>JALBCR010000801.1:0-303346 GCA_030710515.1 Abscondita cerata | reverse complement strand
ATCAGAAAGAAAATATTGCTTCTGTTGGCAGTTACGTATTGTAATGAAGAGATCTGCAATATAATACTTTAATGGTCTAATCATAAAACAAATGAAAAATGCAGCCGTTATAAAATGAAAAAATTCTGCAACATTAAAAATTTTAAACAAAATAGAATTGTATGCATTTTTAGATTTTGAACTTCTTCCGTATACGGCTGTGTTCAAATCAAACAATGAAAATATCCATCTTTTGCCAATAATGGAACTACTATTAATTCGGTGTTATGAGTAAAAAGATTTGCATTCTTACTAACCTGTGGAAGATTTGACAATCCTCTGGTGCTAAATTGCAAAAAGAATAGATTAATCGGCAGCTGTAATTTCTCAAATATTTAACCTATTTCTGCAAAATTGTCAAAACTGTTATAGTATAAAGAGAATCAGCTAGCATTGACGAGATGCTAGTCCAGTTTAGAAAGCCGTTGCCAATTTAAGATGTACATTCCGAGTAAGCTCAATAAATATGGTTTGAAAATTATGTGTTGTACTGATGGACGTCCTGGATACTTTTATAACGGTTATATTTATACCGGTAAAAATTCAGATGGACGTGATTACCAAGCGAAGATAAAGATACAGTAGAACGACTCAAAGTCAAAGCTCTTACTCAAAATCCGCAAAATCCGTAAGAGTTAGATACCTACAACCTTATCATTAAAATGCTTATGGAATTCCACGTTCAACGCCACATAAAAAATTAGGTGGTGCCATTTGAAAAAATCAAGTTATCCATGAATTTAGGGAGTTCATATTAAATAATTGATTACTCAAAACTTAGCAAGGTTAGAAAGGTGAACAACTAGCTTTAGTTAGCACATATAAGGCATATTAAAGGTACGAAATCGCAGTTGGATAAATTCCAGGATAACTGAGTTGTTTAATTTTTCGAAAAGTAAATTTTTCGGAAAATGTGAAATAATGCAAAAACGCTCCATTTTAGATACTAAGTATAATGCATAAAGTCACACTAGAATTTTCCAAAGAATCCAAATTTTTTCTAACCCCAATATTTTCCGAGATATTCACCTTTCTCGCAGTAATGAGCCACCCGTATCTTACACCGTGTGTTCCACGGAAAAAGTTGACATAGGCGTTGTCTATGTTAAATTAAAAATTAATGAATATCTTTTACATACTCTAATAGATAGTTAAATAAGAATAAATTTATGTAGTAATGTAAGTGTTTAAAGCGTATTTTAATAAAAAAACAGTAACATTTTTATAATGATTTGACAAAAATCCGGGTTTGATCCCAATTGTCGTAATTTTTTTATTAATTAATGTATTACAGTTTTATTATTAATACAGTTTTTATAAAATGAGTTTAGTATTTTCAACTCTGTTTTCAAAATATTAAATTCACTTTTCAAAATTGTATTATAATAATAAAAAAAATACTACATACGGAATCGAACTCTGGTTAGGAAACGCAAACTATTACTAGGCAACAAATCAACCAACTTGTCCACGAAGGTCGCTTAATAAGTAAAATCCATTCTGTTAATAAATAAAAATTTAACATAATTAATATCTAGTTATATTGTGTTCGAATTGTGCTAGAAAAAAATAATTCACAAATTAAAAGATTTCAATGTGAAACCTGTCAGTAATGTTCTAAGAAATTATATTCAGATTGTGGTCAATCCGCTTAGATTAGACGTGTTGTCATTTTGTGTGTTTTATATAATTTTTACTCAATATCCATGAATACATATTCATTTATCATTGTTATTTACAAATTAAACGCATCTCATAAAAATTGTTATTATTTTTATTTATTGTTTAGTGTTATAGGAATTGAATGTAAAGCAATACAATAATATTTGCACCAATTTAAAAATGAACAATTTCTTTCTAAATAAATTATGATTTTTAGTTTTGTAACATTAGTAACAACGTAAAATTCTGAATTTTGTGAACATTGTAGACATTTATAAAAACCGTCATTAGTATTAATGCTATAAAATCGAAATGTTAGTATTTATGGTTTAAAATTTTTATTGTCTTGATTTCAAAGTGTAGATGTCTTTTATTTTTCAATTTCAACATCAGAAAAGGTAATAATTTAGACACAAAATTAAAACAAATGCATCATAACTAAGATAATAAAAGTGACATACTAAACTATTTCGACATAATCATTTTGTTCTACGTAAATAGCAAACATCGAGAATTCTTGTAGAACAGTTTAATAATTTTAAATGAAGCCTTCAATGAATTTCAATTGTGTTTTATTCAGTAATTTCATGCAAACTTTCGAATAGATTAACAATTCTATTGTTCTTATATAAACTACTCCAATAAATCCCCAGCATTATATAAATCCCACCAGGGTTGATGCCTGATGTGTGGATCTCACATCTCCCAAAGAATGAAATTAAAGACAATATACAAACGAAATCATTCAAACGCAAAAATTGGCAACATAAAAGAAATGCAGCTCGAGAGGCAAGTAAGAAAAGGATTATGGTTACAGACACTTTCTGCAAGAAAGATTTCCGAACAATAAAAAATAAGATTTTAATGTTTTATGGGTTTTTACTTTTTTACAGATGACCACGTATTCGTGGCAACAAATATAAATATTTTAAAAAAAAAAAAAATATTACACCCGCTATTGTAATAAAAACTGTTACACCAACAGAATTTAATTTAATTTCACTTAACATTAAGGTTTACGGAAAATATATAGAAAAGTTTACAATTGTTTTCATGCAAACATCGTCAACAAAAAACGAACTACTTGTCTTTCTTATTCAAAAAAATTTACGTAAATAATTTACTGTGAAAAATTATCTATTATACTTTTATTTAAACAGTATTAAGTAATTACAGTTGTTATATTCTAGCACGCCACAGCTTGTTTTCATTTAATTAAAGTTTGTTATAAAATGAAAAGCTTGTCAGTTTTGTTTTTAGCTAAATTTTAGACAACTCTGAGCAATTACCTGAAGGTTGTACTGTGCCGTTTAGCACAAGCAAGAGTTTTTGTAATGCAAAATTACATACCATAGAAATGTAAATAAAGTATTTCTTTGCAAATTAAAATTTATATCGTATAGAAGTTACTTTTTCTTTTTTGAAATTTTGGCGATTCAAATGTTGCTTGTCACATTTACATTTAAAAGAAGTATATGCAAGTTTTTTGAATTTTTAGTTAAATACCTTTGCCCAATAGTTCATGAACATCAACTAATAATTTTCCGAAAAACAAAACATTTGTTTGACGTAAAAACAAGCGTTTGCCGCAGAACTCAATATCGCCCCGGTACTAATAAACGTCAAAGAACGAATGGAAAGTATGGATATGTTGTAAAAAACACAAATATCATGTAAAATCAATATTTCTAAGATTTCGAAAATCTATCTAGTTAATGGTCCTTTTCGGCTTGATAGATTATGCCCAAATCTAATCAGATCTGCACTATTATATTATAAAACTCATACAAAGTGTTAGAAAAAATATGTACAACGGTTTTCCTACCATTTTATTTATAAGATGTGGAGTAAAAATCGGATACGTTGTAGAAAAATTCACATTTATGAAGAAAAATGTGCAACGTGAAGCAATTTGTGAAATGGAAGTAAACATCTCAATATTGTGCAACAATGAATCTAAGCTAAGCAGTTATACAAACGCTAAGTTCCTTAAGACGAAAGCAAAAATAAATTTTTAGAACAAAGCTATAGACAATAGAATTTTCAACAACTCTTCTCCCTAAACTCTGTATAACTGATATTAGAGAGGTATTATTACAACAATTAGTGTCACGTGATTGTTATATCTCAGTAATTACTTATAATAATAATAATAATAATAATAATAAATGGCTTTATTTTAAAAATTAATCAACATATACAATAGATATTACAGTGAGATAAAAAGGAAAAAAAATTAATGAAAATTCAAGGCGGAGTTCAGTTTCCATTCTGAGATGGTTCCTGCTCTTCCACTCAAACCTTTGGTATATAAAATCTTTGATAATAGTAAATTAACAAACATTCATTTATTTATTGTTGTGTTGAAGAGGTGTAGATCAGTAATGTTAATTTTATTTATGTGTGGTGTACCATAGTAGAGAACAAGTTCATTTATGTAAATTTAAGTTTTTTTCGTTTGCTAGTGTTTGGCTAATTCTTTTCTTAAAAAGATTTAAGGGAAGGTCCTTAAGTTTTTCATCTATTTTATTGTAAATATAAGCTATTCTGTAACTGAAACATTTTTTAAAGACTCTGTTTTGTGTTTAGGAGGTGTAAGGGTTCCCTTAAACGGGCTTAAATCGTACATTAACATTGTGTACATCAGTCCTGAACGTAAGTTTGCGAAACAGGTAAGGAGGAGTATGAGTTGCAATAATCTTATGGAACAGTGTTGCGGAGTGTAGTAGACGTCTGCCTTTCATGTTTAACCAGCCACATTCTTCTATAGTCTATGTGAAATTTTTTCATACTTATACTCCAAATATAAGCCGGGCAAGAATTTGAATTTTGTGTATTTTTGTTGATATCTACGACTGGCAAAAGAGCTATAAAGGACTGACAAAAGTTGAAGTGAGACAGCACTAACCATTCACAGAAGATTTTCTTCATTTTATATTTAAAAAATGCTTACAAAAAAATTTTTTTTAGGGAAAGATAAGCTTTTTGAATAAGTTTGTTTATACAGCGTCATCCCCAAAGTCTGCACCAAATGGGAAACTTCTTTATTATGGGTTTTTTCGATAAAAGTTATTCTTTATAAAAGTTTGCTATCTTCTCAAACTAAAATACATGTACAAATGTGGTGTAAGACGCGTAATCTACAAGGTGCATTCAGAAATTTAATTTTGAGTCAAAAAATAAAGTGCCCTTATTTCCAGTATATATTAAAAACTTTAATAACTTTTGGTGCAGACTTTGGGGATGACCTTATGCAAACAAATTTAAATCTGTATCTAAAATAACACCTAGATTTTTGTCGCTTTAATGAAGTTAAAAACAATATGTTCGTTATTAATTTTGATTTTGTGATTTTTCGCTAGAAATTTTAAACGCAGTTTTTTGAGGCCAAACAACAACAATTCTGTTTTGCCCTCTATTTAGTTTGAGGTTATAGTTTGTGGAAGTGTATATAAGGCTTCTAAATCATTATTAAACTTTGCTATACTGCAATCAATTTTGATTCTGCGAAGGATAAGTAAATTTGGGTATCGTCAGCATAAAAATGATTATCGCAATATTTTATATATAAGTATGAAAGCTACAAGTATAAATACAAAATAGTGTTGGTCTCAAGACTGTCTCTTGCGGTACTCCCTATTGTATTTCGACACTCCTCTGATACCATATTATCTATTTTACGCTTTGAAAGCGATCTGAGAAAAGATTGTAACAAACTTAAAGATACGTTATCTAGACTAATATATTCAAGAATAGAGATAAGAATATCATGTTGAATAGTGTTAAATGCTTTGCTAAAATCTAGCAGTTCTATCATGGTAAGTTTACGACTGAATCTAAGATTTGCTTTAAATAAAAAATAGTCATCTACAAATGCACAATAAGGCGATTTCCACAGCTGTAGTTACTTCTAAAAACATGATTGAGTTTCAGGAAGGTATATTGTTTGTATTTAAGTAGTGTTGTTGAAGTTGAGAGTTTACAATTTTTTCTAATATACTTTGATAGAATAGGTAGAATGCTTATTGGCCTTAACATAATCATTCTGTTGGATTCTTGAACCTTTGGAATTGGAATATTCTTCCACATTTTTGGGATCATTAAATAGTTTAAACAAAAGTTGTGAATAATTAAAACAACTTTTATTTAAAAAACAAAAAATGTAAAATACAATATTTAAAAATAATTAAATTAAAGAAATTTTGGTAATATGTCATTTTTGACCGGATGTCATGAAAACGAAAATTACTTTTTGGGACTTTTCGACTAAATTTTGCTTATTTTTGGATGTTCATCTATAACGGAAACGAAATTTAAAACAGTGACAATGGATTAAATCGTTCTGAAATAAAGCAAAAATGTTGTGAATCAAACAATATTTTCTCTTTACGAACGTAAAATAAAAGTTTTTCTTCTCTTAACAATCCGTGGACATATGGTATATTTGTATCCTAGAAAAAGAAACAACAATAATATTAATTAATTATTTTTAGAGTTGATGTTTAGAATTTTTCCTTTTAAAATTATTACGTCATAATATAGTTGGTCTTAAAAACAATCTCCAGCATGCGCCCGATTTTCTCAAGAAACACATACTTTTATTGTGCAAATGGATTTTTAGTTTTGATTAAATTTTTCAAAGCCATTTTTTTTTGTTTACATGTACCTATTGAGCTATACAACTTTGTTGTTGCTTTCAATCTCATCGTTACTAAGGAATATCATCAGTGAATTTTTGTTATAGCAGGTCAAGAAACATGTTTAAAATTTCAACATTAGACCAGTTAATTAAAGAACAATAATTTTTATTTTTAGTGTAATTATTTGAAACTTACTTGAAAAAAAAACTTGAAAATTAAGTAAACCAACAATATATTAACATACACAGCAAAGTTTAAAAAAAAACAAGAGCAGCAACCTTAGTGGAGTGCATGTAATCTATAAAAATTTAGAGAATTAAATTAATTGAATGGAAACCGTACAATGAAAGTCGAAGCTCGAATTATTAGAATACGATGTAACAACCAAGGTAAGAAATTATAGGGACAAGTGGAAAAAGAAGTAATATACGTAATAGGAGACTTCAATAGCAGAGTTGATAAAACTGATGAGTGGAAATGGACAACATATTGGGGAAAGTATAAAGAAACAAATAGAAAGGTAATAGAAGGAGAATGTTAGATTGCTGCTGTTCAAAATGATTTGGTAATAACAAATACACCATTTTCTTTAAAAAACTATAACACACAAGTATAGGGCTGGAAGTTACTAACAAAATTTGTTATTATTCAAAATCTAAAGAGATGCTCGATTAGTACAATTAATCTTAGGAGGCTGTGAAAACTAATGTGAACAAAAGGTCAAGAATATACGATTGTTAGTAGTCTTCTAAAAAAAACTATAAAAACTGGTATAACGTTTAAGTCACGAGAATCACGAAATCAAAATTTAACAGCAGTCGATCATCAAATTAATATTTTGCAACTTATTAAAACAGAAAACAGCTAATATAAATAACAGCTTATAAATATCTCTTAACCAAACAACAAAAAAAAAAAATAACTAGTTTTCAAATATTCAAAGTGCCCCTCTATTTTGTTGTATACGTATTCTGACCGTTGTGCACATTAGTTTTCACAGCCTCCTAAGATTAATTGTGCCAATCAAAATCATCTCTTTAGATTTTGAATAATAAATAACTAATTTATTAGTAACTTAAGCGCTGTACTGTAATTTATCAAAGAATCACTTTAGCCTAAAAAATACTACATGATTCATTTAAAAAAATAAAGCTGATGTCATTTCCGCTTAAACCGAAAGTCAGTCATTTTGTTGCAAAGTTTGGAAAATATTCATCTTGTATACTTATAAACTTTTTTTAATAATCTTTTTGTCTATCATGGATAATGAAAGAGTAAATCAAGTGGCCCTAAATTTATAATCAACCTGTATATAGTAATAGACAGAAAAACAGAAGAAAGGTAATGGATTTGGAAATTTTTAGCGATCACTTGTAGTGTCTAAAATTAGAGAAAGTATACAAGTAAAGAGAACGCAGACGAATAAAGAAAATAATGAAGTGGTATAGTTTGAATCAAATAGATATTTATAAATTAAGAGATAGGGAAGTAGTGGATAAATACTGTAAGAACGGACAAAAGAAATTAAAGAAAAGCAGATTTATAGAGATAGTACTTGTCGAACAAAAGCGTAAAAAATACAGTAAATATAAGCAAGAACAAAAACCACTAACAAATGATCCAAATTGCGAAAGAAGAACAATAGAAATCTTTAGATAAAATGACAAAAAAGAAAATGAACTAGATTCTGGACTAAAGACCGTCAAAGACTGGAATTTCTTCCTTACGTTTTGCTGAGGTGAGCGGTCAGCTTCTTCAAAGGTCCTTCCAACTGACCACCCGCGTTAGCCAAAAGTTAGGAAGAAATTCTAATCAACGAAGGTCTTTAAACCCGAATCTACACTATACCAATTCACAAACATGTTGAAAGCTTAAACCAATGTATACTGTCCAAATTACTCTCCAATAACATAGACCTACTTCCTAATTTACAATATTCATCATAAGGGAAAAAAAAAATATCAATATCAATAACAACCTTGCGGATCATCATCACATAAGAAAAGATAACGTGCCAGTCATTAGGTTAGCTAATCAACAACTTTTCATCAATTTTCCTTTCAAGAACTTTTCTTTCCATAGTTCTTTCAAGTTTATTAGTAACTGAGCGATGTAGAGCGCAAAAAAGCTTATTTTAATCAACATTAAAAAATAAGTTTAATATAGTGTGTGGCTTTTAGTGTAGGTAAAAATCAGGTGGCATTGTATCAAGTCCATTATTTATTACTGCAATTAATCTTTAATTTAGTTCATTTCTTTAATATACCAGCTAAAAAGTGGGTCTAGGTTCTAGATTTTTTATTCATAAACTTTTCAATCTCTTCTTCATCATATTCATTTATTTCTATGTTCTCATAAAAAGTGTCATTATTTTGATTTTCATCTAATTCTTCTTCATGTATATCTGCACTTTCTCATACAGGATCACCTAACGTAATCGTACGCCTTTTCGTATAATATTCATAATAGACAATCGTTTTCAATTTCACGCTGTTTTGCATCAAATTACTACAATTTGATTTTTCAAAATAATTTTTTCTCAGCACTTACTTCAATATGTTCATCCTTCATGAATCTGGTTGTTATAGCTAACTGATTAATTTATACAAAAATTATGTATAATACATTTCTTGAAAAATTTGAGCTTAAAAAGACAAACAAGCGTTACGCGCTGTACTCCACATCGTTCTGATACTAACAAACGTGTAAAGATTATCTAAAGTGTGCAACGTCATAAACCATTTTACTTTAAAAATAAATTAAATATCTAACAACGTATACAAAATGTGTCACAAGTTACAACATTTTGATAGTAAAAAGTTAAAACAAAAACGATACAATAAATATAAATGTTTTTTAATTTTAACACGAACTCAGGCACCTGGTTATTTGAAGCAGCCGCTTGATTGTTCTCCTTTAAACATTTAAAGACTGCAATTTTAATTTAAAATTTTGATCAAAAAAACAGAAAATACCAAATTGTGTTTTAGAAGAAAATAGTTCAAATGAAAGTTACAGATAATAAAATTTCCTACAACTTTCTTCCAGTAATTGTTTTTTGTATAAATAATATTGTTAAAAGAATAAGTGTCATGTGATTGTCATATCTCAGTAATTGCTTACCGGATCAAAAAACAGTTTAAACAAAAAATTGCGTATAATTTAATTATAAACAATTTTATTTAAAAAAAAAATGTCAAATGAATATTTTAGATTTGCGGTATTACAAATAAGACCTATATGCACAGTTTTATAAAAATCAGAAACACTGGTTTTCTTGATATCGTGTTTCATTTTGATGTGCTAATTCTAATTCATTAGAAAAAAAACAGGTGTTAAAATTTTCGGTTCTGAAATCGTCGCATAACTCCCTCTCTTATTTATAAGGTCTGGAATAATTAAGTTCAATATATTTTATAAGGTACCTCGCGGTATAGTTAATTAAATTATTCATTTTATATCGTACAATAAGAAATTCAATACATATTAATTTTTAATTTATACTTTTGGGGTATTGTGGCCATTCCTATCCCTCTGGGAGAATGTAAATCTTCCAAATGGCATCACCAATAGCTACCATATGACTGCATGTACAACATTTAGTATTCACAAACAAACAACACTAAACAAAACCGCCCTTAACATTTATAAATCGTGCAGAGCATACTAAAGTACAATATATAAAGAGCATACTTTCCAACACGAAATCGAGACATGGACATAACAGCGATGCTGAGAATGAAGGTATCAATGAGTGCTTGGAAACCAGCTATAACCAATACTAAATACTGTTTTTTTGTTTTGTGTCTTTTTGGACTTTTTAAGTAAAAAATACAAATTTCAAACCTAGAGTGAAATAAATATGTTGTCAGTATAATATGCTGAATTAGTAAATTTTTGAATTACACCTTTCAAACAAACTTACCTTGAAACCGGTATTAGGCGATAACGCAAAACGTCAGATGAAGGATTACGATAATTATAATTTGAATGAACCCAAACTTCAAGTGGCGACGTATCCGATTTACTCAAGAAAACAGTAATCCATAATGGTCTATCTGATCATTCAGCACAGAAAATTCCTTTTTCGGTGTTAAACAAAGTGCAAATAAAAAATCATTATCCACAGTTCGCTTTTCGTTTAATAATATAAACAATTTTTCAAGTAAATTGTGTAGTGAATTATAGTTGAATGTTTCCCCCCCATGATGTACAACAGAAATTTGAAAATTTTATGAACACTTTTTAAATATTACACTGATATTTCTTTTAAAATTGAAAAAAACAAGATCGTGAATAATAGGCAAACGTTGGCTTACTACTAGTTTATTAATATCTAGTCAAAGATTAAAAAGACTTGTTTGTCTTAAAAATAATGGCCTAATTTGCTCAACATATTATAATAAATATAAAACATACATAAAAATTATTAAGGACTTTCATTATAGAAGAATTATCATAAATTCGTTCAAACAAGCAAAAAAGTATTTGAAACTCATAAACCAATACACTAACAATAATCCAAGTGAAGTGATGCCTACTTTAATAATAAAATAATATTGACACAAAATTGCGATCAAATTGCAAATGCATTTTATAATTTCTTTATTGATATTCCACGGCATTTAATTACTAATTTGCAAAACATACAATGTAGAATCTAAAGGGAAACCATTACAAGCCAAACTATATTCTTAACACCTATCATGGAGAAGCTGAATTACTGTCAATAATAAAGATCTAAAGAACACAAATTGTAGTGGGCCAGAGAATTCTCTTAAAGCTATAAAACTTAGTGCTACGTTTATAGTGAGCCACTGTGCCACATAATAAATGGTTGATTTATAATCAAAGAGTTTTCCCAACTTGTTAAAATTACTAAGTAGTTCCTATCTTCAAAAATAATAATCCTCAGGATCTAACCAACTATAGACCCATTGCACTTCTATCCAACATTTTTCGAAGATAATATAAAAAGACACTATCAAACAGAATACTAAAGTTTCTTAATTCGCAGAAATTATTAATTAAGCAACAATATGAATACATGCAAAAGAAGAGATCTACTACTTCTGCTTTAGTTACGTTACTGGATTACTTCTATAAAAACCGTGATGAAAACAAAAAGTAATGGCGATGTGTATTGACTTATCAAAAGCATTTGATTGTGTAAACCATGATATCCTCCTATTAAAACTGGAAAATTTTGGAATACGTAGAAAGTGTCTTGATATTATTAATCGTATATAACAAACAGAAAACAGTTCGTAATGTTCAAAGAGAAATTTTAAGTTCATTAAATGTTGACGTTGGAGTTCCTTAAGGAAGCGTTCTGGGTCCTCTGCTTTTTTAATATATATATAAAAATACTTAAAGTAAAATAATTTATAAGTTTTACTGACGATAAAACATTACTCTCTGTCGGACCAAACCTAGTTTAAGACTCCCAAAAACTGATCTGCAACAGGAGTTCAAGATTATCCTAACAAACAATAAACTAATACTAAATGTTGATAAGACGGTTTATAATGCAATTTTCTCTACGGCAAACCAATATGTTTTAAACTCTTTAATTAATAGTTATAAACTGCTTGGTCAACAGAAAACTACCAAGAACTGCACCAAAAACTTAACTCGGACACGTGTTTCAACAGCTAATCTGTTATCATCAGCGATAAGGATCATGTTTCGAAATAAAGCACACCTTACTGCCAGCCATGGTTGATGCTAAGGTGTCCAACGCTACCACTGAAACCACCTCAACAATGAGGTGTTATATATGTAAACAAACCTCGAAAGATTTCAATGAATTAAGAAAAGTAGAATTCAATTAATGAAGATTCTTTTACGGTTCGGCATACCGACGTTACATGCCAGAATAAGATTCTTTGAATCATTGCTTCATTTAACATCATAAATTGCCAATCAAAAGTGCCAAGCCAGATCGAAAGAAGACAAAGACACAGTACAAAAAGGAAAATAGAAATCCCAACTGAATTCAAACAGAAAATGGGCCTGTTCGACGGAAATACCGCTCGAAAATTTTTCTGTGACCCAGAAATGGCATCAGAAATAACTAAAATTGATTTATAACTAATCAAAAGACTGGCAGTTATATTAGAAGTTATAACTTGTAGTTTCGAAGTAAATACCATGAAATTAGAAAGTTTTGCCATGGAAACAGCAAAACTATGTACGTCTAAAAGATAGATGGCATCCTATGGCCCCGACCCTTCACATGATATTATTGCATGGCAACACAATAATTGATCATGCCACTCTTACCAATAGGCCAGTTAACTGAAGAAGCAGGAGAGTCGAGCAACAAGTATTTCAAGCAGTACAGGTCTAACTTTTCTCGAAAGTTTTCAAGGACAGACTGCATCAAAGATGTATTTCTAAGACTAATGCTCACATCAGATCCTTTATAATAGCAGTAACAGAAAAAAGATAAAAAAGTACGTAAGAATTTATCTCAAGAAGCAATAGCATTATTCAAAGAGTCGCAAAATATTAGTGTTGAAGAAGCGGACTTAATTCCATCTGATTACAAATTATCTGATGATGATAATAATGATGCAGTATCATTATGTGCATAATTATGTAATCTAAGTTAATAAATATTATGTTACAGAATTAAAACTAAAATTGTTTGTCAATGTTTTGGCCTTTCAATCGCTAAGTAAATGTTAAATAATCATTACAAATCTTTTTTTATTGTTCGTACTTATTTATTTTAGTATACATACCCGTTCGTTATAGACATGTAGTCTTTACTACGCACCCATCACTAGTTGAGTATCTTATCTCTATTGAGGGAAGGAACAGAGCATACTCAAGCTCTATTTTGGCATTAGCGAAATTTGGAAGCGTCTGAAGTCGTCTACCATAAGAATATTGAAGTCTAAGACAACAATATTCGCGATCGACGGCTTAACTTACCCTCTAGAAGCAAGGAGGAAATCAAAAATGTAAGGTCACCCATCCTAGTACAACCTCCGCATGACGATACTTAACAAACGATTGATTTATAATTCATTCACCGACCACACGGAGTTAAGCCACTCCACTCCCTACAAATCCGCGCTAAAATTAAATAAAATTATTTTATTCGTTTAAATTTTAAAGTCAGTATTACAACCAACACTACATTCCTGCGCTTTTTGACATTTTGGTTTTCACATTGGTTTTGGTTCATATCAGTAGTTTACTCTCGTTTCTATTCCATTTACAAACAGTATTTTTCAATACTTTGCTGTACATTTGTGTTTATATTCAGGTACGTAGAGAAATCATTCATTATTGATCTAATAAACAAAATTTTTATTTTTAGGTTATAATTAATTTCAATTAATTATAAATTAAGCTGCGGCCCTTTTCCACCGAAAAAACGAACAGAATTTTTTGGTTGACGACAAGGAACGCATTGTTAATATATTTAAGGCTAGCAGTGAAGAGCACCCTGATAACTTTAAAACGCAACTTGTTGAGTTTACTGCAAAAGCAGCAGGTAATTTTAAAGGTGTTATTAAAACTTATCTAACGATTACAATTTAGGTATTAGTGTTTCGAGTGTATTTAAAATTCTCCACGAATACCAAGAAAAACACGAACTTCAGGCACCAAAGTTTACCGTAGACCATGAGCAATTTTAGATAACATTGATGATAGAACCAAAACTGCTCTTCGGCGTTTAATTCATTCTTTTTTGAGAGAAACGATCCACCAACTCTGAACAAAATGTTGGCAGCATTACAGGAAAATGAAGATTTACCGCAATTTAAACAAACTACTTTGAGTAAATTAATGAAGGAAATGGATTTCGGTGAGTAAACAAATTGATTATTTATCCTTCTTCATATTGATGTTACAGGTTCACAAAAAGATCACGCAATAGTGTTCTTAAAGAAAAACCGAGATAATTGCATGGAGGCGACGTTTTTGAGAGAAATTCGAAAACACAGAGAAGATGGGAAGAAATTGTACTTCTTAGATGAAACTTGGGTGAACGCTGGCCATACAGTAAGTAAAGTATGGAAAGACACAACAATCGTCAACCCAAGGCAGACTTTCATCGAAGGAAAGGGTTTGTTGAAAATGGTTTGCTATGTTTTGAATCGAAGAAACTGGAGATTATCATGAAGAGATGACCGAAAAAGTTTTCGAAAACTGGTTTTCACAAATTCTAGGCGGCTTAGTGGCAAATTCTGTGATTGTGATGGACAATGCTTCTTATCACAGCAGAAAAACCGAGAAGATTTCCAATTCTTGCACAAAAAGGCAGATATACAAGCTTGGTTAGAAAGTCAATCGATTGTGTACCTTCCAGACATGGTGAAAGCTGAACTTTTGCATCTTGTTAGAGAGGCTGCAGTCATACCAAAATATGTGGTTGATGAAATGGCTAAAGAAAGGGTTTTACAGTTTTGCGATTGCCTCCTTACCACTGTGAATTCAATCCTATCGAATTGATATGGGGTCAAGTAAAAGGAGAAGTTGCAAGGAACAATACAACATTTAAAATGAAAGATTTTCACCAATTATTTCAACAAGCTATAGAAAATGTTTCTGCAGACAATTGGAAAAACGCCATTCGTCATGCACAAGGTGAAGAGGAAAAAATGTGGCAGGTCGACATTGCAATGGACATCATTGTGGAACCGTTAATAATTCATTTGGGTGATGACTCTTCTTCATCTGAATCTGATTCATCAAGTTAAGTATAAATAACAGGATACAAAATTGTTTTTTAAAAGTAAAATTAACTCTCATAACGTGATACAATTGCTTAATAATTTGTATAAACGTTTGATTTGTATTTGAATTTGATTTCGTCTTTCGCTCTTTGGTGGTAGGCAATTGTGGAAATTTTATAACTTATAACTGTTCCTTTTGTTACTTCTGAAAGTTCAGTACTTAATTTATAAATACATTTTACATATGAAGTCGTTACGTCATTTATTTATTCATTTACATTTTATAAGAAGCAGTACATTCCAATAGGATTCATGGTTTATCCTGCCGTTACAGTCTAGGACGTCATGCCCGACACACATGTTGAATGATATCATCAAACGGGTTCTCAACTCAGCCAAGTTTCCAGCTATTCTCGAACCACAAGGTTTAACTTTAAATAATGAACGGAGACTTGATGGAGTTACTGTTGTGCCTTGGATGAATGGTAAATCGCTTGCTTGGGATTCGACATGCACAGACACCTTTGCCCCTCACACATTGAAGGAACCTTGTAAACGACAAGTGCCGCTGCTAAAATCGCAAAACGGACAAGCTGAATAAGTATAAAGATTTACTTGATTTCGTCACATTTGCTGTGGAGACTTTAGGACCATTCAGGAAGGGAGCCAAAACTTTCGTTCAGACGTTAGGATATTCTTTGCGACATATTTCCGGTAGCGCACGGGCAAAGACTTTCTTTGTGCAGAGAATCAGCATCGCAATCAACGAGGAACGCTGCAAGTGTCTTAGGGACATTGCCGGATCAAGTTTCCTTGGAGGAAATCTTTTATTTATAATTTCTATAATTGAATATCGTTATATTTTTCTAGAATTTACTGAGAATAATTATTTCATAAATACACATAATTATTTGTTGTGTTTTTATAAAAATTACCAGCGCAACAAAGTTGTTACCACAACTTTAAATTATGTGGGGTTATGTAGAATGCGAGACAATCGTTATACATACCAAATATTAGAAATGTCTATTTATTCATTGATTATAGAACAATGATTTATTGGAATTTATTTGGTTTACTTTATTACGAATAAAAATTTTGAATTTTCGCGCTTATATAAAGTTACATAGTGTAAAGTGGTCTCTGCGTTTATTGGTTCAAATTATCACAAATTAATGAACAAGTGGCTTAACTCCGTGTGGTCGGTGAACGAATTATAAATTACTTATTCAAATACAACACGAATACACAACATTTTAGAGCAAAATATTAACATAAATACTGATGTCCCGTTTTTGACTCAAAATAACCCATGGTAGCGTCGTTGGGCCAAAATATCCTGGCTCCAAAATAGCACGACGCCAAAATTTCCTTGAGCCCAAATAAGTTGGCTACAAACCGGCGGTGCCAAAACGTCACATTCCAAATCTTCTTATAAAGTTGCTAAATATTCCTTTTAGGGTTTGGAAAATGCCAAAGTGAAAATTCTTTTAACATAAGTAAATTATTTGTTAAAAAGATTATTTATTATTAATAATGAATTTATGTGTTTAGAAATAAATTGTTGTATGTAAAAGCTATCCCTGCAGTAAATTAATTAATAGGGAAATAAATAAATTAATTAATTTCTCAGTAACATTTTAGAAAATACGATAAGAATTTAAACTTTCATAAATTTTCACAAAAACGTTTAGAACTGGAAAACGTGGTTTACATATGTTATGTATAGTTCGAGTTAAAAGATTTATATGTGGGTTAATTAAGTTTAATTAGGTATGTTGGAATAGCGAATCGTGATTTTTGAGCAGTATCCTTCTTACGTTTTCAACCGTTTTCCGCCGACCGGCATATAAAGGAAAATTGTTATTACGTTCATAATTAAGAAATTCGGCTATGCATGTGTACCAAGTTTATGAAAATTGGTCGTAAACAGATGAGAAGGTACCCTAATTAAGCGTTATATACAAACATCCGTTATTAATGAATGTTCTACAAAAAAAATAAATAAAGTACACCAAAATTTTTACGTCATTGTTCTCTCTCCTTTATTAATTTTTGAAATCTCACTATAAATATCCGACTCTTAATTGATCGTGTTTATCCAACATGGTGTAATTACATTGTTACAAAAGGTTGGCAAAAAATGGATTATTACGTGTTAGATTATATGATAGATGATAAGTATGCGAGGTTTTATGTCAAAGTGCAAACAAGAGGTAACTTATTGCTTCGAGGCTATTCAAAGTGTTTTATAAATCCAAGCGCTTCGTACTAACCGAGGGCATTTTAATTAAAAATAAAATATTGACCAAAACTTAGAGTAGATTTACGAATACGTTTAAAATCAACACTTACGTGATTTACAAAGAGAAGCGCTTCACGCCCTTTTTTATTATTATTCAAATTTGAAAATTAATGGGTAGTGCCAGTAATTTCCATTTTTAGTTATGACTTTATTCATGTTTTGCTTGTTTATTAGAAATTTAAAAAGAATTATTTCTCAAAGATATATAAAACAAGTTTTATGATATTCGTAATTTTTATACGAGCAAAATTTGATTGTTTAATGAAATTATTACTTTCTTCGTTTATTTAGTGCGTATTTTTATTATGCAATCTTAAAAAGAAATTAAATAAATGAAATAAAGTTTTGTAAGATCGAAGAGTGACATAGAAGAAATTGGTAGGTACATAATGTTTTACACAGCGGCTTTTATAATTATCGAGCAAGTAATTGCCTGGTAATATTTTTCCATGTCATAACTTAGGTCCGCGAAGTTAGAGGTGCCACATATCGATGTTCAAGAGATTGACACGTTATAATTTTGTGCTAATTTTTGCCGCATAATACAAATTTTGTGCCAAGTCATCAATTGAGTTATTGAACATTTAATATGTGTACCTACACCATCACCAAAATCAAGTCACTATAATTTTGTGCCCATTTTGTGCCTAATTTTTGCCGTATAACACCTACTAATTTTGTGGCCAAGCCGTAATGGAGTTATTTGCCATTTTATACTTGTACCTTCAACTTCTCGCTCGCAAATTAAAATCAAATTACTGTAGTGCCATAATTTTGTGCCAATTTTTGCCGTATAATACAAATTTTGTGCCCAAGCCGTAATGGAGTTATTCAACATTTTATATGAGTACCTTCAACTTCACGCCAAATTTAAAATCAAATTACTTGTAGTGTCATAATTTTGTGCTTAATTTTTGCCATTATAATACAAATTTTGTGCCCAAGCCGTAATGGTGTTATTCAACATTTTATACGAGTATCTTCAACTTCACGCCAAATTTAAAATCAAATTACTTGTAATTAATCATAATTTTGTTAATTTTTGCCGTATTAATACAAATTTGTGGCCAAGCCGTAATGAGTTATTCAACCTTTTATTTGTACCTACTAACTTCACGCTCAAATCAAATCAAATTACCGTAGTATCAAAATTTTGTGCCAAATTTTACCGTATAATACAAATTGTGTGGACAAACAATGATGTTATTCAACATTTGATATGTGTACTTCTATCTTCACCCAAATTCAAAATCAAATTATTTTAATACCATAATTTTGTGTCAATTTTTTGCCGTATAATACAAATTTTGTGCCCAAGCCGTAATGGGTTATTCAACATTTTATATGTGTACCTAACTTCACGCCAAATTTAAAATCAAATTACTTGTAGTTGTCATAATTTTGTGCCAATTTTGACGTATAATACAAATTTTGTGCCCAAGCCGTAATGGAGTTATTCAACATTTATATGAGTACCTTCAACTTCACGCCAAATTTAAAATCAAATTACTTGTAGTGTCATAATTTTGTGCCAATTTTTGCCGTATAATACAAATTTTGTGCCCAAGCCGTAATGGTGTTATTCAACATTTTAGATGTAGTACCTTCAACTTCACGCCAAATTTAAAATCAAATTACTTGTAGTGTCATAATTTTGTGCCAATTTTTGCCGTATAATACAAATTTGTGCCAAGCCGTAATGGAGTTATTCAACATTTTATATGAGTACCTTCAACTTCACCCCAAATTTAAAATAAAATTACTTGTAAGTGTCATAATTTTGTGCCAATTTTGCCGTATAATACAAATTTTGTGGCCAAGCCGTAATGGAGTTATTCATCCTTTTTTATTTGTACTTTCAACTTCACGCTCAAATCAAAATCAAATTACCGTAGTGTCAAAATTTTGTGCCAAATTTTACCGTATAATACAAATTGTGTGGCCAAACAATGATGTTATGCAACATTTGATATGTGTACCTCCATCTTCACCCAAATTCAAAATCAAATCATTTAATACCATAATTTTGTGTCAATTTTGTCGTACAATACAAATTTTGTGCCCAAGCCGTAATAGAGTTATTCAACATTTTATATGTGTACCTCAATTTCACCCAAATTCAAAATCAAATTACTGTAGCGCCATAATTTTTGTGCCAATATTTGCTGTATAATACAAATTTTGTGCTCAACCGTAACAGGTTATATATTTTACACACTCGCGTTTTAATAAAGTAGATAGTAAACCTTAGTTACTTATAATAAAACGTATTAAGGAATTAAAGTATTCTTCCTTAATTTAGAATTTTATAGACAAAACGTTAGGCTTTCAGAGTGCCAAGAGTATGACTCAATAACAACCATATTACTTCATTATCCGACGTTTCGGTTGCTTCTATGCAACGCGAATTTGAAGAATTAATGAAGTTAATGATGGAGTACTAAATAAAAATAAAATCAAATACATACATTGAATCCAGTTATCCAGCATGTTCATTTGATGGAAACCCGGGACTTCTATTGTTGGATCATCAATAATATGTTTATTATTGAAAACATCAGTTCCATACCATACATTTTTTTTCTTCAACTTTAGAAGAAACCGTACTTGAGTAGTCTTGAAACCATACAGGCCTTTGAGATTTCAGTCTTTTAGCTGGAGGGTTCTCAATACCATTCCAAATTGGTAAGTTTTTATTAAGTTAGGATTTCTCCATTTTGACGTTTGGTTTCAATTGTTAGTTTAAGGCCTAACTAACGTGGACATGCGTTTATCAACATTAAATCATACAGTCATTTGTAATGCAATCATATATGATTTCAACCTTATCTGTGCTTCTAACTTCATGCTGGAAGTACGCCATCACCAAAAACAAAAGCTACTAATTTTTAAGATTATTATCCTCCGGGTTGTGCCATGTTCATCTTTTCCTCCTTCGTTCTATGCTTGACGTTAAGCTAACTGTTAGCTTCTTCAAAAGTTACTCTAAAGACTGATGTTGTTCTCTTCTGCTCCTCGTTATATACCTATGTTCTGTTAAGGTTGTTTGATGATGTCGATCAGTGACGGGTGGTAGGTTTTCGAAGGTTGGTTGACCTTCCGTGTGGTGATTACTAATGGTAACGTTTGCTTTCTTTGTTTTTGTAAAGAGTTAGTTTCCATGTGTTGCTTAGCAGAAACCATCTTCTAGATTGAAGTTATTCTTATTTTTCATAATTTCTAGGGATTCTCTGATTATGTTTGTTCGTGATAGAACTTTAGTTTCTTGTAAGTTGATGTTTTCCTTTTTCGTGTGGGTGTTCAGCAATTGCTAATTTATTTACCGCTCTAGACTTGGCGTCTCGGTGATGTTCCTTCAATCTACATTTTATGTTGCGTCCGGTTTGACCAATGTACATCTTTCCGCATAATGAGTCAATTTGGTTGACTCCTTTTGTTGACAGTTTCAGCAGGTTATTTTTAATAGATGATTTGACGGTTACTCCAGCAATGAATGGTAAACGAGGGTAGGTGGTAACTTGCTTCTTCTGTTTTTCGGGTTTCTTGCGACAGGCGGTTTTTACTTCAATTCTGGTATAGCCGTTCTTCATTAGAGCTTGTTAGATATGTCGAAATTCTTCTGCCTTGTGAGCCTCATCAGGAATCTTGTTAGCTCTATGCATTAAGATGTTGATTAGAGACGGCTTCTGCTATGGATGATG
Organism: Abscondita cerata; assembly: GCA_030710515.1. Classification (NCBI taxonomy): domain Eukaryota; kingdom Metazoa; phylum Arthropoda; class Insecta; order Coleoptera; family Lampyridae; genus Abscondita; species Abscondita cerata. The sequence continues at coordinate 282,303 of JALBCR010000801.1, read as the reverse complement.
ATGTGATGTGGCATGGAGGTATCGGTTGGAAATCCACATGTGTATTTCTTAACCACCTCAACCATCAGCACGAGAAGATCAAGTTTACCATATGGAGACAGAAGTGAATAAGGAGCTTCCCCGTCTTGATGTCCCTAGTAAAACGAAGCAATAACAAGTTGGCTCACAGTATATAAATACACGCACTGACTGATACCTCCGTGCCACATCACACATCATCCACAGCAAAAGAGGTCTCTAATCAACACCTCAATTCATAAAGTAACAAGATTCCTGACGAGGCGCACATGGCAGAAGAACTTCGACATGTCTAACAAATCTAATGAAGAACAGCTATACTAGAAGGAAGTAACAGCCGCCTTTTGTAAGAAACCCGAAAAAAAAAGAAACTGGTCACCACCTACGCTCGTTTACCGCATTCATTGCTGGAGTAACCAACCAAATTAAGGAAATCGTTGGTGAAGAAGAATATCGGTGTCCAAGTTTGGAACGGCAAGAAAAATCCAGTAACTACTACCATCTAATAAAGATAACCTACTGAAACTGTGAACAAAAAGAGTCTACCAAATTGACTGTTCATGCGGAAAGGTCTACATTAGTCAAACCGGACTCAACATAAAATGTAGATTGAAGAAACATCCCCGAGACGCCAAGTCCAGAGCGGTCAATTAATCAGCAATCCCAGAACACCTACACAAAAAAAAACACATCATCAACTTCAAAGAAGCCAATATTCTGTCACAAACCAACAACTTACAAGAATAATCAGAGAATCCTAGAAATTATAAAAATAAAGAATAACTTCAATCGAGAAGATGGTTACTGCTTAAGCAACACATAGAAACTAACTCTTTAAAAAAACAAAGAAAGTAAACATCATCACACAATTAGTAAACACCACACGGAAGATCAAGCGACCATCGAAAACCAACCTCCCGTCACTGATCGACATCATCAACCAACAGTAACAGAACATAGGTATATAACGGGAAGCAGAAGACAACAACATCAGTCTTTAAAGTGACTTCTGAAGAAGCTAACAGCATGGTTAGAGAAACGCCAAGCGGAGAACGAAAGAAGAACGAACGGCCGCGAGCTTATTTCCATACTATTAATTTTTATTCTCAAACCAAACAAAAATTCTATATTTTTTCTCTATTAAGTTACAGTATCAATTTTACTTCGTATGCTTGTTTGTATATCTCTGCATAATATAACTGTGTTTCTATATCACATACCAGAAACAGGGTTTCGTTATTCTATAGCTTATAGAGGATTTTACGTGAATAGTTAGATGAAAGTAGGCTGGTTGAAATAATAAATAAGTAAAACAAAAATAAATGATCAAGTTGTTCCTCCCTTTTTTTAGCAATACTATAGGGCTGGCAAAATTCTGACAAACTTTCTTTGATAATTCTATCTAGCAACCATTCACTGATATGTTTGTTGACTTTTTGTTTTTCAGGTGATGGTGAAAATCTACGGTGTCTCTGGTATACAGGGTTTTCTTTGTTTCATTAAATTTTTGCTGTGTAAATTGCTTTACGACTGTATTCCTGATTTTTTGTATAATTAAGATCAATGGTTTCTTGCATATTTTGCTCAACTAGTGTAGTATTCACTAAAAAAGTTCTCTATATCCTTTTTGGTCACTATCATTCCATCTTTTTCGTAGATGTATGTCTACGAATTCCGCAGTTGAAACAATTTCCTTGTTAACTTATATAGAACAGTGCGTTAATTTTCTTTATTGCTCTTCTTTGGTGAAATTTCTCATCCGCTTAAATGTTTTTTCATGTTGTATTCTATCGATTATATATTCTGGTTTTTATGTTTGCTCTGATTTCTATTTTCCTCATTAAAAGAACATATTCTTGAACACTTTTATCATATTTCTTGTTCCTGGTCATCAATATCTATTGCACTATTTACTTTTGTGGTAAATATTTGAATTAGTTTATTTTTCAGCTTGGACCAAGTTTTAATCCTACTTTGTAATTGCAGATATAACTTTGCAATATATTTCAACGACTTTTTAGCAAAATAAGTTTTTGCAGTTCATTCCATCCTGTTACTTCTGTCATGACTGTGCATCGTTTATATCTATTGTATTCATTTTCTAAGTTGTCATTTAGTTGATTTTCCTGGCCCCCACTTTCCTCATCATCTACCTCGTCTTTTTGCTATAAACTCAATGAAAAGTATACATTAAATTTAAAACCTGAAAATGTTCGTAACGACCCAAGTACATTTTCGGGTTCTCCTTCGTTTCAAAAATGTAGTGCTTTAATTACAGACACGTTTGCACGAGGAATGAAATTTTCAATTGAAGCTATCTCTAACGTTGTTTGATCTTTCGCTTCTTGTTCACACCCTTGCCCTTTTATCTGATCAACCGACCACGCGCGGGCGGACTCCCAAAATTGTTGTTTTTTAATGTTTAGTGTTTTTTTAATCAATCACCTAAATCAAAGTCACTGCCGCGTTTAATTTTGTAACTGTCCTTTGTACTTGACACTTTTTTTATAACACACTCTAGATATTTCATCACCTCACCAACCTACTTTCATCTAACTATTCACGCAAAAATCCCTACATAAGCTATCGAAAAGGAAACCCTGCTTCTGGCATGTGATGTAGAAACACAGTTATATTATGCAGAGATAGACGCTACGAAGTAAAATCGATACTGTAAAAAAGAATTGGGAAAAAATATAGAATTTTGTTTAGTTTAGCATTGATTATAAACTTTGAAAAGATGGACGAAATACGATTACAAAAGTACGATGAAACATAGATGGCTCCTACCGTCCAATTGCGACGAGATTTCCCCTCCTTTATTTTTTATGTCAGTTCTACCGTACCTGTCTCGATGCGCGTCTCTTGAATAGGAATATGAAAGTGGTTTATGTTCGAAGTTACTGCATTGTTACAAGACACTGCATTGATTATAAAATTAGTTACCGTAATTTTTGTGACAATTAGTAAATATGAATACGTCAGTTGCACAAATAATAAAAAGAACAGCGTAGACGCTGAAATAAACATACGTTTTTTTTTTAAATTTTCTACCAAAAATGTAAAGTGTACAAGGAAGGAGCAAAAAAATTGTGAAAAAATTTGTATAGCGGTTGTGGATATTGACACTTTAGGAAATAAGTAAAAATGTAAGTGTAAAATCAGTGCCTGTAAAATTCGAGAAAGAAGATAAGAAAATTACTATCATTTTTATTTACCCGTTAGGGTTTTCTTTTAATTTCAAATTGATGAGATAAATATTATGCTTATGCAATCATGTAGCGTACGTATACAGGGTCCGGCACATTGAGCGTGCATTAAAAGTATATGGAGAACTAATTTGATTTATTTTCTGCAATTGTGCTGCGCCTGTTTTCAACATCACTGAACTCAAACAAAATATTTTCGTTCATACAGCACTCCGGTTGTACCGAAGTAGCTGTCAACTTTCTTATTTCAAATGGAACATGCTATTTTTATTTTATTTTCAAATTCTACGTAAAATTTAAGGTGTAGTTTAATTACTATACCATACCCAAAAAATGACTGGTTTTTTCAGTTATATCAATTTTAAAAAAACTTATAATTATGCTGAATTGTTATGGTACATATCTCAAGATATTATCAATATTTTAGCTCCTAATTTGTTGTGGCAATTGTCGATATGTTACAGTAACTCACATATAAATGGAAACTCTAATTACATGTACAGGGTGATGAAAATTTTCGTGCCAATATGAACAACTTTGACCCCAAAACTTGCTTAATTCAAATGGGACACCCTATGTTTTTTAATCATCAATCGATGTCTTTTGTTGTCCTCTTCGATACATACTAACATGTCCTATGCTTAAATTGATGATTAAAAACACAGGGTGTCTCATTCTGAGTGTAATTAATTTTGAAAAGAATATTCAAAATTAAATACAATTGACTCAGCATACTTTTATTAGTGAATTTATGTTATTTTTTCTTCTTAGAATCAACTTGCAAAGCTAATTACAACCTGAAGAGATTCTTCTCATTAAAGAAAACTCAGCAAATTCATCTTTTCCAACTGGGCCCGAAGCGTATAAATTGTTTATGTAAATAATAACTCTCAATTACATGGAAATACATAAAAATAATGTTCTTATTATAAGTTGTATTTAATTTAATTTTATTTTATTTAACCGATTGACCTCAACTTGGTCGAGTTTTACTTGTTAAAATTCCTATTTTTGAAAAAAAATATACAAAACTTAGATCGTTCAGGAGAAGATTGTAACTAGTTTTCGGGTAATTTCATAAAATTTAACTTATTTTCAATGTACTGCAGATTTAACAAATTTTGAAATAAATTTATAACGTTTTTATGATAACGAATCAGATGTTATAACTTGCGTTAAAGCAATATATTTTATTACTTACAAATTAAATTGTGGTTTTACTTATAATTAATGGTTTTATTAAAGTTTAAAACAAAATTTAAAAACAGTTTGCAAATCCAACTATTATGATGCACTGGGATAAATTCTAAGCAAGCTAAATTAGTTGAGTGCACATTTTTAATTTTTATTGTGCTTACATATTTTGCGATAGGAACGAACAGTTTTGGAAACTGCTAAGTTTGATTCTTGAATCATCTTGAATGTAGACAGCGAAGTTGCATTTATGAGATGCATAACAGAATCAATGGTTAAGGTATTCATCGTTCGTGGCAGCAGTTTACAAATTAACAGTTTGGAGATCGAGGGTGAAGGGGCATCCATTGCTTGTGGGAGATGTAATTACGAAAAATGATTAAGGCTTTAGCATACAAATTAATAGCATTTGCTTTTAGTGATCGTATCTCCAACATGAAGTTTGTACAGTACAATTGAAATCATATATAAGATTGTGTAGGACCTACATTACGAATAAATGCGTTATTTAATTTTCATAACCACAAATTAATTAAACAAAATGTTAAAATAGAGAACGCCAGAATATTATATACAGGGTGTCCCAGAGATCTCTCCCCAAGCTTGTACTTTCTTTTATTTTTTATTTTTTATTTTTTTTAAATTTTCGTAAATGAGATTAAATTCTATAAGATAAGTTAATACAATTTTCTATTATAACATAATCACAAAATAATAATAATCAAATTAGCATCATGTCGCACTTTTCGGAATTGGTATAATTCATGTTTATTATGATAAATGAAACACTCCAAAATTAGGAAAATCAGTTTGACAACTAACTTTACGCATTGTTTTTATAGGGTACTTGATGAAAATGACAAAATCAGTTATTTCCATAAGCAACCTCACTCTCAACTATTAATCGTATTTTTCTAAAAAAAAATTTATGTAACACCCATATTTTTTTTATATGGTTGTAAAGAATAAAATGTACTATTTGAAATATTAAAAAAAATATTATGCTATTTGAAAAAAAGTTGAATATCGCTACCATTATACGAGTGCAGAATTTGAAAATTGTATTTACTTATCTTATAGAGAATTTAGTCTCATTTACGAAAATAAAAAATAATAAAACATAAAAATAAAGGAATTACAAGCCTGGGGAGTGATCTCTGGGACACCTCTGTATACTAAGCGTCGACACAGTCGCATATAATAACGTACTTACGTATACAACTGATTTTGACTTTATCAAAATACGGATAACTTCATTACGGCTTGGGCACAAAATTTGTATTATACAGCAATAATTGTCACAAAATTAGCACAAAATTATGGCACTATTGATTTATCTTCTAGGTATCGAAGTTACTAAATTAACTTAATCTAGCGCGAAGTTGGAGATACACATATAAAAATGTTGAATAACTTCATTACGGCTTGGGCACAAAATTTATATTATACTGAAAAATTAGCACAAAATATAACGTATCAATCGTTTGGATATCGTTATGTGGTACCCAACTTCACGAACTTTTAAAAGTTTCTAAAAATATTATTGTAATTTTCAGAGATAGTGAAACCATGTCGATTTTAAAATTATCAAGTTACTAGCTAGTAGTAAAATAAAGCACATTTTTTATTTAAGGATAAGGTATCTTTGGGCCAAAAGAAAATTATATTCTTCATTAATAGAAGAAGGGTAATCGATCAATAACTTGTTTAATTAAATGACACAATAACTTTTAAAGTTTCTAAAAAATATTATTGTAATTTTCAGATATAGTGAAACTACATAAGTCGATTTTAAAATTATCAAGTTACTAGCTAGTAGTAAAATAAAGCACATTTTTATTTAAGGATAAGGTATCTTTTGGGCCAAAAGAAAAAATTATATTCTTCCATTAATAGAAGAAGGGTAATCGATCAATAACTTGTTTAATTAAATGACACAATACCACAAAAATTCTGAAACCATTTATTGACTTTAGTAGTCAAAATATATAATGTACGCAAAGCGTATGCTGTTGAATTTATACTACGCTATAATAACAAAATTGTGTGTCAAAACGGTTAGCATGCGTTATATCTACATCCCAATTTCTACGTTGCTGATTACATTTGTATATTGTTTTTGATAGTCCTATACATATAAATGTGAATGTTACATAACTATACTAATGGTAAAATGTTTCTAGTACGATTCACATAGTACTTTGAAGAACGAATATTAAAAATTTGTATAAATTAAAATTTGATAAACATTTCATAATTTGAACTTTATAATGTTTAGATTACTTTATACACTAAACAAATAAGAAACAGCATATATAAATTACATACATTTGTATGTGGGACAAAGAGTGGCAAACTTTAAAATTTTCACATTTTTGGCAAGAATTGACATTTAATTTAAGATCACATTTAAGCTACCTTTGTTGCAATAGCAGATACCGTATTCTAAACAGCAAATTATTGTGGAATTATATCCCACTGTTCTCATGGTTTATTAAATATAAGATTAATTGTATATTGTGGCGTAGTGTTTTTCTTCTCTGTTGCTAATATTGGACTAGAACAATTTGTGCAGGATTATAGAAATAATATATTACACGAAAATAAATATTTGCTTTAATTTTTCGAAAAATTAGGTAGTTAAAGCTTAAAAAAATGAAACTGAAACTCAAAAACTAAACAAAAACTATATTTGTACACAAGTTTCGATAGCTCCTAGGCTATCAACATCATCGAACTGCCACTAAGAGTAAAAATAAAATAAATTAATACAACTATCTACGTATAACGCCCCGTTAGGTCTATATAGTGTGTCTACTTAAGTTGGCAACATATGGGAAAGCTTTCTTATTATGAATTTTACGAAAAAAATTTATTCTATATAAAAATTCTGCATGTTTTAAAATCTAAATTACAATCATCGTGTATTAAATTTTTCAGTGGTATACGAGGTTTGCCAAAAATTATGTGTATGGTACAGGAGTAAAGTACTTTTATTTGCAACAATATCAAAACGATTATTATGAAAAATTAAAAACTATGTTTACTTAACTTTATCGATACCAAAATGTATCTTTTTATTTATTACCAACATGATAACTTTTCCGTTCGGTCTAGAAAGTATTAAGCAAATTTATTTATAAAAATCTAATTAATACACAGTAACTTTTTTCATAAAATAAATAATAAACAAGTTTCCCATTTGTTGGCAACTTAAGTAGATACTCTGTGTAAGCTTGAATAATTCAGAAAACCTACTAGCCCGTGATAATCATAATTCATAAGCAAACATTTGTTTATGAAAACTTCTAAATTTTCTAAAGAATCAAATTCGTCATCTACTTTCTTATTTAATTTAATATCGCCAACTCCATGGTTATTTTCAAGCATATGCATGGCGACACTAGACTTGCCTGACCGATGATATTTACCCTATGTATTCTTGATTACAGTCTTTACAAATTATTTTATAGATTCCCGATTTATCACATTTCTACGGGGTCTTTGGATTGCCTAAAAGATTTTGCAAGTTGTTACTTCTAGAAATTACTATTTAATAATATAATTTTTAAAGATTGTATGACAATATATACGTCACCAAGAGGGTCAGTGGACCAATTTTTTTTAGTTGGCAGAAATGCTGCATGAAATCTGTAAGACAATGGTACCTGGTGAATCTTGTAGGGTGTGTAAATATTAACAAATCTGAATCTAGAAACAAAATATGTTTCTATACATGTTTTTGCTACTCGATTGAAGCATGTGTGAGAGGACAATTTCTTTTATTTCTGTTATCCCAAAATATCCAGAAATAAATATTATTTAAAAAAACGGTGTAAACTTTTCTGAGATTAGGTTTTGAACCTTATAGCCGTGATGCCTCACAACGTTTTTTAGACGCCCACTCTCTTTTGTAAAAATAAATTATTACATTATGAAAATCATATATATAATTAAAAATTAATTATCTTGACAACTACAGGGTGGGGCACTACCAACGAATTATTCTGTAGTACTAAAACGACAAAAAATGTAGAAAATCTTAAGACATACATATACCGAGATTATTTGAAAATATTTTTGATTCTACAGGGTGCTCCAGAAACACGTACTATATCAAAGTTGGGTTATTTTAAATGGAACATCCTGTATTTTAGAGAGCTGAATACTAGTCATAAGCACATTTCTGTTACTTTTTTCTGAAAAAATAAATACTTTTAAGGTAAATATTTAAAACTGAAAGTTGCAAGGTAATGTTCATATTGCGGATATTTCACAGGTAACTAGACTCCAGTACATCGTAAATTGTTAAACTATCAAATTTTAAATATCTCAAAAACTATCAGAGTTAGGGGTTGGTAACCCTAATACCGACTTAAAGGTAATTAGTTCTAGTTTTCAACAAGCTACAGAAATGTAGGGTGTTCTATTTAAGTTAAGCAAGTTATTTAAGTTTTAAGTCGTTAGTCTTATGCGGTAGTATTAAAACACCCTGTACATCATAAACATAATAGTAAATATTGCAAAAAGATGTTGAAGACTCTTAGTAAGGTAGGTGTAAACCAAAGTTGCTTGTTCTTATTTATCTTGAAGTTATTGCATTTTTTTGGAGGGTCTGCTAATCAGGTAAAATCGATTTATCTCATAAACAGAAGTAAGTAGGTATAGGAACATGTTGAAGAACATACATTATTTTTTATCGGACAATTGAAAATAGAAAAAAATACAGGGTAATCTATTTAAAATAACCCAACTTCGATATGGTACGTGTTTCTAGAGCACCCTGTACAATCCAAAATATTTTTTAAATATGGTTTCAAATAATCTTGACATATGTATGTCTTAAAATTTCTAACATTATTTGTCGTTTTAATTACATAGAATAATTCGTTTGTAGTGCCCCACCCTGTATATACAGATTTTGTTTAAACAATCCGAGTAGAATATTTTCGGTCGATCAATAAGAAACAATTAGTGTCACGTGGTAGTTTATCTGAGAAATTACTTATTGGATAAAAAATAGTTTAAAAGAGTTGTGTATAATTAAATTGCAAACAACTTTTATTCAAAACAAAAATGTGTAAAATTAATATTTTTCCAAATTTTTTCGAAAATCTATGCAAGTTAATTGTTAATGAGATCTGAAACCCATATGCAAAGTTATATAGAAATCGGACCAGAGGGTTTTCTAATATCTTGCTTACATACGGACAAACGGTCGGCAAACCGGCTTTTTATTTTTTATTATAACGTACTGACTCTAAATGAGTCAAAGAAGTGAATAAAGTGAGTGTTAAAATTTTCTATTTGAAAACCGTAGCATAACTACCCATCTTATTTATAAGATATGGATTAAAAACTGGTATGCGTGATACTTCCCGCTGTTATACAGGGTGACCCAGGTATGTGTAATTGGTCCATACCTTTTTTGTTATTGAAAATATAGACATTCGACTTTCATTACCAAGTAAACATACTTATGCTACACATTCTAAAAATATTTTGATTACATACAAAGTAACGAACGAGAAATACCAACAAAATGCCCCAAAAACTATACTCGGACACTGTGTTTCAATAGCTAGCTATCATCATTAGCAAACCGATACTATCGTTCGTTAAAATAGACGCTGCAGTTTAGAGTTCCATTCCTTTAATTTACATACCGAGTGTTCATATGGTGGTAATCAAAGTGTTTTTTTTAAATGGAACGTCCTGTATATTTTACACAATTTCTTTTAACATAAAAATAATGGAATTTTGTACAGAATAGCTCCTTTCGTTTTGAGCGTTATTTAACTTTTTGTTAGAAAAAGGTTCACATTTGATAGATCACTGCCAAGTAGCCATAATATGTCTATGTTTCCCTGGATTTAATATGAGGTAACCGCTGCAGGTCAGAGGTCAAAGGTCAGGTCAACTTGTTCCCCTTGGCATCCTAAACACTTTGATATATAACATGCCTATGTTTCCCTGGATTTAATATGAGGTCACCGTTCCAGATCAGAGGTCAAAGGTCAGGTCAACTTGTTCCCCTTAACATCCTGAACATTTTGATATATAACATGCTTATGTTTCCCTGGATTTAATATGAGGTCACCGCTCCAGGTCAGAGGTCAAAACTCAGGTCACCTTGTGACTCCACCTAAGATCAGCGCCCGGCCCTTCTAAACAATTTGACGTATCGATCTCCAAAATTGGTTCAGCAGTTTTGGAGGAGAAGACGAACGTACATACATACATACAGACAGACAAACCGGGTCACGATTTATGTATGTAGATATAATGCAAAACAAATAAAAGTTGTAATGTTAAACAGAAGTAGATAAGGTAAATCAATCCACCAACTAGGAGTCGCTGCTGAGTGATTCTATATCGGTTATAGACGTATGAAAATAACGATTTTACATAGAGCATTGCTGCCGCATACAGAGAAAATAGGAGATGACTCCAGCACACGCGTACAAGGAGTGGGTAGGTAGAAGGTGGTAGAAAACGAGACCCAGATCTAGGAACGGAAAAAATAATTTGACCAACAATTCAGGACAATCGACAAGGTAGTGAATAAGTCTGAATAGAAATGGATGAGAAGAGATGGCACGACGACTACTTAAATCAGAAAGGTAGAATAAAGATCAGATTGCGGAAAACCCTAGGATGGTAAATTCCATCAACGTGATAAACTAGAAATTTTAAGAATTTGCGCTGAATGTTCTCCAGAGCGTGGATATGAACCTGATACGTAGGGTACCATACTAACGAGGCAAATTCTAGCCGAATTCGAATGAGGATTCTGTATAGCAATAGAGGTAAGTCAACGCTTAAAAAATCTCTAGAGTTTCTGATAATGAAACCAAGAGTTTTATGTGAAGAGGAAACAATAGATCGGATGTGAAAAAAACAAAGACGATTCAAAAGTGACACCCAGATTTTTAAAAAAGCTAGAGCGAGTAATGAAGACGTCGGAAAAAAGTAATTAAAATGAATTTGCTCTGGTATAAGAAACGATATGGCATTTATAATCGTTTAGATCTCAGTTGTTAGACCAACACCATTAATAGAAAAGATCAAGCCTTCTCTGAAGCATAAGAGCATCACACATATCACGTATTACATGGAAATATCTTCATGTTATCCGCATACAGTAAGCAATTATAATCGACGTCATTGACAAAAATATTCAATAACAGGGGTACACCCGAAGGAACACTAGAGAAATGAGAATCTCATGGTTCGGCCGATCGAAAGCCTTACTAAAATCGATATACACGACGTCAACCTGAAAACCAGAATCCAAGGATTCAGCTAAAAACTGGTGCATGGCAGTTAAATTGGTAATTGTAGAACGCCCTTTAATAAAGCCGTGTTGTGAGCTGTGAAGATTTTGCGAGATTCTAGAAAATTCTAGATTTATTATGAAAAAGTTGTTCATTTTTGCAAGTAGGCTCCTGTCAACGAATATCTCAAGTAAAATGTCAATTAATTTTGATGACAGTGAATGAAATGAATTTGACATATCAAGAATTAGTCAATATGGTACAGGTAAGTTGCCTCCAAATTTTTTATAATAATATGTACACTCTATAAGAGGTTATACATCCCACCTTCACCTAGAATGATTCTTATAGAGTATACGTATTAGTCAATATAGTTTACTGTATTGGTGAAACCGATCAAAATGTTTTGGTAACCAGCAGAATATATCATCAAAGGTATCCCGATGCGAGAGTACCCCAAGTCATTTCTTTCTAAAATCTTAGGTACCGATTTGAAGAAAATTAAATAGTAAGTGAAGGGAATATCGAGAGGGAAAGATTGATGAAGAAACTCGATTGGATGTTTTACTAATGTTGCAAATTGACAACATGATTATAGTAAAGCACAAATTTCATCCGCATCACGTAGACTTAGATTGAGCATTGAATGATAAAGATATTCAAAACAAAGTATTTTTCTGAAGTCATCCGTGAAATATCATTTCACTTGAGATATTCGTTGACAGCAGCCTACTTCAAAAAATAAACAACTTTTTCATAATAAAATACTTGTTTTTTTGGAAAATGTCAATAGCTAATCAGAATTCATCATACAAACTCGATATGAAGGAAAGCTTATGAAATACTTCATTGACCTGTGAAGAGAAATACAGAATGTTTAATTTATAAAGAGTTAGTTAACTTTTTTTGTGTTTCTGCACACCCTGTATAGTGTGTGCGTATGTGCATCGAAATTCGAGTATTTAATAAAATTCTTAGTTATTCTAAAATTTAGTTTGTCGGAAAATATTCATGATTTACTGGGCAGTGTTCTATTAAATATTAGTCTTTTTCTAACAAAAATTGAATAACGCCGAAACGAAAAGAGCTTGATCCATATTATTCTAAAAAAGTACTCTTATTTTTTCTATGCTAAAACTAACTATGTAAAATATACAGGGCGTTCCATTTAAAAAACCTAACTTGGGTTTATCACCTGTATAGAACGCTTTGTAGATAATCTAAATATTTTAGAATATGCAGCATAAGTGTGCTTATTTGGTGGTAAAACCGCATGTCGACATCTTCTATAACAAAAGTTATGGGGCAATTACACTTCCTTGGTCACCCTGTATATGCCAAGATATTTTTAATATGTCACTAAAATACATCCAAAGAAAAAGAAAGAAATAGATTTCCGTGATAACAGAGAAATGTTACACATTATTACACAATTCAAATAGGTATGCCCGACCTTTTCGCTTAAAAAAATTTGGTCGACCGTATTTTTTCTGAATATGTACATAATTTCACACCAAATTGACTATAAGATTGATTAAATCCGCGATGACGGAAAAACATTATAGCTACTTAAAAATACTTACTTAATTTTAGGACAATTAAATCCACACCGACCAAGCCTATCTTCTAGTTTTAAGGGTAAAACCTTTTCATTTTCATCCAAAATATTCAAAGACGCCGGCACAGAGCTTTTGGAATTGATAGGTCCTTGACTATTACACTACCAACAATTATTCTGTAGCACTAAAACGACAAATAATGTAAGAAATCTAAAGGCAGACATACATCAGATTATTTGAAACCATATTTCAAAAATATTTTCGATTGTACAGAGTGCTCTAGAAACACGTACTATATCAAAGTTGGGTTATTTTAAATGGAACACCGTTATTTTTTTCTATTTTTGAATTGTAGGATAAAAATAATGTATGTTTGTTGACATGTTCCTATACCTACTGAGATAAATCGATTTTACCTGATTTGCAGACCCTCAAAAAAATGCCATAACTTCAAGATAAATAAGGACAAGCAATTTTGTTTTACATCACCTTACTAAGAACCTTCAACATTCCTTTTGCAATACTTACTATTATGTTATGATGTACAGAGTGTTTTAAAATACTACCGCATAACGCTAACAACTTAAAACTTAAATAACTGCTTAACTTAAATGAAACACCTTGTATTTCTGTAGCCTGTTGGTATCAGGAACTAGTTACCTTTCAATTGGTATTAGGGTTACCAACCTCTAACTCTGATAGTTTTTCGAGATATTTTTAAAATTTGGGAGTTTAACAATTTGCAATTTACTGAATTTAAGTTACCCGTGAGATATCAGTAAAATAAACATTATCTTGCAAACATTTTTAATGTATAGGCCAATCCAGCTTTTAAATATTAACCTTAAAAAAAATTTAGAACAAAATAACAGAAACGTGCTCATGACTTATGCCGGGCTCTAAGAGTCAGTCGAATCACGCTCACCTGTCACAAGTAATAAACACATTTGTGTTTATTTTTTTCTGAAAAAATAAATATTTTTAAAGTAAATATTTAAAACTGAAAGTTGGAAGATAATGTCCATATATGGGATATTTCACAGGTAACTTAGACACCAGTACATCGTAAATTTGTTAAACTATCAAATTTTAAAATATCTCAAAACTATCAGAGTTAGGGGTTGTAACCCTAATACCGACTTAAAGGTAATTAGTTCCAGCTTTCAACAAGCTAAAGAAATGTAGGGTGTTCTATTTAAGTTAAGCAGTTATTTAAGTTTTAAGTCGTTAGTCTTATGCGGTAGTATTAAACACCCTGTACATCATAACATAATAGTAAATATTGCAAAAGGGATGTTGAAGCTCTTGTAAAGTGGTGTAAGCAAAGTTGCTTGTTCTTATTCATCTTGAAGTTATTGCATTTTTGATGGTCTGCAAATCAGGTAAAATCGATTTATCCGAGAAACGGAAGTAAGTAAATATAGGGACATGTTAAAGAACATACACTATTTTTTTATCGTACAATTCAAAAATAAAAAAATACAGGATAATCCATTTAAAATAACCCAACTTTGATATGGCACTTGTTTCTAGAGTACCCTGTACAATCAATAATATGTTTAAAATATGGTTTCAAATATCTTGACATATGTTTATGCCTTAAAATTTCTAACATTATTAATTTGTCGTTTTTATGATATAGAATACTTCGTTGGTAGTGCCCCACCCTGTATATAAGTTAATAAAGTGATTTGTCCTACATCTCAAATTACGCAGCTGTCAGAAAATAATTCTTACAATTTAACCAATTATCAATAGATATTATTGTATATAGGACTGAAAAATCAAGTTAAAAACTATAGATAATAATTTTTCAACGCCAGCTTTATTCAACTGAAATAGTTTTTTTCCAATTTAAGATGGAAGATTTTGTAAAATACCTTTCCCGTTTGTTTGAAAAACACCTAGTTTACCGTTGCCCTAGCAATGTCTCATTATGTTGCATTACTTTGATTTTTACATTATCGTTCGAGACAGCCTCTATTCCTACTTCTTCTCTTTGGGCTATGTTTGAGTTTAGTCTCAAATAATTAATTGCTTTGAAAAACGCTGTTGCCAGCGCACAAATATATGTAAGTAAAGATTTAAATAAGTTACAAATACACAAATATTTTGACAACGGTGTTATCATCATGGATCATCAACGTTCCTACTAATGACGTTTGTTTTGTACTTCAAATATTACTTATACTGTACCAAATTGTAATACATTTCTCGCACTATTCAACTTCTACCGCTTTACAAACATTCCTTACGTGACGTTAATAAATAGCATTTACCCGGGTCGTTAGGGTTTTAAAAAAGTTAGTTGAGTGGGAAAAAATTAAACGTATGTGTAGGTAACTGAAAAGTTGTCCGTTGGGAATATTCAACTGAAAAAATTTAGGTAATATAACGTAACGTTTTAAGTAAGTGTTCTTTTATGGAACTTAATATTAAAAACGCCCTAGTCGCTCTTTATCCTTCGTAATGAACAGAGGAAAGAGAATGGAGAAAGTTGCTTTACATAAACGGAATTAAACGTCCACCGTTTACATTCAACTTCCTTAGTTTTAAACTACAAGATTTATATTTTAATACTACTGACGTATATTGTAGCAGTCACTTTAAATTTTATTCGTAGAATTCTTATGCCCTATCCAATATTTTTGCTTTTGTCTATGAAGTGAAAAATAGTCTTTAATCAACAGATTATTAAATAAATAGGTATTGTATGAACATACCTCGTTTACCTGTACAATAAAAGTTACATATTATTCACATACATAATTGTCCGAAAGGTAGCTTTGCAAATGAAAAAGTAATTTCGTTACCGGCTAATTTTTAGTATGAATAATTGTTCCCTCTATTTGTAAAACTTTATAACGAATAAATTTTACCGTAAGTTTGAGCATATATGCTGTAAAGATAGAATGCATGTGCTTTAAAATTAGTTAATTAAATTAGTAACTATAAAAATTTAAACTAGTAAAAAATATTATTGTCAATTAGAGATAGAAATCTAATTCAAAAATCTGTTGAAATGGGACATTCGTTTAATTTTTATATTATAAAATAAATTAATTAAATTAAAAAAAAAAAAATAAAAAAAAAAAAAAAAAAAAAAAAAATTTTTTTAAATTTTTTTAAAAAAAAATAAATAAAAAAAAAAAATTTTTTTTTTAATAAAAATTGAGTTAAGATAAAGAAGGGAAATTTTTTTTTGATTTTTTTGATTAATTGGAGAAAAAAAAAAAAATAAAAAAAAAAAAAATTTTTAAAAAAAAAAATTAAAAAAAAAAAAAAAAAAAAATGAAATTAAAAAAAAAAAAAAAATTTTTTTTTTTTTTGTATAACGTTGATTGAAATATTGGTAAAGATAGTCAACCTTACGGGATTATGCGACCCCGAAATTTGTTCTAAACATCAGAGGTCGGTAGTATCGCTTTGTGCTAAGAAAATACGTCAATTGTATTGTAGAATTTACAGAACAGTATTGCCGATAAATGTGAAATAGAAAACTGTAATTTTGCTGATAGTTTATGCTAAGGCACGACATTGTTGCCAATGCATCATGCCGTTGATTGAAATATTGGTGCATTGAGTCAATGTTGACAAACAAACAAAAACATGCGTTCTACAATATACAAGAATTTATTGATTTTTGTCGACGTACTAATTAAATGTGTGTCCTTTGTTATATATTTTTTTTCTATTGTCTGTTAATTGTTCAATGTAATAATATTTATTTGTATCTTTCTTACGTAAGGTTATAACAATGGTTATACCATCATGACAAACACATATATGTACAAAGATTGTATACATACACATGTGAATAAAGTTTATTATTATGAAAAAAACCTGCAGATTTAAAAGTATTAATTTCGTAAAGAAATCGTTGAAAAACGTTCTCCCAAAAAAAACAATTTCTTTAAATACTTTTGAAAATTCCATACTCATATATTTATTACATTAACATCGTTTATCCGTTGAAAATGTTTTAAAATCTATTAGGCTTACGCAAGTAAATTTCTAAATTTTGGTCATTGAAATTAAAATTTTTAACATAGAAACGCTATCCCTTTTATGTTGGAACGAATGTTGAATTTTCTTATATTACAATCTAACGTACTCAACTGTTTGCATCTAAACAATATTATAACAAGCCTACTCATTTACTAAAGGTGTTGCTAAAAGTATGCAATTGTAGAATTTCTGACTAAGCCGATAAGGAATGTGACTCATAAACGATAATCCGGAAGACTCCTCGTAATACATTTGTTTCAATATCAACTTTAGGTGTACTTATATTTTAAGATATGATAAACGCATTAAAGAAGCATCTATGCAAAGCTTAATGATTATCTGTTTATTTGTTACAATGAAAATATTACAATCAAGATTGGTTTTAAGTATGTATTTCCTGAGCTTTACTAATAACAATGGTAATAACATTTACAAAATACTATCAAAAGAACACAAAATAATCGAAAGTAATAATACCCCACCACTTTTAGTTTAACAACAAAACCGAAAATTAATTAGTCTTCCTGTTGTGCTCAGTTTAAGAGGTTTTCGGTTCGAGTTTGATTTTGATTTTTTAAAACATTTCGGTAGTTATTATTTACATGTAAGATCGGATTGCTGGTTTAAAAACTTATCCATTAAAATGAGTAATACTATTGCGTGTCATCGCTGTGTATATCACGGTTGCAATAATTCGAGAAAAATTGCCCGACGATCAGCTTTTATCGGTTTCCTACTAATTGTCTAAATAGATGCAAAAATTGGGTGATGAATTGTGGTAATTCAAAGCTAGTACTACTAGATGATCTTAATTTATTACGAAATAAATTAATCTGTGAGAAGCATTTTGAATCTAGTAGTTTTCGAGATCCTTCCGCTGCGAAGAAGAAACTTAATATTACTGCAGTTCCTAAGAAGTTTGTTTCGGGTAAGTAATAATTTTTGTTCAGCAATGACAATTTGCTAATACTTATTGGTAGCGGTCTGGTAGGTACCCAGTGGTGAGAAGTATCTTAACGTTCTCAAAACTCAATTTTTTACATAACACTTTTAACCACTTTCATGTCTTCAATCTTCTCACCACTACTGGTATCGCAAAGTACAAATTACAAAATCAATTTCAAGAAATACTTTCATTTTTATTAAAAATTTTGCCAATACATAAATAAAGTTCTTTTAAAAGCCCAAATTTCAAGAAATACAATTATTTGCTTTGATTGCAGATGAACCTAAACAGGATACATCGAAGTCTTTGCGATTAGAAAGAAATCCTACTCAGAAATCACCAGAAGTTCTGACAGTTTATAAATCTGATAATGTGCGAACTTATGAAAATATATTTTCTAGCGGAAAGTATTTGCAACGTAATTACAACTATTTTCTGTCAGCCAATAAGAAAAAAATTGAGAACAACGCCGATTCAGTTAGTGATGCCTCCTTTGTGAATGTTCTTCAAAGTGCAACAATCAGTGCAAGTATAAGTTCTGATAAACCTATACAGACAACCGTTTCTTTTAAAATTAAAAAGTTTAAAAATAAATTGAATAGTCAAAAGTGTGAAATATTTAGATTGAAGCGCAAACTTCAAAACAGCACAATTTCGGGTCTTTTAAAAACAAAAAACCGGCTTTGAAGACATTTATTAATATGCAATGTTTTCATCGAACACGAACTCCATGGAAGGATTCAGAAAAACAACTGGCATTATCATTGTATTATAAATCGCCTACCGCTTACAAATTTATGTTGAACCATTTAGGATTTGTTTTGCCAGCAATTTCAACAATCAAGTCGTGGTTGAAAATTGTTAATTTAAGATCGGGGACAAATAATGTTCTTATACAAAAATTAAAAAAAGTTGAAGGAATGACAGACAAAGAAAAGCAGTGCGTGGTAATGTGTGACGAAATTACTTTAAAACGAAATTTAAATTATAACCAATATTGGGACTACGTCGAAGGATATCAAGATTTAGGGAATTAGGACGTAAACCGTTTTAAGTAACCATGGATTGGTTTTTTATTTGAGAGGAATATTGTATAATTGGAAAATTCCATTTTGTTATTTTCTCAGTAGTGGTTCAGTTAAAAGCGAAATATTATGTACTCTTATAAAGCAAGTGATGCATAAGTTGTTTCAAATTGGATTGAAACCTCGAGCGTTAGTTTGCGACCAAGGATCTAATAACAGAAGTGCTCTATCTTGTCTAGGCGCCACAAAAGAAAATCCAACAATTCAAATCGACAATAACAAAATATATGTAGCGTATGATCCTCCTCATTTACTAAAAAGCTTAAGGAACAATGTCATGAACAGCAAACTGGAAATAGTCGTCAACAATAAAAAATTCAGTGGACCGATTTTGTCAACACTTTTTATATTGATCAGTGTAGCAGTGTAGCAAGATCCATGTTAAAAATTACGGACAAACATATTAACCCATCAAATTTTCAAAAGATGCGTGTTAAATACGCCGCTCAGGTATTTAGCAATTCTGTATCTGCAGCAATTAGCAGTGCTGTGATGACGGGTCAATTAACAAGTAATACGGCGTTAGATACTGCATCTTTTTTTAAAACAATTAACAACATTTTTGACTGTTTAAATAGTTTTTCAGTAAATGATCCGAATCCCTACAAGCGTGGTCTTTCAGTTTTAAAGACATGCCATGCGAAACGTTGAAACGTTCTGTACAATACTTCAATTCCATCAAGTTTTATGAGAACGGTGTAGAAAGAAAAAATATATACTGTATCGCAGGTTTCCAATGGACTATAAATTCAATTTTAAGTCTGTGGGAGGACTTAAAGGGAGAAGGAACTTTGTACTTTTTAACGTCACGAATAAATCAAGATCCTCTAGAAAATGCTTTTCAATGATTCGTGCTAGAGGAGGTTATAATGCCCAACCGTCTGCCCGCGAATTTAGGCTTGCATTACAACATAACATGCACATTCGCTTGCAAATACCAATAGAACAAGGGAATTGTGAAAAAGATAACGACGAGATACTATATGGTATAGATGAACAATTTAACACTAACTATGAGGAAGAGGATAACAAAATTGGGACAAATGAAAGTGTAGAAAATAATGAAACAAAGAGATCGTCTAGAACCTGTCTGGAGAACAAAATCAATGAAGACAATGTCGTAATTAATAGTTCTTTAGAATCTTGTTCAGTGTCGTATGTTGCGGGTTATTTAAGTCACTACATATATAAAAAAGTACATTGTAATACGTGTAAGGAAATGCTAACAGTTAACGACTCAAGTGTTTTCAATGTGAACGAATCATTAATTCTATATAAAGATTACAGCAAATCTGATGGAATTAAATACTTACACAGACCATCACCCGAATTCTCAAAATTTGTGTTTTTTTATTGAAACTTTTTACTGAAGAATTTCATCTTTTTAAAACAGATTATGGTTTATTGGAAAAATTAAACTCCGTATAAAAAATGTCTCAACAGCAGTGTGAATTCATGGTTCAGAGAATGCGACACTCATAAACTGTTAATTATCGATCAGTTGGTTAAAATAAAACTATATCGAACCTTAAAGTGGGAGGCTAATAAACATATTTCTAATAGCTATAATTACAGTGATGTCACAAAACCACACCGTAAAATAAGAATATTATCTGCATAAATAAGTGTAAATGTTTGGATATGTTTTATGTATAGCATTGTATTAGGTACGTTATTATTTATGTTAAATTGTTTGTAAATTATTACTATTATTTTAGATCAGTTGGAATTGTAATTTTTGAAACAATGTTTATAATTAATGAGCTATTTTACTTTAATTAAACTATTTTAATTCGAAACCATGATATTTTGATACAGTTTCAAAGAGTAAAATCCTAACTTTTTATCTCTACTAACAGATAACAAAGTGTCACTTTTCGTAAATTATTTTTTTCCCTCGGGAAAAAAAGTGAGTACTATTTTTAACACCAAATTTCCCTCAATAATTTTCTAATTCTATTGTAATATGATTTTTCAATATTAAATCGTCATTTATTTCGTCACAGAAAAGAATAGTGTATTATACACGTATTATCCGCACCGCGTCGGGAGACAACACACCTCAAGCTAAAATCTAGTACTTTTATTTTTAGAAGTAATAGGAATAGGTTTTATTACCAAGTGAATTTAAATTTGAAGGTCTAGTGGAACCCACTTTCCCTAAAAACACGGTAACTTGTTGCCTTTTGAATTGAAAATTTGAAAACCAATTTTTATTTAAAATCCTTTTCAACTGAACACGTAAAACAAGTAGATACAAAAACCAATAATTTTGCGTTTCTGAACTCTAGTGGTATTTCTCCCAGTATGTTCTACTTTATTCCTAACGAAGTTATTAAATGACAAACAAATGTCAACATTATTATTTGCAAGTTAAAAATAAAGTGCAAGCATAATTTGTAAAATAATTGTTTCTTATTTATCTAACACCGACCAAACCAAACTGTTTTAACAAATAACGCTTCGCATGTATTTTAGTAAATTATTAAAAAAAACATTGTCATTAAAATCCAAGATATGTATCATCAATGGTATTATTCATAAATGAAAAATTCGTCACTTTTAATTACTAGTTAATACGTTTACTAAATATTTGAAAACGTTGCAACATTGTATTGACAAAAGTAAATTTTACGGATTGTATGTTGCGCCATTTTTACAACGGTGGAATAAATTGAACTATTCTATTTCAAGAATCGTACACATTATAACTTAGCGCTTCAGTACAGGTGAAAAAGTAAACAAAAACGCAACCCAACATGCATATGTGAATTGCATCCGTGATACAAGCAAATACAAGCGGTTGACTATCTTTACCAATATTTCAATCAACGGTATAAGAGTAATCAAGTATTAGAAATATCGCAGTTGCTGGCATATACATAACCACTTAACTGGTGATCCCTATTTTTAGTTACATAAATGGTGACCATGAGTGTGACAGACATCGCTAAAACCTCCTTTTAATGCATATACCATCATTATCAAGGTATTTTCAAATTTATTCTAAAAGAATACAAATTGTAAAGTTTTAAATTAAGTGCGCACCATTGTAACTTTGTTATTCGTGGAGATACAAAGTCACTTAAATTAGCAAACTATAAGTTGCTTTCCGCTGGTTACGATGATAAAATCAAAAAACAATTGAATGCAACATTTAGAGAAAATGAGCATACGTTTTATTTTTGAAAGGAACACCCTGTACATTTTTTACTCTAACAATCGCAAATCACCCACAAGAACAAAAAGGTCATATGCAATATTGACCTAAAATTTAAAAATAAGCAACAACAAAAAACAATTTATTATATAAATGAAAAGTAGAAGTTAATGTGCTGGCATATTTCGAAGCGTACAAAAAATAATTCATCAGAATTTGACAAAAGACAGTGGTATAAAATTATGTACCATTTCAGAGAATTTTGAAAAAGTATAAATTTATACTCTTTAAATACCGACAGGTACAAACATTATTACCTGGTGGTACCGAAAGAATTCCAGTCTTTTGCCAATGGATTGTAGATATGTTGTAAGCAAAATTTGAACTTTTTAAGATGCATTTGTTTGGAGCGATGAAGCTAATTTTTGAAACAAATGAATGTTTAATCCCAAAAACATGCACTATTGGTCCAAGAAAAATTTATTTATTGTTCATCCTAGAAATCCTCAAGTACATATTTAGATGATGTCACTTTAGAGGCCGTATTCGAATGTATTTCAAATGACTGGGGCTCCTCCCATCAGTTTCACGAAGTCAGAGTGTTATTAGAAAGCATTTCCAAAATAGATGGATGGCAACAAATGGTTCGATACGTTGGTCCCCAAGATCTCCTGGCATAACTCCATTAAAGCTGAACTTTAAATAGTATTAGAGACATTGTAAGATCCATAGATGGCAGAACAGTTCTAAAAAGCTACAAACAGTGTTATAAAAAATGCTCGAAAATGCATTGAGCAAAATGGTGATGTGTTTGCACATTTAACGTACAGTTTGTAGTATTATTTTCTTGTTGCATAAATAATATGAAAAAAGTAAAAATTAAATCTTATTTCTGCAGCCATTCACGGCCAACTATAGTCTAATAGAAAAATATGCTTGATAATTCACTTATTTGACCTTTTTTTTTGTTCTTGGGTATTTGCGATTGTTACAGTAAGAAACTCCATTAAAAAAAAAAACATTTTCCTCTTTTCTCTTAAACGCTCATTCAATTGCTTTTTTTATTTCATCATCGTTACCAGCGGAAAAAAAGCTACTAGTTTGCTAATTTAAAGTGACTTTTGTATCTCCACGAATAACAAAGTTACCAATGGTGCGCACTTAATTTGCATAACTTTACAATTTGTATTTTTTATTAGAATAAATTCAACAATACCTTGATAATGATGGTTATATGCATTCAAAAATATTTAGCGATGTCTGTCAGACTCATGGTCACCATTTATGTAACTAAAAATAGGATATAACAAGGTGCGCACTTAATTTAGAACAGCCTGTATATCAATATTCTAAAAAAAAAATTTTTAAAAAATACAAATTAAAATAATAAATGTTAAAAATGGTTTTTTTTATATAAAAAAATGTAAAAAACAAGCAAACTATTAATCCTGCAAAAAACAAGATTACAAAAATGGACAAATAATATTGTTACTCTGGCTCTACTCTGGTACAATTTTTACATATCTTTTCGCAAACACTGTAAACAAATGGATTATTGGCACTTGGTGCATGAGTATGCAGTCTTTCTTCTCAATTTGGGATGTGCAGATATAGCAATACTTTCTTACTACAAGCTTTTCTTCTTGTTCATTAGCCTTATTGTCGGGAATATCAAGAATACTTCCAATGAGTTCCTTCAGTTGCCTTTTGTCTCGTAGACATTTCAAACCTTCTATGTAATTGTAAAGAAACTAGCTCGTCTGCCAAGGTTTCTATAAACCTGAATTAGTCCAATTGTTCGTTGGTACAGAAGTAAACATAATAAAGAATTTACTCCACATATTATTATTATTATTACAGTTTTATTTATTTTTAATTGGTACGTGATGGAAGTGTTATGTGTCTGCAGTAGAAACTGTGTGAAATTCCTTTTTATTTTGCTTTAACTGTACCCTTAATGTTTATTTGTTCTTGTAAATGCTGAACTAACTCAGATTGAACTAAACTAATTATGACTGCGGAAGTCACGTTTGGATTAGTATAATAAATATGCTTGACTAATCTAATTACTGCTTGAGAAGGTACGCTCATTTTTCTTTCTTTTTTTAACCCATATTTGCAGGGTTGTACATTTTAAATTGACATCTTCTTCTAAATTCTACAAGCATCTCGTTTACGCAAACATTGCCTCCAAGTTTATATGCGTTTTTTGAATTGCGGATAAATAAATCAAAAAACTTTTGGATAGCAGCAGCTGAATTATCCTTTTGCCCTTGTTCTTGCTCGGAGGCATCGTCAAATCTAAAAGCAGCAATTAAGGATAAGCAACGCTTTTGTGACATAAATATAGGCTTCCCTTTCCCGTTAGTAGCAAAAAGACTTCGTACATCTTCGTGATTTGAGTTGTATATTGAAGTATAAAGAAGTAATCCCAAAAGCTTTGAATTCGATTTCTTCAGTATCAGGTAGCTTGGTTTTTTCTTTGTTATATTTTTTGCCTAAAAGTTGCAAGTTTTTCGTTTGTTCTCTTGACAAGAAGACTATACTTATCTGGCGAAAACATTTTATTGAAATAATAAATAGGACTCTCTGATGTTTCTACATGTGAACGCATTGTTGGAAGAACAATTATATTATGAGCAGGAGTACGGACGTTTCTAGTGGGCTCTTTTTACTCCACTTAAACCTGTTTTTTTCCATAGTACTAATTAGTTGAATCAACGCATTCTTCGTCTTCGCTAAATATTGTTTCCAAGCTATGTTCAGCTTCATTTTCTCTTACTTCGTTAAATGATCACTGTTTATACAATTTTCTTCTTCCATTTCATCATCACTTATATCACTGTTCACCTCATTAAACCATTTGAAGCTTTATTTTCTCATTCAAGAATATGGTTTTCTGAACTATAGAATGTTCTACTAACTGAACTATTAATTATAAACACCCCCTGTAATGACATTTTTATTAGTCTATCAATAAATAGATGTCTTTTATGAAAACCTAAGAGTAAATTTGTTTTAATTATTTTTTATCATGAGATATCTATTTTTTCTAAAACCTTACATTTTAAGAGGAATTGCCACAACTTACACTTACACTCTGTATTTAGGTATAGGAAACTCTTATAAAACTTAAGTTTAACTTTTAGTAGAATTCAAAAATGCAACCTTTTACAGGGTGTTCAATTTAAAAAAACACAACTTTGGTATGTCACTTAGTTTTGGAGCACCCTTTATATATAACAATATTTTTAATATGTAGTCTTATTGACTGAACATATACGGTGCCTGCGGCAGAAAGGTGAACACAAAAATGACAGGTGAGGTCTTCTTCTATGTGCTCAGCCCATAAAATTTGACCTATGCCCTACTTTGGTTTCACCCGATTTAAAAAAATAGCCGATTTTTGCCTTTAAACTTCCGTAAGTTTCCTTTTTTTATTGACAAGTCTGGTAACAATTATTTTTTTCTAATCTTGATATATAGTAGGTCTTACTTTGTTTAATTTTTGTCAAACAATTAATTTTCTTTCAAAAGTAGAGTTTTTTAGAAAAAATTACGAATAACTCCAGTTATTCTTAAAAAAACATAAAGTCGCATACCGTTAGAAAAGGCATGCAGTAGAGATGTTTACATAAAATCTGAAACCATCGATTTCTTCTAGTTTTTTTTTCATTGCAATGCAAAGTTCGTCTTCAAATAATTTTCTTACCTCTTTTTGTAGTTTAAAAGCTGTTGATTACTTGAAGACCTACTATGTATCAAGATCAGAAAGAAAAAATTGTCGCCAGACTTGTCAATAAAAAAGGAAACTTATGGAAGTTTAAAGGTGAAAGCAGGCAAAAGTCGGCTTTTTTTTTAAAAAATCGGGTAAAACCCAAAGTAAGGCCTAGGTCAAATTTTTTATAAGCTGAGCACATAGGAGAAGACCCCACCTACCTGTCATTTTCCTGTGTTCACCCTTCTGCTGAACACTTGTATATACCGTTACTCCAAAAACTCCATACCGTCGGTCGTGAATCACCCTATATAATACTGTTCCTAAACAATTCAAAATTAAATCGTGTAGTTTTCATTGGTAAATGAAAAATTATTTGGCAGCTGAGAATTGAATTTTGGCCAAAATATGTGTCACAGTAATTTGTTTGTTTGAAATGTTGATATGCTCATTATCTCTTTTTAATACATGGTTTAAATAGTAGATCAGTAGTGTTTTTTGCCACTAAGCTAAACTTTGCCTTGAGATATAGCACATAGAGGGATAAGAAAGAAAGAAAATAGAATAGTAAGGGAAAGTATAGCAGATAGATAAAGATATAGAGAAAAGAAGATGGATGTTTGAAAGGATAGTAAGAAGCGTGTATGCTATATGGACCAGATATCTGTGGGTGGAAGAAATGGGAAAAACAATAGAAGGTACGTAGACGTTTTAAGACTAAAAGAAGAGTCGCTGTGTTATACAACGGGAAAAGAAATGAGAATAAAAAATATGGATAGAAACAGAAAAGAAATCGTTAAAATATGAGGAAAGGATGGAATATAGAAAGACAATGAGATACTGTATGAATGTTGGAAAAAAGGGGAGGCACGGAAAATAAGATACGAGGAAAAGAAAATTAGAAAATATTTGTGAAAGAGGTGGATATTCGAGAGAAGAGAAAAGATTAAGGCAGGAAGGAAGATGTATGAAAAAAGGAGATAATAACAAGAGATAAAAACTAAAACTAAAAAGAGTCGCCATGTTATATATATTGAAAAATGAAATAAAAAAAATATGGATAAAAAGCAGAAAACAGATCGTTAAAATATGAGAAAAGGATGGAATATAGGAAGGACAATGAGATACTGTATGAATGTTGAAAAGAAGTTGAGGCACGGAAAATAAGATACGGGGAAAAGGAAATTAGAAAATATTGTGAAGAGTGTGGACATTCGAAGAAGGAAATAGTAACAAGAGATACAAACCCCCAAACATAGAATGCAAAATAAAAATACAACGAAAAAATAGACAATTAATACCATACAGATTTCACAGTATACAACAGACGGAAAAGGTTTGAAAAAAAATTTGTGACGGTTAAAAGCAGAAACGAAGAAAAGGAGCATAGATGATTGATAAAGAGAGAGTATGCTGATTATGTGGAAATGAATGAGAAATACATGAACCAAGCGTGCCGAAAGCTACGACTCGAGGAAACAATGGTGGAGACTCTTAGGGCAAGAATATAATGGATGAAGGAAATCTAGATTAAAGTTAGAGGAAAAGACAAATATTGATAGTGGGGATGGAAGTATTTTCATTTTTAAAATTGTAAGATAGGAATCTTTTTTGTTAATTTGAATAAAAGAAAATAAAATTTGATTTGATTTTGAAGTAAGAAAAAAAAATGTAGTTTTCTCAACAGCGTATTCTTATTACTCCTGATTTGTAATTTGATTCTTATCTTGTCTATTCCGTATACGACATTGGATTTATTATTAGACGCATTAGACGTATTAAAAAATATGTGTTGATTGCATAAAACTGTATATAGATTAATCTACTTGAAATACTATAATAATACTTCGCCAAACACGTTCAAAATAGTTCCAAGCAACTTTTCCGAGGTAAAACTTATTACAAATTACATTTTTTTTCGATTTCCTTGAATAAAACATTGCTTATTGGTACACGTTTATAAAATTTTTAGAAGTATTTCTGAAATAAAATGTTTCTATCCTCATTTGGAAGCACACTGAAATTTAATCAAATTCTGTTTAGTAGTTATAAGTGTGACAGGCACTTACAAAACAGATGAGCATACTTTAATTATGTAACAAAAACAGTTACCTTGAGCAGAAAATATTCATTCAAAGAAATTTCCAAATACACGGTTATTCGAATCAAACTTATAATTGATTTTAAAGAGAAGCTTTAAATTATAGACCGAAAAAGGTAGAATAAACAATCAAAACAATGAAAAAGAAAATTATTAAGCTTCAAGCATTTACTGGTTTTACTGGATTTATTATTTGGTTTCGAATTATCCCGTTATAAAACTTATTACCGTAAAGGAAATTAGATATTCGACTAAATTAAATTTTGATGGTCTAGCCGTAAACAATTTTTCCCGAAAAATTAAAATTTCTTTGAAAATAACTTCAGGGCGCGTTTTACCGTAAAATTATCATTAAAGAGATAATGTAACTAATTTAAAGTAATAAAGCCAGAAGAAATTAAAAAGAGTTTATAAAGTTAGACTGAGCGTGTTCTTGAATGCATATTGCATTGCATACTATCAAAAATTTGTGGTGTCAAAGCTCTGATTCGTATGTAATAAATTTTAAGAAAGTAAATATGTTGGTTATATTATCTAACAAAGGGTAGTGCACATGCAAGCTCAATAAAGCTTGTTTCTGCACAAGATTGGCTACATTTTACAATTGCCTTCTTCCAACAGTTAGCAAAATGAAATTGTACAAAAACGGTTATTATATAGAAGATTTATTATTTGCTTCAGACAGAAACAATTTATTACAATTGCAAGACGAAATATCAATGATTAACTGCGAAAATTTGAGCTTTTGCAATGAGCCGTCGGCATTAGAACCGTTTGAGTTAATAATGATACCGATAGCGGTTGTGTACCTAAACCTTTACTTTCTAAATATTGTAAGACCGATAATCTGGCAGCTTACGATCAAATTAAATTGGAGCAATTTTTTTTTAACTTAGAAGAATTTAATTTCTTTCACGTTTTATGGGTTAGATTTAATTACAGCCTTCGGTCAGAGAGTGTGAGTGTGTTGGCATGGTTAATGGAGTAGACGGCTTTCGAACTTATACAAATATTGGAATTAGTTGGGAACGATGTTTTGTCAACAAGTGAGTGGGTTCAACCTCGTGCGTGACAGTAGAAGAATTTGCCAATAGCTTTCGATTAAATTAATCATGACCCAAAATAATCTACATTTAACTACACTGGTTTGTTTATCATTCAAACAACATTAATTGTTAATAATCCCTTCCGATTTCTCTATATATTTGCACAGTATAATATTTGGCGATTCACATCGGTCGTATCGCTGTCACATACTTAATTAAATTAATAATTGTTCTACCAATTATTACGTATTTAGTATTAGTTTTGACGTCTGATATTGATTCTATGATGATTTTAGGGGTGGAAGTCAGTCACTTACTCGCAGAGTCCATCTGAACCCTTTCTCTTTATAATCACAACAAACGCCAGGGGCAGACCTAACATAAACCAATCTGAATGCTCCTTCTTAGAGTACCGGTTTAACTAATGATTAATACAACTTTGACAAATACCAGATAATAAAAGTAGAAGGCAAATTCAATTCTGTCCGTTGATAGATTACTAAAGCTATGTGGTCAATGGAGCTCATTAGACTTCCTCAAACAGTTTAGATACTACCAAGTTATAATTACGAACAAATGTAACTGTCAATCGCGGAATAAATTAAAAAATCAACAAATAAGCGAATTTAATGCATTGTCAACATTTGTAGAAGTATCTAATCAAGGCCTTTACAACAAACAAAATTCCTTTTACTTTCAGGTTAAGTTTTATTGTCGGGATCGTATCAGTGTTTAAACAATTTATTAGCTTCTTATTACCTGTTATATAAAAATATTAATTGATGAGGAACAATTAAAAACAAAACTAAATAATTCAAATATAAATTATTTGGACGCACCTTGTAGAACAGGTTGGTACGTGAGACACCGGTGTGAACGAATGGTTGTTTTGACAAGTGTAACATGTGATTATACACGGGTCACAATTTTCACAAATTATTAATTAGGGAGTAGTCGATGTATCTATCATAACGCAGTCACCTAAATCAAATAGGTTGCTAGAGGGTTTGGCAGTGGCAATCTATCTGAAATAAATGTTTCCATAATGATTTGTGAGGGCTTTTTTTCTATTGATTATGAATATTTGGCTTAATAAATCTCGTTTACGTGCTATTTTATGTCAGGTGGTTAGGCAACCAAACGTTTGGGACGAAATTCAATCGTTAGACGGCGTTGAAATCGACTTCCTTCGTGAGTGGAATTATTTCTCTAAACGTCCCTTTTTTTTTTCTTTATTATTTATAAGCTGTAATAAGTACATCTGTATAATGAACATAGTCGAATGCCGTAAGTGAAACAAATTTTTCATTATCAATGTAAGCGCCATTTTGGTATCCTTCTTTAGAATTTCTACCTGAGGGACCAATCCATGAATAATTAGAAGCAAAACTAGCCTCATGAGTTACGTTTCATTTTTAATTTGTACTTCATAACCCTACGTTCTATGAGGCAGGACTTGTAGTAATTTCTTTACGAAAAAACCGCTGGACCTTATCACAGCAGGCGGCCTTCCACTTTGGCCTAACCAATCAACGTTGTTCTTTCAGTATCAATTGGAAATTTATCTGAAGCACCTGACGTTCCCGCACATCAAATAAAATAATTTAACAGTTAAGTGACGTAGTTTTTAAGTCATTTATGTTGTATGCGTATAGTTGTAAAACTTCCATAATTGTAGTTGCATGTGTCTCAGAAAAGGAATATTTTAATTTGCCACCATTTGATAATTAGCACCTTTCGTGATAATCTTTGTGATCGTGGGGCCTCTCGACAAAACTGTTTCACACATGTTTGCGCCACTTTCACGGTTTAGTAGCTATAATTAGGAAAAGTCAACGTAACTTGTTTGAAATTAAATTTGTATTAGAATAATTAGGGTACTTACATCCAAACGTGAATTGTTTATTTGGCGTTGGTCGTAATGATTCTTTCGTTTTGGAGAAAACCGGAAATATTGCTGTCAGATAACTATATGAATAATTTATCTGTGATACGATCTGTATTAGTTTACGTAACTTATTTGTTAACTAATTATCTTGTTATTACTTGCGTGTAAATTTATGTAATATGTATACTTATCTGTGACACAAGTGGTAAGCTCTATCGACAAAATATGTTTCTTGCGTTATCAGTTTGTTTCTTTGTGACTTAAGTCCCTACTGCTTAAGACTAATAACTAGGACCCGTAGCGTGGCGCCTCTTGTCTCAAAGCATTTTTTTCTACTACTGCATATGTAAAAATTCCTCACGACTCCTCTCCAAGATTAGCTAACAAGTAGTGCTTCGAAACGACTACAAATTTTTCTAAAATAAATTTTCCGACAATAATAAACTGTAACAAACTCTTTTTTGCACCCTTCAACGTAGGGCTTGGGATTTTATAGAACTTTACCCTTATAGTCTTATTTCTCATTTGGTTGTGCGGTTAATTGCATATCTTAGTGTACACAATTTTCTCTAGTGCTTTCTTGAATTTCTCTAAAGCACCTAGGGTACATTAACCACTGCAAGTTTACTTATTTTATCTACAATTTGGTAGTTTTTCTTGTGGTTTTGCATGCTTGCTTCTACATTTATTTCTCTGACATGGCGATTTGGAAGTTAGATGTCAAACAACTATTAAAGAAGGAGCTTCTTTTCGAGTTGTCGTCTCGAAATTTCGATACAGATGTAAAGGTAGAATCTTTGCAAAAGTTAATTTGTAGTGCTTTGCAGCTAGATGCAAATGCATCTCCTTACTAGTGTTACTATTGCAACTAAATTTGCTGATGAATAGGCTGCTATTGAGATAGATGATATCAAAGAACTTTAAGCTGCTTTGACCACTTTTGAGGAGATGCTAATAGCAATGTCTTTAAACGTGTCAGCTCTCTATATCTTCATATCAAACCACCCTAAAGATAATCAAGAAACACAGACAAACGACTTAAAAACTAATTGTACTTAAAAATAATTTTAAAGCAAGGTTAAGAAATCTAAATATGTCCTTAACATCTAGTCCTAAAGCTTTGAGCACTGTAAAGAACGGGCCTCCCACTTTTTTCTTCTTCTGAGACAGAACCCGATGCATCTGTTTCGGTGGCCTCTACTTCAACAATGTCAATTTTGTCTAAATGGAATGGAGATGGTTATATTACTTTATCTAATTTTTTTATCCGGTTTGAGGAATTATGTATTTTCGAGGGAAGTTTTTCTCAACTACTTGTTGCTGCTACCACTGAAAGCAAAAGCTTTACTCTTGTTTGGCAAGACATTGGTAACATTATTGAGATCCGAATTTGTACCTCACCATTATATTGATACTTATTTGAAATGCGGAGATCTTACTCAACTGTCCCCTACATCAGACTCCAATAAAATTACATCCTTTACTCTACAAAATGAGTGGTTGATCGAGTTTTAGGTGCAGACTTGGAACCTTTTTCTTTGCGTTTTTGACATTCTCCGTTTATGGCCAATTGAATATCAGCACGCTTTGTAACGATTGAAGGGACACCTAGTATCTGTTCTGATTTTGTGTCCCGATTTTTCTCAAGAGTTTGCCATACAAACCAATGTCTCAGATTTTGGTGTTGGTGCTATATTAAGTCAGCGTAGTTAGGACGATGAAAAGTCATTTTCTATCTCAATCGATTCTTAACAAAAGCAGAACGTCACTACTCAGTGACAAAGAACAACTTTTAGTTCTTTTGTTCGTCATTGGAAATTTACGCCATTACATTGAAAGATCGCACTTTACCGTAATCACTGACCACCACTCTCTTCTGTGGTTAAATCGACTCCAAAACCATTCTGGTCGATTGGCTTGCGTCTATAACTTAATACGACTTTTCCATTATAAAGAAAAGGAAAACACGTCGTGCCAGTTGTTATATCAGTGCTTGCGAGATAATTCGGTCCCTCTCCTACCGGGAACTTGACTTTCTTACTCAAGATTCATTGGCATAACCAATTGAGTCGAACGTGTTGTTCATCACCCTAAGAAATGGCTATTTTAGTCTGTTTTGAATGACATTTGATATGGACGAGTTAAGTTCTCTACTGATAAAGATAGTTGAAAACTTGTAGTTCCGACCGTACAACACACACAGGTCAATCATTGGTGCACCATGATCCGCCTATTGCAGGACACTGCAATGTTTTTAAGACTACAACACAATATTACAACACCACTATTGGGATAAATAAATATTGCACAGCTACTTTTAACTGGTAGGAAGCCAATATGTCAGTTACTGTAATCAATTCCTCCAAAGCAATATTAGTTTACAAAAACAATGTTTCCTCAAGGCAGCGTTTGGGGCCCATAATATATCTCTTTCTTGGGACGAACATGTAAACTCAGTGTGTAAAAAAATGTTGAAAAATTGTTTTGCACTGTTATGATTACATCTAACAAAGCAACTAAAATTTTCTACCACTCAAACTTTGAGTCTGCACTGAGATATGGTATAATATTATGGGTAACTCTGCACAATCGACTGTTTTTGATTCAGAAAGGGCTTTGGTTTGAAGTGTAGAGAATAATGCAAATATACTTTTTAAGAAGGAGAACATTCTAACTCTACCCTTGTTTATTTATTTTGAATTGTTAAAATTTGTTAAAAATAATCTTAAGGATTTCCCTCCACTGTCTACTACATACACTCACACGTATTATACCACATATGGTTCTGACTTACAGTTTGAAGGTATTGTCTTGTGGCTTATAAGTCGAATTCATTATAGTAGTTTACAACAAACTTGCCCCATATTTGAAAACATACTCGGTGCGTAAAATTTGTTAGTTATGTAAAAGATACTGTTGCGTAACGCGTTTTATAGTGTAGATGAATATTTAGTGACATTTTTTGTTTTAGTTTAACATATCTGTATTACATTTTGTTCATTAGTTTATTTTTTCAATACGTATTATTATTATTTTATGCCTGACGGATAGGCAACTAAAGTTTAACGACCAGCATCTCATTTAAAATCAAAAAATTATTAAATTCGAAGTTCAATACACATTCATTACGTAAGAACGCTAAATTACAGTTAATTAACCTTTAATAGAAGCGTCAGCAGAAGGGAAAAGACATATCCGAGATCATAGAGAATTCTGATTGAAAGTAGTTGGTGTGAAGTAAACGTTTCTGGAAAAAAAGAACTTCAGGTGCGATGCAATATGTTATAAAATGTATAATTAGAGGGAAAAACTTAATTCCCGTGTTAAGATTAAATAAATAAGAACACGACTAATACAATTAGTGTTTGTGATTGGATACAGCTAATAAAATATGTAATGTTTAATATATACATTTAATTTGAGCTATATGTGGTCGTACCTATCCATAATGAAGAATAAAATTTCTGTTAATATACAGAGTGTTTCTAAATACCGATACACAAACAAAACGATGTGATTCTTTTGCTTATTTTATGACTAAAATATCATATAAATATAGGTCCGAAACGGTTCCTTAGCGGACTACAGGGTGTTAAAATTTCAATTGTTTTTCAAGGTTTTTGTTTATGGCTCCTGCAGTTCTTGGATATTGAGTTCAAATTTAGTAGGTAAGTTAGGCTCAGGGATTACATCTTCTGACATGTCAGAGAACCGTGAGAATTATACCGGGTGATACTTTTCAGCGGCTATGTCACTTTTTCTGCCCTGTAGTGTACCGCTTGTAAAGTTTAAAATAAAAAATGGATTCTCTGTCCTGTTTAGAAACTTTTTGGTCTCTTGCAATTTTTTCTTATCTGCAATAGTTTTTGATAGAAAAAATTAGAAAAATATCTAACAAAATTAAATCTTTCAAAAGTGGTCAAGTAGGCTGTGGATTTATTTGAATGATGTTTTTATTTTTAATAATATGAAATAATGATAGTTGTCATTTAATTAAAGGTTTAATTGTAGTAAACTTTATAAAGGTGTAAATACTACTAAGTGTAAAGGTGTAAATACTACTAATAGCCGCTGAAAAGTATCAACCGGTATAATTCTCACGGTCCTCTGCTCCCAGAAGATCTAACCCCTAGAGCCTAACTTACATATAAAAATTCCATATCTCAAAAATCTGCAGGAGCCATAAACAAAAACTTGAAAAATTTTAACACCCTATAGTCCGGTAAGGCAGATTTGCGGACCTATGTTTATATGATATTTTAGTCATAATAAAGCCAAAGAATCATCTCCTTTCTTCGTTTGTATGTACATGATATAGAACACCCTGTATATGTGTCATGTAAATTGGTTTTCAAGTAGATCAAATAGATACCAGTCTCTTTATAAATGCCTTTTAATATGAAGCGACAAATTTTGACCCTTCCCTCAACAACCTGGGTAAACATAATAAAATAAAACTACCCAACGGGTTGTTACAAAAGTTATTATAAAGATAGGCATTGGTATCTTCTGTTCTTTGTCATGTACTTGCATGTAGATCGTTTCAGTTGTCAAATAATTGTTGACTGTTTATAAGAATTTATTAGTTTTTACAGCCTCGAATTTTTCGGTGAATCTCTAAATATTCCAAATGTCAGTGTACAATATAACAATTAAACATTCCTCGTTATTAAGTTGGTTAAAAATTGTTTAAAGAAAACTAAAATGCAAAAGCAAATGACGTTTCGTTTTTTTTCAGCGAGAGAGAGTTTTTTCAAAGTTAGGTTAAAAAGAAACTACTCAAACATTTTGACAGCATCGTGAGAAAAGTTTAAATAGACGCATTAAAGGTAATTAAGGTGTAATCTGTTAAACAAAAGTTGTGTAAAACCACAAATAAGAAAACTAAAGTTAAACAAACTTCGACACCCCCAAAGTTTTACTAAACACTTCTTACACGGCGTTGCCATTAATTTTTTTCCTTAATTCTTTGTTATCCTAATTTGTAAGACCAACATGTTTATTAAAAAATTTCAACATTTTTAGGTCAAACGGGTAATTAACTTGTTGATTTTTGAACTAAAATGCTAAACCGATAGCGTTCTATTTTAAAAAAAAGTCGCATTAAATTATCTAAATTTAATAAAAATTTTAATTGAAATGCCAGGTGTTGGAGTTTCATTCTGAATTTAACAGACGACTGGCAGATCATCGGATTCACATTGTATTAAACCGTAAACGTAACCTCTTTCTGCACAGTTGTTTCTGTCATTCGAAGAAAATTATTTTTGTACTTACCTTTTCCAATTTTCTCTAGAGCTGAAATGCAATGCTCAGGAATTTCAATTGTTTTTCTGAGACATACGTTTTCAAGACGCACACGCATTTTTTCTTCTTCATTATACTGATGAAACGACGCATTTGCAAATATTGTAACGACTTTTTTTTCAACAGTCATTTATTTTATTACACGACTCGATAATCACAAAAACGCATCGATTTTAAACCTTTACTGTTGCATTATTTTAAAACCTAAGGGAAAACTTAATGTTACACCATCTAGACCTTTAAACAGATTGACGCTATTATCCTTCAAGCAATTTGTTCAACGACTAACCCTATCACCAGCACCTATCATACCGCCACAGTATTACTGCACATTTCCTTTCACAAATATATTTCGTTACATTATCGACTACTATTTTTTCCTTAATCACGTTTTCAAATGTATGAGTGAATACGCTTTATAGTTCAAAGCAATAAATGTTCTAAGCTTCAACCTACGACATGAAATTTAAAATTATTCACATACGCTCTTTTTGTGGTTTCAAAGTAGCAAGTTGAAGTTACATGTCACATACAAAAACAAACACATAATTTAAACTGTGGTATTTTTACAGTAACCTTTAGAAATAGTACTGTAAATATTTAAAATAAACATTGGTACTGTACAGAAAAAAATATATACAAAG
The DNA here is from genome assembly GCA_030710515.1 of Abscondita cerata. Classification (NCBI taxonomy): domain Eukaryota; kingdom Metazoa; phylum Arthropoda; class Insecta; order Coleoptera; family Lampyridae; genus Abscondita; species Abscondita cerata. The sequence goes on along the minus strand of JALBCR010000801.1, from coordinate 245,143 downwards.
AGAGTGATTTTTTTATTTATCTCCTAAATTAATGATTAAATTAAGATCAACCGATTGTTGCAATGTTTAGATTAAGTTAGACAGGTAAATGAAAGCTTAGTCGATATCTTTACTTTATCAAACCATAAACACTCTCGATTAACCATTCGCCAGGATACTTGCCTAACTTCATAATCACCGCTATAGATCTCAAAGTGGCAAAGGAAAGTAGAACCATGAACTCTTTACTAATGTATTATCCATCAGCTCTAGAAAACTCACATCCCTTCTCTCCCTCACACCGATATGTGACACTCGTATTTTAACCTCTTAAATACCTCTTATAAACTTTTCATGAGATTCAACCCAGCCTTTATAAGCACAAAAACATAGTGATGGTTAATAACTGCTTTCACCAAACCGGGTAAATACGACCTTGTAGCTACCTATACAACGGCAAAATAAAAAAATGTTTCTTGCCATTTTTTAATTTTCTTATTTTTAGTTAGTCCTCACCATCAGGGAAGTGCAAAACTATCGTTAAACAATGTTTATGCTTATACTTGTTTTTGGCAGTAATTTTAAATTAACTTCGTTTCAGCTTTTCGACTTAAAAACAAGATCCGCGCAAATTTAAAGCGTGAGAATAATATAATGAATTTAAGTATGTGATCGTTAACACGAGTCGACACATACTATACTCTTCAGTTTTGTCATTAGAAAAATACCTAAGTAGTGATGAAAGTGGAGAAACAAATCTTAAATATAAACTGAAAATTTGATTGAACGATTTTGTTATTTTTCAAATAGGCAACGTTGTTTCTTTTTACATAATTTTTCAAAATGTCGAAAATGTCAACAATTTTAAATTAATAAAGATAACACCTGTTTATTAGTTTGGCAACAGAAACTCCTATTTATAACGTTACTAACAAGCCTACTTTGATTTCAACATTTTGAACCAATTCCGCGCGCCCTCAAACGTTTCAAATTCGAACTAATTTTTCCAAATTTTATTTTAATTCACCATTTATAATCTTAGTTTAACTTCTCAATTTTTTGTTAATTGTAATTCGACCCAACATTTTTTCAATACTTTTTGAGTCCGAAATCGATTGTTTGGGTCAAACTACCCTCTTTTGAATATTTTGTTCAAGCTGTTTACATTAATAAAATTGAAATTACAGGGAAATGGTTTATCTTCACGGAATGGGACACTAATCTCATTATCCACAAATGGGGGAGGAGGTGCTGTATCTTCTCGTGGTCTTCCCTGTTTAGTAGTGTTAGTGTTACCAAGTAATCTCAAAGCTCCGCTTAAGAAACTGCTTAATAATGGCACGAAACGATACAGCACCAAAACGGCGGCCAAACGTCTTAGGACCTCTTGGCCTTCCCGGCAAAAAACCTTCTTTAAGGCTACCAGGACACATTCTTTGACAGTACAAATTTCAGAAAAAAAGAGAAATATTAAAAACAAAAATAAATCAATAAAAAGATAAATACCAAAAACCAAATGGATATAGCCTTAATAACCAAAAGGACTAAATTTCAAATATTGGTAAAAATAAAAATGGCAAAAAAATCTACGGAATATCTTTTGAAAATAGTGCAGCTTAACGTTGAAGGAATGACCAAATCAAAGGCTGAATTAATCAGCCATGTATTTCACTACGCGGACATTTTGGCTCTGCAAGAACCTATTTTGATGACCAGCTAGGAAAGTAAAATCCGTTTCAGCTAATCGATTACATAGGGCACAACAAACATGGCATGGCTACCTTTGTAAGACAAGACTTAGACCCTAAAAATATAAAGAGGATAGAGGAAAACAAACATACGGTTGGAATCGAGATAGGGAATACAACTATTTTTAACATATACAAACCACCGTCGGAAAACTGGACAACATCTGTGCTACCACTAGCAGATCACCCTGCAGTTTATATATGAGATTTCAATTCGCACAGCACGGAATGGGGCTACAATAGTACTGATGATAACGGAGAAAACCTTAGCAACTGGGCCCAATTAAACCATCTTCAGTTTTTGTATCATACTAAACAAAGCGACACTTTTAAATCAGGAAGATAGGGTTTGATCACGTCCCTGATCTATGTTTTGTCACAACGGATTTGTAAAATGTCCCTAAAAGCAAACCGGCAAATATTACAAGAATTTCCCAAAGCCAACACTTTCCTGTTTAAATGGATATTGGTCTAAATCTGACTAGAGTGAGTAAACCAAAACTTAATAGGGGAATGTAAGGAAAGCGATGGGTCCAAATATACAACCTACATAGAAGAAAATATAAACCGTATTGAGCCGATACCCCTAACTATGACAGGTTCACAAAATTAATCAAAACGGCAGCGGGGAAAGCTATGCCCAGGAGACAAGATTACATACTTTGCTGGTCAAAAGAATGCGACGCTCTGTTAAATGAGTATGAGCAAACACAATCCGACGTAACAGCAAACTGGCTTATCAGATTAATAGATGAGGAACGGAGACAAAAGTGGGTTAAAGCTATGAAAGAGATGGATTTTTCCCACTCAAGCTGGAAAAGCTAAGACCTATAAAAGAAAGCTGGGCGCCGTTTAACATATCAGAAAAAAATGGCTCACCAATATTTCATTATTTTTTTTATTATTTTAAATATTAAATTTTCAAAACAAAAAAACATTAATAAAATTGAAATACAAAAAGAACTAGACAATTGTAAAAAGATCTGCTTTTAATAAATGCTTTATAGAAAAGGAGGTTCATTTCTCCTTAAAAAATATCAAAAATGGGGAAAGCGGCAGGTGTTGACGGAATACTACCGGAATTCATAAAAATCTACGTCCTAGAAGCAGACTTTGGCTTGCTCGCTTTTTTCACAACGGTGGCACGTCTCCTAAAGCATGGCGCGAAGCAAAAGTTGTGGCCATCCTGAAGCCAAATAAACAGGGAAATGATTCGAGAAATTATAGGCCAATTTCGTTGCTATCAGTAGTATACAAGCTTTTGAGAGATTACTACTAAGGCAAATGTCTCCACTATTAGAACGTACAATACCCATAGAACAAGCTGGTTTTAGAAGTCAGAGAAACTGCTGTGAACAGGTGTTAGCCTTAACGATCTACATAGAAAATGGTTTTCAAAATAAGATGAAGTCCGGGGCCGTCTTTCTCGACCTTTCGGCGGCTTACGACACAGTTTGGAAAAAGAGTTCTATTACTCAAATTAGCAAAAAATCTTAAATGTAAAACTACTTTACGTTTATTGGAACAAATACTTTCTAACAGAAGTTTCAAAGTCAACCTAAATGGTAAGGTAAGCCGGAAAAAAATCTTACAAAACGGGTTACCACCAGGATCAGTACTCTCACCGACTTTGTTTAATGTATACACCGCCGATATTGAGGAAACCAAATTGAGGAAATTCATTTATGCAGATGGCATAGGTCTAGTAGCCCAAGAAAAGCTTTTTGAACAACTAGAGAGACCTGAACAGTGACGTTTTACAAAATTATTTCAAAAATTGGCATCTCAACTTAAGTGCTAATAAAATAACTGCAGTGGCCTTCCACCTGAATAATCGTGAGGCAAATAGAGAATTTAAACTAAAAATTGATGAAGTCAGTATCGCAAATGAAGAATGTCTTAGGTACCTCGGAATCAAACTCGATAGGACGCTTACTTTTTAGACAACACTTAGAATCAACAAAAACAAATTAAAATCACAAAACAACATCATATCCAAACTAGCTGGGGCACCTGGGGTGCAGTGCGGCACTCTGGCTTCGACTCCTTATATGTGTGTGCTAATATTGCTGCCCGTATGCAGGTGCTTGCAGAAGGTTCCTAAGCCAGGGTCGATACAGTAAAAAGCACTCCAACTCAATGGCTTCCTGTTTTCTCAAACATTGGCCCTCCGAAATCCGTAGACAAATAGTTACACAAAGTATGATTAGTAAAATTAAAAGGAACGTTAACCTTAAAGCTAAAATCCAGATGCCCTGTTTGGGAAGTAGACACAAACGACAACGATTTACAGGCTGAATGGAAAAGGATGTGGCTAGAGTCTGAGGTACGAAATTCATCACTGGTCGGAGATCCAACAGTAAAAGGCTTCAATTTACCACGTGCCGTATGGACCACCCTAAATTGTATTAGAACCAACCAGGGAAAATGCAATTATTTATTACACAAGTGGGGTATGGTGGAATCTCCTTTATGTAGTTGCGGGTTTCTTGTCCGTTAGTAAAGTTTCCAGGAGGTATTAGAGAAAATTCACATAGCCAGCAGGAAAGCAATCAAATGGATGAAAAACTTAGGGGTGCGGCTGTGACCAAGGAAGTGTCAAATTAAAAATATGTAACCAAGAGTAAACCAAGCTTAAATAATACTGTTACTCTAATTTTTCGACTAGTTATAACTAAATAATTCAATTAGTATTAACAGTTTTAATCTTATTGTAGTTTATATTATTGTTGCTTGCCGGAGCCATATGCTACTTAATATAATAATATATCCACAAATAACGTGATATAGGGTCATGTTCGACGGTACTACACTTCACCTTCACTCCTGAGTCGTTTTTATGGATTGAAACATAGTTTTAAAGAAGATTCACCTCTACACTTACATTTTACGTAGAAGTCTCTCTGACAGGGTTAAGTATCAATATCTTAACAGTTTTCAATACTTATTTCTTACAGGTTTGTTACAGGACTTGTTTCTTAAAGCCTCTACCCGGTTTCTAACTTTAATTCTTACGTGCATTACTAAGATATTTTAAAAAGAAAATAGGTTTCGGCTCTAAAAGCTCATCTTTAAGCATATTATCAAAAAAATGTATACACTTTGTCAGTTAGTGTTACTGATTTATATACTTGCTCATAGTAGTAAAACAGGTCGGAATTAGAGTACACGGCTAAAGTTACCGGACGAAAATGGTACAACAAACAAAATGCTAAAGTATGTGGTGGATGTAAGTTAAAACAAGAAATTACAATACTAATACAACAAATATTTAATACATCACATATACCAGAGTTTGGGAAAACACATCTAGTTATCCTGATATTTAAAAAAGGGCAAAAACAATTACCCGAGAATTAAAGAGGCATCACTCTACTTAGCACTCTATTAAAACCAACGACAAAGCTTATATCTCAGAAACTATCGGATATTATAGTATTAAATGACAAGCAACAAGAGTTTAGACCAGGTCGATCATGTATCGATGCCATATTTATTATTCGACAGATATCCGAAAAAGGTGTAAGTATAATAAAAATTAAAAAAAAGAAAAACAAGGTTATAAAATTGAAGATAAAGAATTGAATATTATTTGTTACGCTGACCATGCAGCCTTGGTTGGTAATATCGAAAACCAACTACAAAGACTACTAATCCAATTCTGACAAAGCGCAGGCAATTTTGGGTTAAACACATCAACAAATAAAACTGAATCATTAACAATCAACAAATAACCAACACGCTGTGAACTCGAAATACAAGGAAAGCTAATAAAACAAGTATCATCATTCATTAATTTAGGAATACGAATAACAAGTAACAAAACACTAACGATAGAGGTAAAACACCAAGTGAATAAAGCATCTATACAGTCTGGATGTTTAAACGGTACCATATGGCGCAACAAATTTCTAAAAATAGGACCCAAAGCATCATAGGACTTGTTATGATTTATGCTGCAGAAACCCAGGGAGGCAAACAACCAAAAATTATTACAAGTAACAGAAAAATTGTGGGAAGAAGTAGACGTGATAAATTAGAAATAACGAAATAAAGAGAGACAATGTGAGATTTAAAAAGTTGAAGAATGGGTGAAAAGAAGAAAATAAGAGTGGAACAAACATGTATCAAGAATGACAAAAACAAGATTGGTCAAACTGGCACGAGATAAGTCACCGCAAAGGAGAAGAAACCCCGGGCGCCTTCCTAAAAGATTGAAAGATGATCTGGAAGAAAACAAGCTGTAAGCCCAACAAAAAAAAAAGAAGAACAGTTTTTTGTTGTATTATAGGTTCTATCGGAGCCTGTTGTTAGTTTTGTAATTTTTCTCACAATTTTACTTACTGGAATCTGTAATCTTTTTTAATTATCTTGAAAGAAGTTTTAGTCCAGGAGAATAGACGATATGTCCTTATTTTTTTCGCTCTTGTCTTTGACTATACCCACCCACCATTGATCATCATAAATGCATGCAACATAGTCTGTGTTTGAAAATGGTGAATGAGATATTTTTTTCACGGTTTTAATCTTAATTTTTCCACGTTGCAGTACGTGACTTTGACAATTGTTCAAATGATAGTTTTTTGCATCGTGTCGAATGAAAACGTTAAAGTTAAATTTTTGAAAACTAACTTAATTCTGTGAAGTTTTATGGTAATTCTTTCACAAAGTAATAAGGTAGTTTGTGATTGTTATTGGAACGAAAATACACTAGAGTTTCGCTGTAAATTATAATTGTAGATTATCTCATCATACGGGTGTACTTCAAGGTTATGGGTGGTACTGCAATCCATTACTTTTCTTGGTGGTGTACTGTTTCTTTAAGTTGTTGGCATTTAACTACATCGTTAGCTTGGGAGTGATATCTTTTGTGCTTCGGTGTGTCGTTTGAGAAGATTGTAAACTGTTTAAATGTTGACAATTCAAATTGCCTACCTTGATTGGATGTAATGTGCAACGGTAATCAAATTGCGCAAGTGATAGTCCCAGATTAATTGTAGTAGCGTTTACATTCTAAAACAGGGACTTGTCTTACCATGCCAATGTGTTCATACTCAAAACAACTTAATACATTTGGTATGGATTGTTATGTGACACTTTGGTACTGGATACATGCGTCCGAAATCTGTGTCACTAGATAGGTAAATGCACCCTTGTTTAATAAGGCGTCTCGCAGCTTTCGCTGCTAAAAGTACCAAACCATAAAATATCGAATTTTGATTTTACACGAAAGTGAATGCTAGGACAGGATAGCACAACTTTTCTGACTGCTAGCGTACCTTTATTAACCAAGTTATTGAGGGTTGAATCTATGAAACCGCCCCCAAACAAAGTGACAAACTTTGACGTTCGAACATTAAAGAAGAATTGAAGATCTCAGATAGCACATACTACCACAACTAAAATTATCGCTAGCACACCTTTAATAACAGAGTTATTGAGCTCTAAATCTGGAGGGGCTAAGGTTGAGCAAAATTGTGCTAACCTGTGTTAGATATTCCTTTGTGTGCAAATATCAAAAATCAATATTTTTTGTGAGAGGGCCGAGGTCGCTTTAGACCCGTAAGATTCAAACCTCAATAACCAATATTTTTAGTTGTGCTAGCTCAGCTTTTTAATGTACAAACGTCAAAAGTTGTTGTGGAGGGGCTGGCTTCTTAGATTCGACCCTCAATAACTACGTTATTAAAGGTGCGCTAGCGTTGAGCATAGCTGTGGCAGCCTGAGCTAGCTATTCTTTTTCGTGTGCAAACATAAAAATTGATATTTTTTTGTGAGGAGGCTGAGGTCACCTTAGCCCATCCAGGTTCAAACGTTGTTAAAGATGTGCTGGCGTGGCGCAAAACTGTGCTAACTGTTTTTCGTGTGCAAACGTCAAAAAATCAATTCTTTTGGCGGGGGGGCTAAGGCGACAGGGCTATCGTTTCGATATTTACAATTTAGAATAGGGCATCTGTGCTATTTTTCTGTGCATGTGACGGATTTCTATTGAAAATTACCATGTGAGCGATATCTTGATTTTTTGTTTCAAGTCCTGTATTTAACAAGGTTGAGAATTCGGAGTCGTCAGTCTAATGCGGTTTTAAAGCATTGCCATTCTAGGTGCCGTGGTTCAATACTGGTCAAAGTTTAAGCTAGTTGACAACATGGTGCATGCGGTTCACATCGTAAAAAGACATGTAGTTTTTGAAATTTTGGATACGACAGTCGATTTGATAAAAGAAGACGCCTAGATTGGTTTATTGACAATTCTGTATTTTATGATTAGTATTCAAGGTGGTGCTTTTCAAACGGGTCATAGGAGTTTAGTGACAAAAATAGTTTTGGTATCAAAACGCACATAAAATCATCTATTTATCAGAAATCAACTGAATTACTCGGTTTTTAAAATTTATCAATAAACATTACTAGTTTTATGTTTGTTATTGTAACCTTCTTATTTAATTTAGTTCTAATATCATTAGAAGCTGTTCCTGGGGAATAAAGCTTTTTATTTGCTTATTAATGACTTTCCTTTCAACTTTATTCTCAAAACGTAGGAATGTTGATTGTTTAGGAAACCAATACTATTTTTCTTTCATTATCAAAACTTACTTTTATTTTTTATTGACAAATTTTCAAAACAACGTGAAATTCAGCTGACTCCTAATAGCAACAGCTATACAGACTAATTTAGCTTCATTTTGATACCAAAACCATTACCCTATGACCCGTTTTCAAAAGCACCACCCTGTATGTTATTGTATTTATATGTACATGTACATAAGTATTGACCTTGTAAACTGTTACTCTAATCGAAAAAACGCCCCTCTAAGTGCAGCATAGATAATAAATTGTGATGTACCGTTTATATCGTTTGATTTAACTTAAAATAATAATTGTATACGTTATCACTATGTTATATTATATTTTTAAAATTGAGGTATTAACTTATATAATTAACATAAGCGATACATCACCAGCCTTCGCGTATTCTATTTTTCCAACTAGCACATGAGGACATCGTCAATGAAATTCAAATAACTGTGTTTTACCGATATTCTTCTGCCAGTTAAATTTGTGAATACTCTTCTTGAGATATTTGATATAGAATATTTAAGACCATTCTTCCACGTATAAAAACCACTCTTGAGTTTCACTAAGAAGGAACTTCAGATCAAAGTAATTAATCTTTAACCTAGAAACTGATCGACCCCGAAAGAGGTTTTAGAAGGTCCTTCCCTTCTTTACCAAATACAGTCTCCTTAATAACGAACTTCCAGAAGATAATTTATTAATCGTTTCGTCCAAGAATCGTCAGACTCCCCAACAGAGCTAGAGCTAGCTCTGCTTTCTCCTCAACTGCCTCTCTCGCTATACTGGGTTCTTCTTTTTAATTATACATTCTATGTTTTATATTGTAATGACAAAAGAAAAATGTCAACATTGTTATACGCACTGCATGTAATGAAATGAATCCACAATTTGTTCGAAATTCTCTACGTTGCTTTGAAGACCGCTTAGCTTATTGTCTCAAAAGGCAAGGTGGACATTTTGGAGTATTTATTAGATCATTAAAGCAATGAGTACCTATTAAATATTGTTAAAATTCTTTATGATAAAAGGTTAATTTACTAAACACTTGTTGTCTTTAGTTATTTGTTTGCGTTAATAAATTATTGTGTGTTTACGATTTGCGTTAATAATTTATAAAGAAATAACTTTGGATAAAAAAAAAATAAATAATTCTAACTCAATCTTGTGCAGATTTGCAAGTATAACGTGTATAACTAATTGCCTATATCGCACCAATGATTTGATTTTTTTTTCATTTAAAAGTACACATAGGGTAATTAAGAATGAAAAACTACGGTATATATAAAAAAATATATGGTTTGTAGATGACACCTAAAAACTGAAAAATGCACGATTTCAATGCATTTCATTTTAATAAATCATTAGCAAAGTAATCTGAAGGGATGTAATGCTAAGTAATGATTTGGTGTACGTATGCAGAACAGATTTTGCTTTATTCAAGCTGAATCAAACACCCCATTGTTCGCGTATTCGTATATAATAAAGTATCTTTGAAGCTTCGACGTTACGAATCAGTAAAGAATATAATTGCATTTTTTGTAATTTTAAGTTATTGTGTGCTACAAACGAAATTTTTCAAGTTTTAAAACAAGACACGCCGTTACCTACAAATTAGATAAAACTAATTAAATTTAAGCTGTATACATTAATTTTATCGCGAGCCTGCAAAAATAATGATTAACCTACAACTCATAATTAATTTTGCGTCATGTACAGTCTGTTCTAAAATTGAATTAAGAAGGTTTATTGTTTATTCGCACTACTAAATATATGACAGGAATAAATTCAAATTCCTTTTTAAAATGGCGATTAATTTTGTAGGCAGTCGAATGTCTAACAACACTGTAGAGCAAAAATTCAAACGGTTTTATAGATAAAAATAAACAGTTTTGAAAAATTAGGTATAAACAGATTTCCGAAAACTCAATTTAACAAATTGACTTTGTCTTTACAGGATTCGAGGTAATATCATTTTCATTTGTTTTTTTATTTGCGACTGACTATCTTGGCAAACTAAACAAATTTATACTCGTAATTCATACTTTGAAAAGAAAAAAAGTTCTGACTTATACTTTCTCCAGCAAATTGACAGACAATCAAAGGCGACCTCACACATTTAAATTTAACATAAAAATAAAATATGATTTACTTTATTCCGTTTGCCTTAGTAATTCATGCAGCACGTAAATCCATTAAGTTAATTCTCAATATGGCGAGTTACGGTTGTGTGTTGCCACTTTGCTACATCTACAAATGTTTTAGTTTCCTGTTTATTGATTTATCAATGATTTACAGAATTGTTGTTGTATATTGCAATGTAAAGCCAACAGACCTCTTTCTACTGATTTAATAAACTAAAATTTATTTGCAAGTTTATTGTTTTACTTGACGTTAGATTTCGAAACTGATCTTATTTTATTTTATTCTTTTACATATTTTCATCAAAAGCATAAATTTTATCTTTATATCAAAATTTCAGATTACGCATATACAATTTCGACCAAAATTCAAAACTTTTTTCTCAAAAGGACATGTAATTGTTTAATCGAGATATAGTGGTCATTGCGTTGTAAATTCTCACGAAAAAGAGGATTGTATGTGATTCGTTTTTGAATAAGTAATAATTAGTGGCCCGGGGCGGGGCTATGGCTCTTTTGAGGGAATTTTAAGTTAAAAAGAAGAGTTTAAAATAAAATATTTAAAAAATTCATGGTGATCGTTTATATACACCTAACCTCATAAAAAAGGAATATTTCGATAAGTAGTCATACAAAAAATATCAATTATCATTTGGTAGGGATGGTGGAAAAATGGATGGAGGAATATGAATAGAAAGAATGGAAAGAGAGAATGCGGGAGGATTTTGTTTGGGAAATTCAATACGCGGAAAGAACAAAAAGAGAGGGAGGGCGAATGGAGGAATAATAACAGGAGTTATAAAAAATGGAAGAAAGAATCAGAGGTGAAGCTCAGAGGAGTAATAAAAAACTAGAATAAAGACAGAAAAGGAAAGAGGTTTGAGATAATTACGATATATGGAAGGGAAATGGAACATACAAAGAGAATAATAGAAGAGTTATTAGAAGAAGAGGAGGAGAGAAAATAATTATAAGAGAAGGGAGATTTTAACGCAAGAACAGGAGAAGAGGGGGGAATAATGATAGAAGGAAAAGTGAAAAAAAGGAGTTCGATGGATAAAAAAGTAAATGGACAGAGAAAGATATTGATAGAATTATGCGAAGAACAAGGATGGACTATAATGAATGGTAATCTGGAGGAAGGAGGAAACGGCAAGTACACATATATAGGAGAAAGAGGAGAATCAGTCATAGACTACGTAATAATAAATAAAGAAAGTAAAGAGGAGATAGAACAGCTGAGGATAGGAGAAGAGGAGGAATCCGATCATCAACCGTTAGAGGTGATAATGATGGATGAATGGAAAGAAGGAGAACTAAACGATAATGGAGAGTGGGGAGAAAAAAAGGTGGTAAAAGGAAAATATAGAGAGGTACAGGGAGAAGATGGAGGAGGAGCAAGAGATGTCTTATGAGGTTGAGGAAGAAATAAATAGGATTGTGAAGAAAATGGATGATGCAACGGAAAAGAAAAGGATATAAAGAAAAGAGCACATATATTAGAAAACAGCAAAGAATAGTGGAATGGTGATTGCAAAAAAAAAAAAAAGAGATGAGAAGAGGGAGAAGAAAATGGAAAAAAGGAAAGATAGAGTTAGAAGAATACAAAAAGCTAAAAAAAAGTTTCAAAGAAGGGTGTAAACAGAAAAAGAGAGCTACAAAAAGGAATTGGAGGAAAAGTAAGAAAATAAAGGTGAAAGTCAAGTATGGGAGTTCATTAGCAGAAGGAGGAGAAAGTTTAAGAAGTCAGGAAAAAGGGATAGATAGAGAAAATGGGAAGAACATTGTAGAAGATTATTAGAAAGACAAAGGGAGAAACCAACAATTGTAGGAGATAGGAAAGAAGAAGAAAAATCAAGATGTGAAGGTATAAAAAGGAGGAGTTGGAGCAAGCATTAAGGAAGGTGAAAATAGGTAAAGCCGAAGGTACTGATGGAACGCAAGGGGAGCAGTTAAAATATATAGGTGATAAAATGAAAGAAAGAATAAGAAAGGTGTTTGAAAAGATATGGAAGGGAGGAGGAGTTCCTGAAAAATGGAAAGAGGCGATAATATGTCCAATATATAAAGGAGGAGATAAAAAGCAAATTGAAAACTACAGGGGGTAAGTCTCACAAATGTGGGGTACAAAATATATGGAGAAATATTAAGAAGCAGATTGGAGAAGGAAATAGAAGAGAGGAAGTTAATACCAGATTGGCAGGCAGGCTTTCGTAAAGACAGAGGTACAATAGACAATATTTATATCTTGAAGCACATGGTAAATAAAGAGATAGGAAAGGATGCAGGAAAAATGTATGCCTTATTTTTAGATATTAAGGCAGCGTTTGACAATGTGGATAGAGAGCTGTTGTGGAAAGTGATGAGGCAGAAGGGGGTAAACGAAGATTTGGTAGCAGGGATAGAAGAACTGTATAAAGAAACAAGATGTAGAACTAGAGTGGAGGGGAGGATAGGAAGAGAGTTTTGGGTAACTAAGGGGCTTAGACAGGGGTGTGCATTAAGTCCAAGTTTATTTTCCATGTATACTAGTGATTTAGAAGAGGTGATAAAAAACAGCAAACAGGAATAGTGTGGAAAAAAAGTGTGGGTGTTAGCGTACGCGGATGATGTTGTTATAATTGCAAAAAATCAAATGAAAATGAGAGGCATGATAGAGGTAGTGAGAAAATATTTAGAAAAGAAAAAGCTTAAAGCAAATGTGGAAAAAACTAAAATAATGGTGTTTAAAAAGAAAAAAGAGAGAGGGGAATAAAAGAGAGATGGTTATGGGGCAAGAAGAAATACAAACAGTAGACAAATACAAGTATCTTGGGTATAATTTTAGTTATAATAATAAGGATGAGGGGCATATAAGGGAATTAGAACAGAAAGGAACAAGGTATTGAGTCAGGTATGGGGATAGGGAAAGGGTTTTTGGAAACGATGTTGAAAAAGAAGATGGTTGTTTGAGAAGTTGGTAAGGAGTGTATTATTGTACGGGGAAAATATGGGGATGGAAAGAATGGGAAAAGCTGGAGAAGATACAATTAAAATATTGAAATGGACGTTGAGATTGGGGAAAAAACACCAGGATATATAATAGAAGAAGAAGTAAAAATAGATAAAATTAGGATTTGGACAGGAAAATTGGCAGTGAATTTGAAGAAAGGATAAGAGACAGGGAGGAAATGAGATACTAAAGGAATGTTGGAAGGAAGTGGAGAAATATTTAAACAAATACGGTGAAGAGGACAGGAAACATTATTATAAAAGGGTAGGGTACTTGAAAGAGGAGATAAACAGAAAAAAAGAGAGGGACGAAAAATAGAAAAGGAAGTGATAAGTATAGATAAAGATACACAGATACAAGAAAGGAGTGCGAAGATAGAAGAAGGAAGATACAATATAAAGTACAGGGAGTTAAGGACGGAAGGAATACCAGAATATCTGAGGGAGAAAAGAAGTATAAAAGAAAAAAGAGTCATAGCGAGGTTTAGATGTGGGAATGAGGAAAGAGAAAATATTTATTAGAGGAATGATGAGAAGAGAATATGTAGGATGTGTGGCGAAGGGTGGGAGAATATCGAACATTTTAAACAGAATTGTGGAGAACTGCGGTCTGAAGGAAGGATACTATTTGGAGATAATAGACAAGGAATAGAATGGATGAAAGAAGTGATAAGGAAAAGAAGAAAAAGGAAGGAAAAAGAAAAATATATACAGGGTGTCTGTAAAAGGTCCTTACACAAGCCTACCACATATTCCTTAGACAAAAATAAGCCGATTTAAGTAAACTTACCTTAGTCCAAAGTTTGGGCGCTATGCAGCCTTGAAGTTGAAAATTTTTAAATCGTTTTTTATTATAAATTTAAAATGGTTTATGCGATTTTAATAAGATTTGGCATAGTTAGTTAATGTTATTGGATGAATGTTTTGAGAAAATTACAAAAATTTACGAATACTGAAAGTAAATGAACTATTATGAAAACTAACATAATTTTTTTGCTATCAGTAGTAGAGACACGAAATATTTAAAAACAATTAAATTATGTGTCTTGTAAAAATTTTATTTTTATTTTTTTTTTAAGAAAAACGAAAAATTGAGAGTTTATGGTTGTGCGTTCCAAAAAAGCATAAGATAATCCAGTCGCCTATGATTTCTATCACAAACATATGAATTTCGTATGGCTAAATAATAATAGTGTCAAATCTAAAATACCTGAATTGTCGTTAGTGTTCCAAAGTTTGTTAAGTGCTCTAATAATAATTTACAAAGCTTAATTTTGGTGATTTATCATGGCGTTACAATACACCAATCAAGAATATACCGATATGCTATTGGTATTTGGATTTTGTGAAGGAAATACTCGAGAATGTGTTAGGGTGTATTCTGAAAGGTTTCAAATCGTCGAGTACCAAGTCACCCAACGTTTGCTGCCGTTGACCGACGTCTTCGAGAGACCGGTCGCTTTGCTCCTGCAACCGCTGATTATGAAGGCAGCGTTTTGTAAGGGTTCCTTAAGTTGAAGAAGAAATTTTAGAACGTGTTGAGAAGATCCAGAAATAAGTACTAGACGAATAGGTAGGAAACTAGGAGTATGTAAAGATGTGGTCCACGCAATAATTAGAGAACAGTTGCTATATCCATATCATAAAATAACAGTTCAAGATCTTTTAGAACATGATTTTGAAATGCGTTTGAGTTTTTGTCGCTTTGTTAATAGGCAAAGAGAAGCAGATTTAAACTTTAGCAACACTATTTTGTTTACGGATGAAGCTTGTTTTACAAAAAGAGGGTACTAATTCCCATAACGAACACGTTTATGCCGTTGAAAACCCGTATGCCATAAAGATAAACCATTTTCAACGCGAATTTAAACTTAATGTGTGGATTGGAATAATTGACGATTTTATTGTTGGTCCTGTTATTCTTCCTCAAACATTAACGGGAGCCATCTACTTGCAGTTTTTACAAAACACATTGCCAGATTTGTTAGACGAGTTACCTCTACAACTTCGAGAGATATGTGGTACATGCACGATGAAGCCCCGCCACATTTTTCAGTTGATGTTCGAAATTACTTACATCTAGTATACTCAAACAAATGGATAGAGAAATTTTGCGAAGAGTACAATTTAATTTAATTTCCTTCGTCGTATAAATCTTTGTATGCGTGTAAATGGAGAATTATGTTAATTTTGACAATGACCACGCGTGTTTCATTCACTTCCGGTATAAGAATATTTTTATAATTTTCTCAAAACATTCGTCCAATAACATTAACTAACTATGCCAAATCTTATTGAAATCGCATAAACCATTTAAAATTTATAATAAAAAAACGATTTCAAATTTTTAACTTCAAGGCCGCATAGCGCCCAAACTAAGCTACTTTAGACTAAGGTAAGTTTACTTTATATCGGCTTATTTTTTGTCTAAGAAATATGTGGCAGGCTTGTGTAAAGACCGTTTACAGGACACCCTGTATAAAGTGTAAATTAAAAAATTTGTTGTATTATTAATGTGGGTATACATTTTTTGTATTGTTTAGTTTTTGGAATTAGGAAAAGGGAAAGGGAAGTTTATAAATGGAGTTTGAGATTAATTTGTAAGGAAAACGAATCGTTAATTTATGTATTGTATTACAATGAATAAATATATAGACTTGGGATTATCAATTATCATTTCTTCTGCGTTTACTATAAATTTATAATAAACTTTGTGTAAGGTCGGACATCTTTCTTATATGAAAACAGAATACACACCACAGGCAAGAGGCCTATTACTTTAGTTGTTAGAGCGTCATGCTAATAACGTAATGTCGTTGGTTCGATCCCCCCATGTATCAAATATATTTTTAATATTTAATTGTAGCTAAAAAATAAACGGATTGATCAGATTACCGGATACACAGATCAAACACGTATCGGTATCGCTGATGATAACAGCTTAGCTGTTGAAACACGTGTCCGAGTCAAGTTTTTGGTGCAGTTTTTGGTGTTTTTCTGTTGGTTAGTATTTACAAACTTAAATTAAATATATCAATATCGCTGGTAAATTATTATAAAGAAAACGCCATTCTAAAATTAATGAGTAACAAGCAGTTAGTCTTGCGTGTAAGAATATAAAACAGTTTTTGATAGATAAATGAGAACAGATTTATGTGGTAATGTAAGTGTTTAAAATGTATTTCAATGCAAAAAAACAGTAACAATTTTATAATGATTTACGTCAAAACTCTGGGTTCTATTCCAATAGCGGTAACTTTTTTTATTAATAACATTATTGTCAATGTTATTGTTAATACAATTTTATAAAATGAATTTAATCTATTTTCGAAATGTTAAATTTACTTAAAGATTGTATTATACCAATAATAAAGTTAAAAAAAAATTCTGCAATCGGAATCGAAATCTGGTTAGGGAACTCAAAATATTGCTAAACGAGAAATTAACAAATACGTCCACAAAAGCCGCTAATTAAATGAAATTTTGTTAATAAAAAAAATAACCAAAATTCTGTTTTTTTTAGTAAAATACACCTTGAATACTAATTATTATCTCACAAATTTGTTCTATTTTATCTATTCAACATGATATATTGTTATATTATGTTGAATTTGTGTCATTACTTTTTTAATTTAACATAGTAATTTTCGTGGGACACCCAGTATAGGATTCAATCAAAGTATTACATTAAAATTTTGACTTTACAATTTTTTAATTAGACCATTAACAAGCAATTAATGTTTTGTCATTTTCTACAAGTGTTACATCAAGATTTATCACCAAACGCATTTCAAATTTACAAATCACACTCAACACTTATCATTAACAAGTACGGCGTCATGCCGCGTTTACTCGAATGCGTTGAGATATGGAAAAATGTTTGTTAATAATATGTCAATAGAATAAGTATCACTGTCACTAATAAGAACACAACAATAATAAAAAAGATAAGAATGGTTCACATAATTTTGAACAATTTCTTCAGGTTTGTTTAGTATGGTAGTGTAATCGGTATACGTGCGGTAAAGGTGTAGCGGAGTCCCCCTACCGTACAAATAATGTATATAACTTTTTAAACGACGTCTTTTTTAAAAATATTTTCAATAAAGTTTTAAGTCAAAAAAACATTATCGAGAGTACTGCTTTAATACAGGTGTACGTGCACAAACTAATGAAATATTGTCACAAAAATCATATAATTTTAATGTCAATTACTTATTATTCATTAGCGAATCATCACTGCCTGGCACTTTAATTTATGTAGAATTAATAACTATTATTGAAGATTAGATACAAGTTATTCAACGATTTAAGTTTAAACCCAAATTCAATAGCGACTGTTAATTTTTAAAATTATATCACATATATCACATCTTGGCGGAGTTTTTTGAAAATATAACTAAGTGTGAGTTTTGTGCTCCTAATCTCAGTCTATTTACAACTATGTAGTTCCTTCCTTTGATTGGATATCATGGTGCAAAAAGTTGTACTTTGGTTATATACTGTTCCAGTAGTTGATGATATCTATTCTACGCTTAATTTTAATATCGCTGTATAATGGCGGACTGTATTAGATCGATTTGCGTTTTAGCTGATTCATCCGGCTGCTTTGTTCCCGGAGATACCGAAATGACATGGGATGACATGAAAGTCTCTATGGTAAGTTATGTTACATATTGCCTTAGTAATATTATTGCTTGCTTTCAGACTGTTTCAGAACTGGTCAAAACTGAGTGAATCGTTGAATATTGCAAAATTTGTCATTGGGACAAGTTGAAGTAAATCATAACGTACCCCGTAGTGAAAGGATGTAACTTAAATTTATAGTTGAATTCATTTGTTTAACACCCGCCTCGATTCTATTACCTATTTTTGACGCGTTCGTAAATATAAGTTTTGTGGTTATTGTATCTGGATATGAGTTCTAGGTACGCTGATGAAGTATCATCAGATGAGCTGAAAACTTGTTGTAAAAGGTCAGAGAGGTGTCTACGTGGAAAAGTTGAGGCACCTATTGTGCTGGATAGAGGATATTACTGTGGATAGGTGACTGCAATAAAAGGTCATATAATGTTCGCTTCACTCTTTCAAGATATGATCAATCTTTGTGATTTTTTCCTCTAAATCTCCCTTCATACTGTGAGTTTACACAGTGTTGGAATTGATGTTTGAAGGGTTGAATAACAGAACCGAAAAATACAGAGATAAACTGATATTTTCTATGTAGATTTAATGACAACTCTCCGACCAAACAAAGAAGGCTCTGAACTAGGGCTGGTATCGTAGGCTATCGAACCGTAATTAATGTTTGATTGAATTAAACACATATTCAAATTCATCAGAGTATCCCATCCACGATGAGAGACTGTCCTAAGTAAGTTGCGAGATTAGTGACCATTTTATTCAGACGGTTTATGTGTAGTTTACAGGTGAGTTTTCCATCAAATATAACGTCAAGGTAACGCATTTTCTTTACTGTTTGTAAAATACATCTACCGATGTGCAACCTATTCTCATTCTTTGAGCGACTTTTTGAAAATATCATACATGGGGGTGGCTGCAAATTTAAACCCAAAAGTATTAGACCAAATTTTCTACATTATCAACTGTATTCTGGAGGCAATCTTGAATTGAAATAATGTTCTTGCCTTTCTTTATATAAAAGTACTTTACAGTGGAAATTCATTTTGGCTAAAATGTTGTTAAAGGACAGTACAAACAAAGTTACATTCAAAACCGAATTCTGTGAAAAACCATTTTGTAATGAATGTATAATAGCTGGGCTCTGTTATACTCTAACATGGAAGGTTCTGAATTTTAAAGTTTTTATGCAATAGACATATTTTCTGAAAAGCTTTATTCCGTTTTTGTATTTAAGTTACATTATTTGTGCAACAGCATTAGCTTAAAAAAGTAAATTCGTTTCTATGATTATCAACCAAAAAGCCAAAAGTGAACGTGCAGTAAATAGTGTATAAATATTCTTCATCTACAGGAAATGCACTATTACGAAAATTCGATTACTCACGCCCGCTATGCACGCCTTATTCATGGTGACGCTTCTTCCACTTGGTGCAGTTTGTCGGCAATTGGTCAAAATAGAAGTGATCAGTTTTGAGTGACGGTTGCATCACCAGTCCAAGTTAACGTAGTGGATTTCGCCACTTCAATTGTCCGCAGCGCCTGCTAGTCTCGTTAATTGCTTCCCACCCTTGGAATCATGTGTAATATCCATATACTGTTAACAGTAGTAGATCGCTTTTAACTTATTTTTCCCATTCTGTTGCACTTGCAATTTTCCATTTTGAGTCTTTTATTGTGATAAATAAAGAATTAAAGTTTTATTTTTGTTCCATGCTGCAGTTTGTGTAAAACTATGAAAACATCGGAAATTTAAACGTGTTACAAAAAGTGGCGCCCGTATCCGTTTCCGTTTTCAGATAAACCGACGAACCCAGGATTCTGCAATGTTTGTTTTAGGAAGGAACATTTATTGCACTACATTCGTCTTAATTATGCTTATTCTTGTAACCGATACCAACCCCAAAAACTACCCCACTTATTATACATGATTTGTAAGCCTTTTATAATGAAAAAAAATTAATTAGCGTTTCTTCATTTTTGTTGTAATGGAATCTGTGTATCTGTCCTTCCGATTTTCTTTGCCGGCTTCAAAAACTATCAATTATCATTTCATCTACGATCACTATAATTTTATAATAAACCTCTTGTAAGCGTCGGGCCGTTTTCTTATATGAAAACAGAACACACGCCACAGACAAGAGAGCCGATTAAATCAGTTTTTAGATCGTCGTGCTAATATCGCAAATGTCGTGGGTTCGATTCCTCAATGGGTCAAGTATATTTTTATATAGGAATTATGACTAAACACTGACCGGGTTCTACAGATAACACACGTATTATTAATATATAGAATACCATATATTAATACTATTGTTATACGTTTTATGAGAGGTTGAGAGGAATGACAACAATTATATTGTTTGGGTAAAGGCTACTTTCAGACGTGATGATACTCTTTTTAAATATGACTCCAAATCAAAACACAAAAATTTAAAACTGAAAATTTTCAAGAATTACTATAATATTTTACTTTTTTTAAATAAGTGTTTAGCGCAAAATTTATTGCTACTGTAAAAGCGTATAGAAAGTGTGCATTCGCATAACAAATTGAGCTTGAAAATAAAATAAACGTGTTTAGGAAGTGTGCCGCAACTTACAAATTTTTGATAGAAAAAGTAAAAAATAAGCGTTTACCGCAGGACTCCCCATCTCCCCGTTAAGCAAAAATAATATTGTGTTTTACAAAAAATGGTCCAAACAACAGTTATAGACAATAGAATTTGCAACAACTTTTTTTGTAAAATTAATATTGGTGGAAATATTGTTACAATAATTACTATCACGTGATTGTTATATCACAGTAATTACTTATCGGATCAAAATATTTAAACAAAAGTTGTATATAATTAAATTATAACTTTTATTTGAAACAAAAATATGTAAAACGAATATTTTTCTAAACATTTAAACAATTCGAAAATTTGTGTAGGTTAACGGCCCTTGTGGCTTGTGGTTGTATTGGCCCTCGGACATAATTTTTTTTGCTTTATTATAACGTACTAACTGTAATTCGTCGGAAAAGTTAAAAAAAAGGGTATTAAAATTTTCGGTTTGGAAACAGTCGCATAACTACCCATCTTAATAAATACAACTAACAACTGTTACTGCTCTTCTAAAATTTAAACTTGATCAAATAAAATAATAAAGTTTCCAACAATTTGTCCCCCACTTATTTTTTTGTATAATTAATATTTTAAAGATATTATTAAGAAAACAAATCCAAAATAGGCAAATGATACGTCAGAAAACATCAAAACCGATTAGTTTTAAGGAGAGATAGAAAACCTTTGTTCCATTACCTTTTTTATTATAATAAAATCTTATTAGTCGAGAAAACTAAAAATAAGGCGTTAAAATTTGAATTGTTAAATCATCGATGAAAACGTTTGTTTCAAAACTCGATGCTTTTTACGACTAAAGTTTCCAATACTATAAAGAAGAAACTTACATAAACTAGATTTTAAATTTTATTAAATACTATACTGAATTGCGTATAACGATCAAACATCAAAATGTTTTCCAAACGTGGAAACAAAATAGTCAAAACTCAATTCGATAAAGAATCAGAAGCGTATCCCATTAATAATAATAATAATAATAATAATAATAAAATTACAAATTTTAAATAAAACCTTAAGCTGGTTTTCAAACTTAACTCGAACAGATTACTACTTCGCATAACAAAAAGCTTACAAAAATTATTGAAAGCCAATGATTATGAAAATTAAGAGCATTTTCCAAACATACGAAGGCTTAATTCGGCTCAAAGATCAATTTTCCGTATGTTGCACAAAGTATTGATTTTGAATTTGCTAATACCCCTATTACGGTGCATTCAGTTGAGAAGTGGTATATTTGATTATTATTTATAATCATTTCAAAAACCTGTAAAATTAAACCGTAATTTTAAATTTATGTAAAGCGTGTTCTTCGGTTGCCCTACTTTAATATTTTATTCAAGACCGGGTGCAATAAAATACGTTTTTATCTTTAAAATGATAAATTTGTTTTGTGCCAGTTTCTTGGTAAGGCTAAATGCGTCTTGCACAAAGTACAAATAAGCGCTTACACTGCCTTGTAACACGATATTTACAATTTTTTATCGAATCTTACTTCCTGTACAGAGAGAAACAAAAATATATAATAACCTAATAAATATTTTGCAAGAATGTGTCCGACAGCAATATGCCAACTTTTCAGATTTATTTTGTTTTGTTTCTTAATAAAAAGCGAAGTTGTGAATGAAGAATATTTAAACGTTTTGAATAATTTCGTGTAAAATTTTTTGCCCCCAAATTAAATTTAAAATATGTTATAAATCCGAGCTTTATGTGAAAGAAATTCTACATTTATAAATAGAATCTTTTTCAGTTCTATCAAATTACTCTTCTAATCTTGTAAGAACATAATCTTGATTAAATAGAAATCTTAAATCAAAATGTTTCTAAAGATTTTTTTTTATTTATTAAAACTTTTCTTTAACCTTAAGTATTTTTCACAATCCGCTGATCAGTTTTGAATGAAATCATTTAGATTATTATCTTTTTTAACGGATTATAAAAATTATGAAAATAAATTTGGTACTATTAGTTTTTACAAAAACAAGAAAAAAAAGTACGTATTATTTAGAAATTTTCCAAAAAAATTATGCTACCGTGTGATTTAAGTACTGAAAATAAATTCATAAGATTTACATAGCATTGATTTCTTGGAAGTCTTTAGCAAATAAATGCTATATTGAATATGAACTAGAACAAATCTAGCCAAATTGAAATGTACATTTCAGTTTGCAAGCTAGACGTGATGTTCTTGTAGGCATTGTTAATTTGTAATAATTATTACAATTATAACCAACATGTCTGTAAGCTTTGTTAGTTGTAGAAACTTATCACACATAACAACAACAATGGAAATAATCTATATTGCATTATTCCCCGAAGAAATTAAAACTGTATTTGAGAAGAGCCATGGGACCTTTAATATTTTTTGGCCTCTAGCACTGTAAAACATTTAAGACAGGTGTCTATAAATAATAGGTAGCTTGATGTTTACACACAATATGGTAGCTAATTAGGTAAAATCATCAAAAACACTGGACGATTAGGGTGATTTAAGAAACAAACTTTGGGTACTATAATTAAACCCGTGTAATAAACTACTTGTTACCTATAATTATTCTGCTTAAAATAAATCGTTATGTTTTATTTTAGCAAAAAATAAATGCGTGTAAGTACTTTGGGAAGAGCGACATCTATTTTGTACATTTTGAACCGAAACACAAATGTCGTTTAACCTTTTGTTACAATGGTCATTCCACAACTATATATAAAAACATTAATGGAATTATTTTAGTTTACGGGAGTAAAATGTGTATAACAGAGAAATGTGAGAAAGCATGTGACTCTCCATAGTACATTTAAGGTGTAATGACGGGTAATTTTATGGAATTAAATCAGGTAAGGCAAACAAAATAACTAACCTCAATTTTAAATTATTTATTTGTAGATATCCTGACTGACTTTCTAACATCCCTAAAAGCCATTCCTGCTTAATGCTTGCGTTTCCATGTAACCATTCATTAAAAGAATATACTTGAACCATGTAGAATTTATTCATAATTATCAAAATTTACAATAAAAATAATTTTTGCATGTTATTACTCTTTTTTCTCTCCACTGTACAATTGTTGTAAATGTTTACGTTTATTGTACAATGTTCTAAATTGAAAATAAACCAGGAATCAGCTGTTCTGACTGAATATTTGTATTTAGAGGATTAGTAACATTAACTTGTATTGCAGGTCTTTTAGAAGTTGATGGTACTTCGGTGATCATTTCTGAAACTTCCTTTTTTTTTTAAGGATTCTTCCACATAAGACTCGGCAACACTGCTACTTTTCCAACCGCCGTGTCTTTTCAACGATAGCAAATCACCACCTTGATTTACTAATAAGGTGGCCGAACTTCTGCGGAAACAATGGCCTGTAAATTCTTTGGGTTTTCTAAATGTAAAACTCTGCAATCTTTGAGGGAATTGAACCTATAGTATTAATGCCTACAGGTGAGCCCCAACATTTTCCCTTTTCATAACGCAGAAATAAACGATCATTGATTTTAGTTATTTTCATTCGTAGTGCCAAATACTTTTTAACGATCTTAACCCATTCTATATTTGATATAACAAAAGAACGACTAACATTTGTTTTCGTTTTAGGAATCTGAATAAGCAGGATATCATCCTTGAATTCAATGTCACTAATAACCATTTTAAATAATTCGTCCCTTCTACAAGCTCCAGATAATCCAATTATTAAAACAACCTGAAGATAAGTATGTAACTGTAATCTTGGTGCAAATGACAAATTTTTTTTGCAGAATATAGGAAAATGTAAGTACTTACTTTCATTAATAAGAAATTATCATCTTGGGCTTGGGTGATAAAGGAAGAGATATGATCTGCCTCCAAAACTTTACTTTCTTTGGTTTATGAAGTGCGGCCTTTCTTTTCAAGAAAATATCAGTCTCGCATATTTTGAAATGTCTAAATTATCGTAAAGAGAAATACATGATCGTAGCATCGAATAGATAGCCCATAACGATTTGGTTTTTTATCCACTAATTGTGTAAAATACGCAAGAAGAACATTTTCAGAGTAGACTTTTGCTTTATTTACGTTACACCAGTTTTGAAGACATTATACTGAGCTTCATACCGTACTTTTGATTTTTCTGGTAGTAATTGTTTAGTAGCCCCATCTGCTAATTGCTTTATTTCAGGGGGTGTTGAGGTAAAACTAACATCACTATCGCTCATTTTGACTATCACAAAACAGAGTCACCAATTAAAAGCCCTCAAATTATTTTAATTTGAATATGGGGATCAAAGCACACTTATGTTTAAGCAAATCCAACAATCAATTATTTTTTTTTAATTTAGACTTTAAAATTTGTCGGCCAAAAAGCTTTATACAAAATCTCATGTGTTAAGTTCTTCTACAACGCTCCAACTAATAAGACACTCGCCCTTCGGGCTCGTGTCTTAAACAAAGTTGTCGCGCTTAGAACTTTGAACTTACCGCATTCGAATGTAAAATAACTATTATTCTTTCTTATAAATAATGAAGTTTTTATATTTTTTACAATACTCACGTAGTTCTGGGTATTTTTATCGGAACCGTTTCAAATTCTGAAATTTTTTACAACTTTTAATTATAATCTTTTACAATGTTGTTTATACTTATTTTTAAATTACTATTACTCATCTTCCCTTTGCATTAAGAAGGATGTTTCCGTGTAATTACCGTTCTCAAGGCAGCAGCACAAGATCAATTGATGCGTCTCATAGTGAAACCAATGGTAAAGCTCTACCTAAGTTTGAAAAATCAGTTAGAGCAGTTGTTTTCCTCAACCTATAAGTCGAGACAGTAAATAAATTCAGCTTTGAGTTCTAGAACCTCTCAAGCACTTTCTTCCTTTGGATCTTAGTGGGAGTTGACCCTAAATCTTCACAAATAATTCTAAAAGTCTAGTTTGCAAAGCTTTACCTTTAATAGAGTTCACAATTTTGATAATTTCGTTAAATACGTCATTTAAGTCCGAAGGTAAAACCTTGGCTTCCAGAGCTAAGCGATGCAGAAAGCAGTGAGTCCATGCAACATTGGGCATTACTGATTTTAATTTTGCAACCAGCCCATTTATTGCCAGTCATAGCTTTAGCGCCATCACTACAAATAGCAATACATTTTGTTCAATCAATGACATATTCGTTAGTGCTTTTTAAAAACATATCATACAAACATTGACCTGTAGTGTTTGCAGGAAGTGCCTTGCAAAATAAAATGTCTTTTATAATACTTTCATATGCTTCAAAGCACGCAACTACCACAAATTGGGCACAGTCTACAACATCAGTTGATTCATCAAGCTGCAAAGCAAAATGTGGTCTTTTCTTTAATTTTTCCAATAAATTTTCTCAAATATCACCGGCCATATCGTTTATTCTGCGTTCAATCGTGTTATCAAAAAGTGGTAAAGTCCGTTCAGTCTCATCTGGCGGTTATAGGATTATAGTGTAGGTCGTTCGTGTTTTTGTGTTCATTGTTATAAATCACGCCCTTAAAATACTTTCCATTCTATGCTATAGAAAAGAGAAACAAAGATAGTTATACACTGTCTCAGAGGTAGTAAGCGTGCTTCATTCTGACAGTGTATTCAAACTTCGATTTTTAATAACTAGGTAATAGAGTGTAATTTGAATGACCGACGAATTGTCTACATCTTGTTACCAATAATCCAGAAGTTCTCAAAATTCTACTCGATTTTTTTATTTAAGTATTATTATATCCTTACACAGGAGAAAAGTATTTTTTAAATTATAAATGCAAAAAAAAGTTAAGATTTGATATAATTTCTTAATTATTGTAAAATATTTCTGCCTGCAATAAAAAATGCACTGTAAACAGTATAATATATATTAGGAATATTAGTACAAAGAGCAATTTTACTTGATTTGTGAGCAAACCAATTAAAAAAATGTGAAACGTACAAAAACATATGAAATAAATTTATATATAAAAACGAATTCTAAAACGTAATACAATAAAATTACTGGATCGTTTTCCAATATTTCAATGCGGTGTGACAGTAATTGCTGTTTTAAAATAGAATATAAATAATAATAAATAAAGAAATTATACATCCTCATCCGAGTCACTTAAATTATCAAAAATGTCTTCGTCTTCACTCAATCTTCACCGTTGACCGTAAAAATCAGAGGTCGTACTTCATCAATTATTTTTTCGCGGTCGAAAGTGTCTTTTATTATACTTTCTGTGTGTTGGATACATTTCTCCAGGTATCAGTGGTTATTTTATTCAGGGCCTCATTCCGAGTACTTAGAACGTGTTCTTCTCTTCCAGATGTAGCTCCAATACATTTGTCATAATATTCCTTACAAATGCCCCATACCAATTCAATTGGATTGAAGTGGCAATGATACGGGGCAAACGTAGGACTTTCGTGACCATAAAACAAAGCTAAATTGTCGATGACGTATTTATTACCATCTTCGGTTGCATTTTTTTTAACTATTTCAAGTAATTCTGGCTTTCAACATAGAATACTCTAAATTCTATATTCTTACTAAGCAACCAATCAATAATCTGGTTTTTATTCCAGGAAGTCGAGGGTTTTTGGTCAGTTTTTCTAGAATGGTAGCTTGCATTTATCTAAAATAATGATAGACGGTTTTTCTAGTCGCCACAGTACAGATTCTTCAAACCATTTTTCAAATAACTCAGAATTCATGTTATCGTGGTAATCGTAGGATTTATTTTGTGTGCCAAAATTAAACTGCTTCCCTCAACAAATCCATTTATATTACCCGCGTGAACAATTACGTAACGTTTACCATTTGATGTCTTGGCTGGTTGTTGTAAACTCTTCCGAACTTGCGTCCTGCCAACTACGTTTAGAATTTCCTTTACTAAACACCCATGTTTCATCAAAAAAACAAACTGCTTTAAATTTTTGGAGTTGACATTTTTAAGTATTTTCTTAAAAGACGTTCCTCATGGACACAACATGACTTTGTTCACATAAACCGAGTCTATGGTTTGTTTTCTTAAATCGGAAACCCATATGCTTTAGTAAATAAGATAAACTAGTTCTTTTTTTTCACAAACACTTTTCGTCTTGATTAAAGCCAATAGAGAATCTAAGGAAACGTGTTCTTTTTTTTACGTACATTTCGTAAATTAACTCACGAATAGTTTGTTTTTTACTATCTGGTAGATCGATAGAACGGATTTTATTTATCTTCCTTTTTACTGGTTCTAAATCAAACATTCATTTCTTAGATTGCACAGTCTTTGTACGGTTCTGAGTGAAATTTGTAACGAGTCCGCTGTTCTTTGCTGAACTGCAAATACAGATAGTAGAGGACCACCCTTTGTTTTTCTTCAGAAAAATAGTCAAGCACGTTTAGCACTGAACTCACGGCATTGTTTTGTCAACTTCTTTGGCATCTTGCAAATTTTGAATTAAATCAACCGCACTTGTATAAGTTACACTCAACAACTAACAATTAACAAATAAATAATAATAACAAGAATAATCACAGCAATCGATACTTAATTACTAGAATGACATTATTATAATTACACCTATTAATGTTATGGAATTTCAAAATAAAGAGTACTTTCACTATATAATTAAAACTATTAATGTCACGTGACAACAAATATCTCAGTAATTACTCCTTAGAAATAAGAAAGTCTATGTAGGTGATGTACCCTTTTGGCTGGATGGATTAGGCCCAAAAATTAATCAGATCTGGGCATTTATAAATAACATCTACATGCAAGTTTCGTGAAAATCGGACTTGTGGTTTAGCCGGAATCTTGTTTACATACGTGCGGACGGCCGGTCGGCATAAAAACAAAATTTTTTTTGCTTCTTTGTAACATACTAACTCTACTTCGTCGGAAAAAGTGAAAAAAAGAGGGGTTAAAATTTTCGGTTTAGAAATCGTCGCATAACTTCCCATCGTATACTATGATGTGGAGTAAAAAATCCGAGTAGAATTTTGAGAACTTCTGGATTATTTGTAAGATGTAGACAATTCGTCGGTCATTCAAAATTGGACTCTATTACCTAGTTATTAAAAATCAAGTTTGAATACACTGTCAAGAATAGCACGCACTACCTCTGAGACAGAATATAACTATCTTTGTTTCTCTTTTCTATAGCATAGAATGGAAAGTATTTTAAGGGCGTGGTTTATAACAATGCACACAAAAAACGAATTTCCTACACTATAATCCTATAACCGCCAGATGAGACTGAACGGACTATATGCTTGTTTGCATCCTGTTTCCCAACATAATTTCAACCATATCTAGGGCTGCTGTCAAAATAAGGTTCTCTGCAACTGTATGCGGTTTCTCCGCTTTAGCTACCCCGTATGCGACACGGTAACTACCTAATAACGCTTTTTCGTTTACACTAGATGGCTATTCATAAATAAAATAATATACAGGGTCCAGCACATCAAACGTGCATTAAAAGTATAAGGAGAACTAATTCGATTCATTTTCTGAAAATACTTCTGCGCCTGTTTTCGACATTACCGAACTCAAACAAAATATTTTCGTTCATACAGCACTGTCAACTTTCTTATTTCAAATAGAATATGCTATTTTTTATTTCAATTTTAGATTCTAGGTAAAGTTTAAAGTGAGGTTTAATTAATATACCTACCATATCAAAAAATGACTGGTTTTTTAGTTATATCAATTTTTTGAAAAAAAAATAAAAATTATCGTTCAATTATTATCCTTCATATGTCAAGATAATATCAATAATTTAGTTCCTAATTTGTTGTGACAATTTGAGTAAAGTTGTTAGTATGTATCGAAAGAAGACAACAAAAAACATAAATTGATGATTAAAAACACAGGGTGTCCCATTTAAATTAAGCAAATTTTTGAGGTTGCAAGTTGTTCATATTGGCACGAAAATTTTTATCACCCTGTACATGCAATTCGGAGTTTCCATTCATATGTGAGTTACTGTAACGTATCGACAATTGTCACAACAAATTAAGAACTAAAATATTGATATCATCTTGAGATATGAAAGATAATTCAACATGATTTAAAATTTTTTTCAAAAATCGATATAACAAAAAACCAGTCATTTTTGGATATGGTATATTAATTAAACTACACCTTAAATTTTACCTAGAATCTAAAATAAAATAAAAAATAGCATGTTTTATTTAAAATAAGAAAGTTGACAGTTACTTCCGGTACAACCGTAAATGCTGTATGAACGGAAATATATAATCTGAGTTCAGTGATGTCGAAAACAGGCGCAACACTATTTTCAAAAAATTATTATGAATTAGTTCTCCATATAATTTTAATGTACGCTTGATGTGCTGGACCCTGTACAGGTACCTCAACTATAGTGGTTTGCTGTTGATTAAAACCTTTCAATTTTCGTTGGAAGAAATTCAAAGGTTTATCAACTTTCTTCAGATGTTTAGTTGAGACGGGACGTTTAAGTTTTGATGGCTTCATACTCTCACGTGATAATATTTCACCGCAAACTACACATTGAGGTTTATTATAACAGTAAAACCATACTGCAAGAAATTATCGTCGTAAAGTCTATTTTTCTTAGATTTTGATTTACTTCCGCCACTACCACATAAACTAAAAGACGTGGAAGGTTGAGTGAATCTTTTTAAACACTTCTCCATGTAATATTCACAGGTGTAATAACGTCCGAATACGTTGGACAACTGACTGAACTTGATCCCATCTCGCCCCCCACCACAAAAAGTACATCTGTCCACAGAGCAACTACGTTGCATACTGCATTTTGATTTCGCGATCAGTAGATATAAAATCTCAATAGCAAAAAAAAACTAAATACGTCGTCTCTTTAAAACCACAGACATAGATTTGTTTGGGGTAGTCAGAATTTTTTTAGGTGTAAACAACATTATCTGTCTCAGTCAGGAGAGAAGTGGATTAAGTACTCTGAAGTAAAGAACTGGAGTATACAGCCTGTCCGTGTAGTACTCACACCTTTGATATTATTACCTTTTAAAAGTAGACTTTTTTATTTAAATAAGTTTTAATCATTCTTTTAGGTTCTTCAATAGCTACAATTTAAAAATATTTTCAATTATATAGAGTGAACTACCTGTCAACTTTAAAACAACTACTTTTTATTTTTTATTCTGAATCTACGTTAAGAACTATGGGGACTTTATGTATACGAGTCTTACTCAAAAAGTCATACTTTTCGAGATATCAATTTTAAACACTTCCTTGGGTCAATATCGTCCTTCAGATATTTTACAATTTTCAGGTTATTATTTGAAATTTTATTCATATTTAGGGCGGTAACGACCCTAGCAGTCCATGTCAAACTTTGTAATTGAAAATGATAAATAACTTAATAAAATCAAATAGAAGATCCTGTATATTTTTTCCAGATCGGTGTAAAATTAAATTTTCTTCAACTTTGCTATACATATCTGCCTAACAAAACGATCCATCAAATATTTTTATTGGCAACTCAAAATTATACACTAGATCAACAAACAAAATCTCTGCACAGATTATTTGAAATACCCAAAAAATATTTGAATAAACTGGGAATGAAGAAGAATTCCTAATAGTAAACATGTCAGCATTCAAAATCTGTGTTTGTGAGATGTTGGTGTTGTTGTAAGTAATAAGAGTGGAATTTGTTTTTTTGTATCACCTAATTTACAGGGGCCTTCGAAACTCCAACGTTTTCTGATATTTGTCGTAACACTAATGGTAGGGTTATGATATGCTGATAACGATAACGATGTCCGCTTTAGTACAAGCTTCTGTATGCCCTTCTCGTAGTTGGCGCAGTTTGTGGTTCTCTTTTTGATCTTAGCTGTTTAAAATAATCAGCTCCGGTATTATCTGTTTTATAATTATGAGCTGTCAATAAACGATTTCCATTTGATTTTCCTGGTGGAGTAAACCATACTAATTCTGCTGTCAAAACTCCACTAGTTATTACTAACAATACAAAGTTACAATAAAATTGTGATAGATTGAACAATTTCTGTTATTCTATTAAAATTTGAGTTTGCTATTTGATATATTAACCTAAAAAACGTAAAATATCTGAAAGTCAATATTGACCTAAGAAAGTGTTTAAAATAGATATCTCAAAAAGTATCACTTTTTTGAGTAAACTCGTATACGTAAAGTCTCCATAGTTTTCACGTAGATTCAGAATATAAAATTAAAATATATGTTTCCATTAAAAGATGTCAAAGTTGACAGTTGGTCAATGGAAGTAGAAAACCCTGTATAATTGAAAATATGTTTAAGTTATAGCGATTGAGAAACCTAAAAATGATTTTGAAAAGTCTATTTTTCAAAGGTCCGCGTACTACACAGTATGTAGCTCGGTACAGACGGCATAAATGGTATGGAATTCGGTCTTCATCCATGAAATTAGTCTCCTCGGACGTATACAAAACATTATGTATCTTTTTTTTTATGAGAAAGTTCTATGATCATCATCCACTCATACCGTCATTGGCCGTCACAATACCCGAACCATAAGATTGTCTCTGTGGAAATTTAGACCAAGCTAAAGAGTATTCTGTTCAGACAAATGAGAACCATTTCAAGAAAAACTTTGGACAATTGAAACTATATTAAAGAAGAATTTTTATCACTCTCAAACATGAATGGCTCTCAGTGTGATTTTACCATGTAGATGTTTCTTACTGAGCTTGTTTGTTAAACTGTGTGAATGTAATTTGAATAAATACTCTTAGTAATTTGAATGTGATACTAAAAAATTTGATTATAACTAAACAAAATGAATACGCATTAATTTACCACGTGATCAGTCCCCTAAGAAACCCAGATTCTCTTAAAAAATTATTTTTCAAAAAAATCCAAAAACAGGAACACTTACTCCCAAAAACAAAAATTAATAGTATGTGATACTGTTTATGCAAGATACTAATATTAATGTTTATGAATTCTTCTAGAAAAGTACTTTTCATCATTATTACTCTCTTAGCATTTGCTTTTTTTTTAATAAATTGCTGATCGCCAACCAATTATGTAATACGCCACTTAATTTAGTAACGCTAAACATTATCTCTTATACTGCGGCTGCGCAGTAACATAAGATTAACGAAAAACATTATTCGTATCGATATCATATCATCGCTTTTTAACGTAACGTTAATGGCACCGTAATAAGAGAATACGTTATCGATTATTAATGTTTTCCGTTAATCCCCGCAACCGCTGTTAAGGAATAACGTTTAGCTTTTACTAGAATTAAGTTGCGATGAATCTCTTTTAATATCCTATGAGAACTTAGTTTCTCTTGGTAAAGTGCATCAATAAGTGGTTGTCATTAAATGGTCGTCAGAAGATTGCAAAATAAATATACTAATTTAGTGCTACTACAACCAAATACTTGACGTGTTAATTGTTTCCCAGTTCATGGAATATTTCGATGCTCAATATAATACTCATTGACCATTGACATTTGCACAACACTAAAGAAGTTATATACATTTTTGACAGAAGAATTTACAGGAAAGTTTAACTACTAACTGTTTACAATTGATTCAAATTTAATTAGAAGTGAAGGAAGTGATAATAATTTACTAGACAAATAGTCTCTAAAATTCTATCAGGTCCATGTATGTACAGCAAAGTTTTTCAGTTATTTATTATTTGAACTTTTTGATCGTATGTTTTGGTGTGATAATTTAAGATATGTATAAAATAAAACAATCGGTTAAACACTCTTCGTAACAAGAGAGCGGTTTTTCTCTTAAGGAATTGCATCTTGAGAGCAACATATAATTCATGCTACCAAAGCTTCGAGCTTGTGCAAAAGATGTCAAAGTTTTATACCCATATTGTTCCAAACATGCACATGTGCGAAAGATATAAATATTCATATGCTCACAGCAAAAAATAGATGTTATTCTTTGAAAATAGGTTCATAGAAAGTTTTGCAATAAGGCAACGGACATTATCCTGCTGGAAAAGTTGGTCTTCCATGACCACATACCATAAACTCTACACTTTGGTGTGTATGCCTCGGAACAGAAAAATTCGAGGAATGCAACGTACGGCACGGTTTTTGATCAACAAAGCCAACAAGCATCTTAAACACTATCTTAGACCACTCTAAGTTTCAGTGCAGTTAGAACCTATACCATTTCAAATGTTCTAGTTAGTGTTGAAATAGGAGAATGGTGTTTTATTGCCATAGATCGAAGATGGCAGTTCCGTTTCACATTTATTTTTCGTCGCCAACTAATTTGTTTTCTGCAACGTTCCTGATTATGCTGGATTTAGCTTAGCTTAGGCAAAGACGATTTTCAATGTTTCTAAACAAAAAAACACCTTCACGCAAGCAAACATTATTACTATTGCGAATTTCGTTTAATTAATGCTAATTTAGCGCACTCTAAGGAGGATTTTACCCTCAAAAGAAACACTCAACATTCAAAAAAATAAACACAGCAAATCATTCACCTGATTCAAATGTTAAACCTGTCCCTACAGATAAGTAATTATTACTTGATCCATATAAATAAAGGTGTTAATCAATCGATATTCTTCTATTTGGTCCCTATTCATTCTATTACGATTTGTCCCATTTTTTCAGGATGTTCGTCGCCGACAACGATCAATTTGATCCAGGTGTCAAGATGCATTTCGTTCAGGAAATTTTATTGTTGTTGTTTGGGTTATACGATCTGTAAACGCTTGCAAATGATTTCCAAGAGACTACTTTACCAATGGTTAGTTCCATTTAACCAAAAGATCCATCAGTTTGCATTGTACCTTATTAATAATAATAATAATAATAATAATAATACGTTCTTTATTAGTCTGCGTAATATTACAAAGAGACAAGACAAAAAGAAAAAAAACCATTTAATATTTACAGACCAATAGGTGCATAATCAGATAAACACAAACTGTCATCTGTTCTTCCTTATGAACCTGATACAGAGAAAAAGAAAAAAGAAATTAAGCTAAAACACTACAGAAATATATAAATCATATTAAATTGTAATGAGTGAGATCTTATTTTTATTGCTCATTTAGTAAAAAATTTACGCAGTTTAAATTTGAAATTAGTAGCGGAAATGATGCCCACAATATTCGTTTATGCAGGTATTGAACTCTTTATAGATATTGTAAGAGAATGATCTTTTGAAGAATCCTGTTTTATGAAGAGGAGTGTAAGTAGTCCTTAGATCTAAGATTAGGTTGTTGCACATCAGTATGAAAATTTAGTCTGTCCAGATAAAATTCGTCGATTACGCATATTCAACCGATTAGCATCTTTCAGTTTATGACTTATGTGACACCATTTTTTAATATTATAAATAAACCGTAGACATGAATTCTAAACTTTCTGAATGCGATCCGTCTCGATTTTAGTTAGACACAGAAATTAAATAATGAAAGTACCAATGATTCATATAAAATTAATTTAGACTTTTTGTTTAAGAAGTCGCGGTTACTGTATAATACTTTCATAATTTCATAAGATTTCTGAACTAGCTTGGATATGTGCTCACGAAACCTGATATCAGTATCAATGTACAAACCTAAATTTCTAGTAATCGTAGTGGGATTTATCCTGTGCTGTTTTTGACAAAACATTAAATTTTGAGTTTGCTTCAGATAGATAACGTTTACTTCCAAATATCATAACAGAAGATTTTGTATGATTGACTTTTAGTCAGTGATCTTCTGAAGTTAATATGAGATTACTGACGTCTTTATTTAAGAGAGCAGATGCATTAGATGTGTCATGAAAAGGGAAACCTAAGTATAATTGAGTGTCGTCTGCATAACAATGAACTTTGCTATATTTGATTGAATTGAATAAATTAAAGTGTATATAGCATATAAGGTAGGCCCCAAAATTGATCCTTGAGGTACACCGTGAGTAACCTTTAACTTTGTCGAAACATCATTTTTTAATTTTACTCTTTGTGAGCGACCGGATAAATAATTTTTTAAAAAACTTGCAAACGTTTGTGTCAGCGCCAAAATGTTTTAAAATGCCTTAACAGTATGTTTGTAGTTGATTAGGTCAACGCTTTAGAGTAATCTAACATTACTAGAGCTACCATCTTATTATCATCAACGTATTTGATTATGTCATCCATGTAATACTTAATAAAGCTGTAGTGCAACTATAGCCTTTTCTAAACCAGATTGAAAATATGGCAAAATATTGTAAGCATCAAGATGTTCTATTAGATGGAGGTTAACTAATTTTTTCTAAAATTTTAGATAGTAGCCAAAAGTCACTCATATTATCAACTGGATTGTTTTTCAGAACCAACCGAACGCCCATTTAGACGAACTATTATATTAAATATGGTTTCTTCGTTTGTTGGTCTTTCGTATCTTCATGAGGCTGTTGTTGCACACCATAGATTCTTAGATTGTTGGCACGTGAATATTGCTCTTAATCATCTAATACTTTTCCCACTTTTATTTGATATTGTTCTAGTTGAGTATTGAGTGATTTAACCTTATCTTTATAATCTTGTATACGTTTTAGATGGTTCTTCTTTTATCTGAATTATTTACTATTCTGAAACTAATTGTTCCATTAGAGATTATGAGTTGATTAACTTTTTACAACTTTTGTGCCAATTAGATCCACCTCACTATTAACATCTGTTTTCACCACTTTTTGTTGTCGGCATTATTGAATAAACAGATTTTACAATCTGTTTAATAAATAATAATAATTATTAATTTTCTGCCTCGGTCGATAACTGTGTAAGTGATAATTGATTAGTTATCCCCACTAGCTGATATCATAATTATTCAAATGTAAATAACATATGAGATAGAAAAGAATATTCTCTTTCCAGTTTTTGGTTCACTAGTCCGCATTAGTATACAGCCGGCCCACGCCAAGCCCTGGCCAATGGGGCGCTTCCCTGCAACCTCACCAACAAATAAATTGCGATCGGATTGCCGAGATATGATTTTTGATAAATTTCAGTGATAGTTTTTGCTTCTCTTCGGGAGGGTAATGTATAGCTGCTAACAATTCTTTTATTTGGCGTAGGGAAGCGCGCCGGGACAATATATATACAGGGTGGCCCGTTGTGCGAGGAAGAATATGGATATCTCGAAAAACATTATGGTTAGAAAAAAACTTTAGCAATGAAAGTTGTGTTAGGTAATGAGCTACACATTTTAAAACTATTTTTGTTTATACAAGTGTTCCATAAAGTGCGACATATCAAAGTTATGTTTTTTTAAATAGAACTACCCCATTTTTATTATAAATTTAGGTTCCTTGGGAAATTCTAATGTGACTTTATGCGTGTTATACATAGTGTCTAAATAGAGGGTTTTCGAATTATTTTACTTTTCCGTAAAAATTAACTTTCCAAAAAATTAAATAACTCAGTTATCCTGGAATGATTTTATCTAACTACAATTTCGCAGCTTTAATATGCATTACATGTGCTAACTACAGCTGGTTGTTCACCTATCAACCTCGCTTGGTTTTGAGAGAATCAGTTATTCTAAGGTGAACTACCTAATTTCATGGATAACTTGTTTTTCATGTAACTTACATCTACTTGTTTATGTGCCGTTGAGCTTGTAAGAATCTCATAAGCTTTCTAATGATAAAATTGGCAGATTATCTAACTCTTACTCAAAAAAATCGTAAAAAATTCGTAAGAGTTAGATACCTACAACACTTTCATTAAATGCTTATATTATCACGTTTAAAGGCACATAAAGAAACCAGAATGAGCCATTTAAAAAAGTTATCCATGAATTTAGAAATTCAATTTAAATAGTGATTACTCAAAAACTACAGCAGAGGAGAAAAGTTGAACAACTGTGCTCCAGCACATGTATACATATTACTATTTACAAATCGCAGTTAGCAGATAGAATTTCCAGATAACTGAGTTATTGTGAGCTTTTGAGAAAACATCAATTTTTCAGAAAAGTGAAATAATCAAAAAACTTCTCCATTTTAGACACTCTGTATCTTTTGTATAAACTCACATTAGAATTTTCCCAAACATCAAATTTGTAATAAAAAATGAGTGGTCCATTTAAAAAAACATTAACTTTCTTTGTCACGCTGGAACACCAATATAAACGAAAATAGTTTAAAATGTGCGGCTTGGGATTGCGCACACACAATATCTGAGACGTTTTCGCACAGTCTTTTTCGGGCCATCACCTTCACTCGCACTATGGACCACCCTATATATATATATATAAATTAATGCGTGTGTTTGTTTATTTCTCCTCGAGCTCTTCCTAAACCTTTAGTTTGATTGGAATAAAAGTCCGATTCAGAATACGTCTCGATCGTTTGATTTTAGCGATTGCCCTCGCGGTTTCCGCGGAAATCTTGTAAAATCGCGAGAATTTCACCACTTCTAGCTGTTTTCGTCGTACAGCGGCCTTTGGTGTCGAGGTCAAAAATGTACTGCTAACAATTCTTTTTATTTGCCGTGCGTCTAATCAGCGACAGCACAGCTAAGCTAAATTTATCAGAATTAAATGGCAGCGATTAAAATACGTCTACTCAGCAATGAAGCATTTGTCTCTCTTTTATCTAGACAACTTGATTCCAT
The DNA here is from genome assembly GCA_030710515.1 of Abscondita cerata. Lineage (NCBI taxonomy): Eukaryota > Metazoa > Arthropoda > Insecta > Coleoptera > Lampyridae > Abscondita > Abscondita cerata. The sequence continues at coordinate 206,869 of JALBCR010000801.1, read as the reverse complement.
TAGCCTTACGTGGTTTTCGACATACAGCTTTTATAAATTGAAATCACTTGATTCCTTTGGCCAAACACCGTTTTCTATAGTGATCCAGATTGCAACCAAGTTTCCAGCTGATACCGTGTCTTCTTATGTCACATCTCTCAGTGCAAAATTTTGTTGAAGTACCATTTTCATAATTTTAAGTAACAAAAGGTAACTGATTTGAAAGTTTAAAGTTATTGGAATATAACAAGTAGACTGTCCCTTGTAAAGTAATGATCACCACTTCAACAGGACGAGGCTTCTTGGAATTACAAGCTGATTACATAATTATAAGCGGGTTTTCTAAATGTATTTTGTTTTTTGTTAGATTACAGATAATGTTGGTAATGAAACGAACACAATATATTTGCACTAAGTGCTAATGTACAAAATTTTTTTAGCGTAATGTTTATCTCAAAAAATAAAAAATCACAACAAAATTCCATGCACATTTTTTTTTCAATGTTACGTCGAATTAAATATTCGCGATTACTCACAACGTAAAGAAATTTTGCAAAGCCATAAAAACACTGAATTTAAATTATAACGTACGATTTTACGATCAAAAAAGCAAAAATTCTACTAAAACACTATCTACTTGTATTTCACGGATTGAACTTTGTTCGATTGTTGCTTAGTGTAACATGATATTGTTTGTTTCAATTAATATCACGCGAGTGTTTAAGATTAAGATAATGAAACCCCAAGGCAAACGGTACAATATTATAATTAATTACATCTGTTGCTTTCTATAACTATAAATTATTCTGATGTTGTTACGAAATAAGCAAACTAATAAGTTGCCAGTGCAATACTATTCTTTTCAGGAGCTTCAAAAAATATTAGTGGCTCCAAACCTCAAAAATTTTCTGTACAGGTGGTACTTGCAACCACTTTTTCGAATTTTCTTTCTTTTCATTTAATAGCAATGCAAAAATTGCTCAAAAACGTAATTGAAAATAGATAATTTTAAAATGACCTAATTCCTGAAACTGTTCCTTACTAGAATCGTATCGCATACAGACTTTATTATATTGAAACACCCTAAAATAAACAGTTTTCCGAGAAATACATCAAAGGCATTCAAGTATACATTTTTATAAACACAACTAAAAAAATTATTAAAAGAAACACTATCGAAGGGCTAAATTAATTTGTCACCCAGATTTTTGAACTTGAAAAAATGCCGTAAGTAATTAAAAATTTAATTGCCTTGGAAAAATTAATGATTATACGAATAAATACCTGTCAAACGCATTATTTAATTAAAATCAGCAATAACAAGTTCCATCTAATAAATTTTATGAAGTGAAGCTTATACACCATTAATGTAATTTTCTCTCTAACGTTTTTAATAATGTGTAGTTAATAATCATGTTACAGATAATTTACTTTAAAATCACTGTTAGCATTTTTTTTTAATTAATACGCACATTTTGTTTTGATCCCTTTTAGCTGCAAAATGATTTTATCAAAAAGATTAAAAGCATCTTGAATCCAAAAGGAAACAAAACTTTATAACAATCTCGAGAACTAGAGAATATTGATTGAAACATTAATTGAACTAATTTGGATGTTGGCAATCCAAAGTTATACTTGGATATGTAATTAAGATTAGCGCATACGTTGTTGTACGTTTGGCTGATCTGCTCCACCAACCTTTTTGATTTTCCTCTGTAGTTAGGTGAGCTTTTTTGTCGCATTTTCTCTTCTGATTACACAGACGAGAGAAAAGTTAGATAAAATTTACTTTGTATTGCTTTTGTTTGCTTCCTTTGAAAATGATTAATCGTTAGCGCTGCAATGTTACGTTAATGAAACCTCAGGCCATTGAGTTGCTTAATGTATGAGATAGAGAATTAGTAGACTCGCTTTTAGATGCTTTCTTCATTACGAGAAAAGATAAAACACAAAAGTTATGCCCAAAAATTATTGACTGAAAAATAATTGGCTTAAGAACATGAAACCGATACCGAGCGTTTTATACTTATTGCCTGATTAAACTTCAGTCTGAGCTTACTATGGAGAATGATATAATTACATTTATTACAAATTGAGTTTTTTTGCTAGTATTACGACAATTCAATTAAAAACTACAAAGTTAAGTATCCATGCAATTCTACCAAGAACAAGTAGTTTTAGAAAATTACACCGGATGAGATTTTAAAAGATGATAATATAATAAGCAAATGATTAATTAGAAGTAAAAAAAAAATCGTAAAATGGGAAACTCGTAAAGGGTACAAATGTAAAACTACTTATTAACTAGCTGTTTTCTATAAAGATTGTTCTATAAAACAAATATCGTTCCTAAATCTAGAATATTTAAAAACTACGTAATTTTTTTTAAATTTTGATAAAAAAACGTTGCGAGTACTTAAGCAGAATTTGTTTACAGTTTATCTACGGTATTGCATAACCTGAAAATTAAACATTTGTATATCTTTGCGATAAAGTTCTAAACCCCCCACTGTATCATCCACCAGTTCTCAATTCATTGTAGCAAAATCTCAGAAATTATTCAAACGTCGGGAGTTACAGGGTTTTGATTATATACGTACAAGGATTATAAAAAGCATGTAACTTTATCTATAATAAATACACTATTAACGGTATCTGCATGGAAAATCTATATTCTCTAAATACTAAAAAGTCGATAAAGTAGTGTTTGGTATAATTTTCCAGTTTCCTGATTCAAAACAAATAGACATAAAACAAAAAATTCGTCATCTTTATACTATCAAATTAAAACTAGAAAATTGTACCGTGACTTCCCTTTGAATAGAAAAAAAATATCAATAAACACTACAACTTTTAGCTTAAGAGTGTCAAGTGGTTTTAAGTTTTATCCCAATATAAAATAAAAATGCAACAATTACGGTATAGTGATCCCAATTCAGAATTTCTCTGGCGGTTTATAAATTTTTAAAAAAGTTGGTAAAAGTTCAGAGTTAGCAAGACATTTAGTGAAAAAATTTGGTGATAATTTTTTGCACTTTTCCCAACTTTGATTGATAATTGGAGTTCTAATAAGGGTTAGCATTTCTAAAAGAAGTTCCACTGGTTAACTATTTTAAAGAAGGCCTTAACCTAACATAATACTCGGCGTAAGCATGTTGTAAGCACTACTGAAACAAATCACACTATCATAAAAGACAAGTAAACCAAATTCTATACTGAAAGAAGTCAGGATAATTAGAAACCTCACCGTTGAAACAGAAAGTATGGTTTAAGACATGCTGATAACATATTAATTGTTTGGCCCAATGGTGGCCTTTCTGTGGACGCTTCTTTTTCTTCTTCTTTTTTGCTGACATCAACTTTACTAAAGAAACTAAAAAATCTTTGTCTTCCATTCTTTCATGTGTTCATCAACTAACATTCATGTCTAACAATTTTTAAATATTTATTTAACGTGCAGAGTTAGCAAACAGTTAGAAGAAGTGCGTAGTTCTGAGAATTCTGAAATATGTCACAACGTAGTTCCAGACTTTGAGATAAGTTACATTAAGATATAAACAAACTTACCTACTTACAGCGCAGTGGCGTGTCGTGGCCATGTGACGCCCTGGGTTAACCATTGCAGTTGCGCCCTACTATGTGCTACAATTATTTAACTTTTGGAAACGGTATTAAGATTTTTTCTGCAAACTGGTTGATGATGCTGTGGCGGGCTTTTCGGGGGTAAAAGGGCAAGAAAAGTTACGATGAAAAATCTTAAAGCCCTTACCGACGCTGAATTAAAGACCTTTTTTAAAATATCAGGCGACGAGGATTTGTTGAGAGATTCCGAATATTTTTTTGAATCCCATTGATTTACGATGGAGAATTCACTAGTGACAATAAATGTTGGTACCCATTTGAAAAAATTGCGTTTACAGGTATATGTGATGACAAAAGTCTGAACCAAATTTTTCGGACGCCCTGTACAATATCTTTGGACATCGACAATGATTCTTATGACTTTAATACCTCACAAACTAATTTTTATCTCTACAATAACTTCCACGCTACGATATCTTTGATACCGTTCATCTATTAAAAATTTTGAAATAATGCGAATAATTTAAAAACCGCTGACATTAGGGATATGAAAATGAATCATTCGACGGTTCAAAAATATACAGAGTATTCGATTAAAAAACTCAACTTTGGTTGACTACGTTTTTCTGAATCACCTTGTATATATGAATAATTTTTTAAATTTAGCCCATTTAAGAATCCTGCTCACACTTACTCGGGGCCCATAATCGGAAATTTACACACTAAATGGACACACTGTATAATTCTAAAGGCCGCTTCACATCTATCAAACATTATTTAAATTTTGGTTTGATTTGATTCCGTCAAATACATTTGATAGTATGAAACACCATGATTTGTTTTGAAAAAAATTTGATAACTGAAAAAATGACAAAACGAAAAAACTACGCAGAACCAACATTGGTCAAATTAATTTGACGAATGTGAATGGAATAAATTTGACTGAAGCAAGAATTTGACGATTGATTTGAACAATGATGGATTAAGTGCTTGGGTAAAAGTTTGTACAAAAACATCATACTTTTTATAGATGTATTTGAATATATCATTGTGTTAACGAGCGCCCGTAAAAAGCAATTGGACCCCTCTGACCTCCCCATTAACACGCCACTGTTATAGCGTTTTGGGTCACGCTAGTTTTATAGTTTGATCTACAACACACACACACACACACACACCCATTTAGAAATGCTTATACATAGTAAATAAATTCAAGAGGAACAATGAATAATACATAAATTTCCTAGTTGCTTTTTTTCCTTTCGTTTCGGTAGCTGTGGCAGGATAAAGTGCGGTATCCAAACTACGGTTATTTTGTTATCTTACCTACAATCAAAAATAAATTCAAAATTAAATTTAATTTCAGTATCGTGCTCTTTACAAAATAAATCCAGAAGATCAGAAAAATCAACCTTCCTTTCCGAACTAAATATTTAGCGGAAATTTCATCCAAAGTACCCAAAAATATTTTACAAAAATTTTAAATCATCATTGTTTGTGAATCTAACAGGCAATATACCGTAGTAGAAAATAATAAAATAGGTCTAAGATATAATTAGTACAGTAGAACTAAGTTAATTAAAGAGATACCTAAAAGTTTCCAGAAATGGTAAGATAAAAAGGGCAAAAGAGAAAGCCGATCACCGAGTTTAGAAAATTAGTACGATTGCGAAAAACAAATACCGAAATAGCAAAGAAGATTACAAAATAGTTCGCAAGGGATAACATAAAGCCGGCATTCATTTGTAAATCTAAAAAAAAGTAAGAATTAAAGAAAAGGCACCGAATGAGCCGTTGAAAACCAAAGTGGTCTATTTCATAAAATCACTAAATTCATATTCTCCATGTGAAAATCTGCTTTGTGACTTACTCACAAAAAGATTCCTTCAGATTTTCGCGTATAGATGTCGCCAGTTTATTCTGCACTTAAATAAGTTCCTGATTATGTTGAAAGGCAGAGTGGTACAAGTTTGACTTAGACTCCTCTAGTGTCAAACGTATTAGTTTTTACCTATTTGTAGCTGGTGGATTCAGAATCATCGTCTTTAGGTATTACAACAAACAAAAATTTTTCGTAACTTTCATAAAATTTAACCCGAAATTTATTTTAGAAGATCTTTAAACTGAACCTAATTATTATAAACAGAGTGAAACTGTTCAATTCAGTATTATTAATACATCAAACGGTAAAGGCAGAAAACGTTTCAGGGAACCTGAAAAACACGTAAAGTCTATTCGCAAGCGAAACAGAAATTTAGGACAAGAATATGTAAGCACATCGAAGAAAGTGGTACCTGCTAAAAGTTTCCACAACACTGACTGCAAATGCAAGAAAAATTGTTTTGCTAGAATAAGTGAACATGATAGAAAAAATGCTTTCGAGAATTTCTGGAAAATGAGAAACTTTTCTTCACAGGATGCTTTTTTATGTTGTTTGGTTGAACTCCAAATCTCCAAAAAATATAACAAATTTGTATTATGTTAATATTGGTAGCTCACAAAATGTTTGTAAAGAGTATTTTTTACAAACGTTTCAAATATCAAATGGACGTCTACAGAGAGCCCTGGAATGTGCACGAGTCTCATCTCCACTCGAAGATTTACGGTGAAACATGAACCAGTGAACAAAACATTAGAAGATCGGGTACAATATGTTCGCAATCACATAAATAACTTTCCTGCCTATCAGTCCCATTATACACAGAAATCACTATCCTAACAAAAAATACCTGGATTTCCTATTGAACATACGGTTAATGTACATTTTGTACAAAGAAAAATGTAAACTGGAAATAGTAAGTCCAGTTCCAGAAGCAACGTATATTATCTTGATTTAACCTTCACTTCCACGTCCCTTCAAAGAATACTTGTGTAAAGTGTGACTTGTTCAAAACAAAACTGAGCTGTGAGACTGATGAACGGGAGAAAATAAATTTAAATACTCAGCAGACCTTGCACTTGCGTAAAGCTGAGAATGCAAGAAGTTAATGATCGGTCTTTTCTATCTTGAATAAGGGTAAAATTTATGGCTTCACCTTTGATCTAGAAAAGGAATTGTCATATCCTACATTGACATGCTCCACCGCTTATTACAAGAGAAACATGTATGTTTACAACCTTGGAATACATGAACTAGGTGAAGAAGAAAAGGTATTCATGTACATATGGTACGAAACAACTGTATCACGAAGATCTTAGGAAATAGGATCATGCATCCATAAGCACATCTTAGAGAATGCAGAAAAGCAGCTAACATTTGCATACAGCGATGTGGTGGAGAGAACCGAAATTTTCAGTAATGTTTGTTTTGGCTCAAGCTCTTAGCAGATACAGATGCCCAGGTAATACACCATAAATTTATGCTTTCTGGTCATTCTTTCTTGCCGGACAATTAGAACAGTATTTCAGAATAGGGTAAACTATGTACCGGAAGATTGGTACACAATAATAGGAAAGTGAGGTCTAAGAAGCCATTCACTATTTGTGAAATGAGACAAAGGAATTTTTTTCAATAAAGTCATTGGAACAGGCTGTAAAAAGTAGAATAGAAACAAAACAATACTCCCCGTCTCCTGGTTAAGAATATAATGGTTACATTTTGAAAAAAATTGGCATTACAAACTATTTCATAAGAAAACTCTTAATGATGATTCTCCTTAACTTGCTTCCAAACCGAAAAGGTGCACCACGAAATTCCCGTAAAATTTAGTTAGATCGACTGTATGAAGCTTCACTGCCAGTAAATGAGAAAAAGAAGAAGAATATGGAAACACTTTTTCAAGTTATGCCTCTAGTTCATCAATAATATTTTAGAGACCTAATTAGAGACAGTAATGTTGAAGATATTGGTCCCCCCTAGAGCCAGGCTAAGAAACAGACTAGGTTTTTGTTAAATTTGTTTAACACTTGCTCCATCCAAAACTTGTATTAAAGAACCTAAACTATAAATTTGGTATTATCTTGGCACTTTACTCTAACCATAAAATAAAAAAATTTAAAAATGTAATATAAAAAAATCGTATTCTCTTCTTCTACAAATTTAAGTTAATATCTTACCTCAACAAATTTCGCGGAAACACTCTGCCTAAATGTGTTGTGGTACCGATTCTCATCAATCGCTAAATCATTGTTTAACTTTTGGTACCTGCAATTTTTGCGATGTAGTTAGTTGCAGAGACTGTAGTGTTCTAATGAGTATTATTAGTTTTAGTCAGAGTTTCAAAGGTAAAAATTCAAAAATAATAAATATAATATATGTTTTATTAAGCTGTGTAACATAATAATAATTTTATACAAGATAAAAAGAAGCAAAAACTGTCTTGTTTTCGTCAGTAAAACCATTTCTTGAAATGCTTGATTAAGCGTTTGAATTTCTTTATCTACATGTTTATTATTGTACTTTTGTAGTAGAGATCAATACTCTATGTGACAATATTGGGGCCATTCATAATTATGTTTGAGGTAGAATTAACTGGGAGAAGATGCTTGAAAAGTAGAGATTATCTCACCAATATCGCATAGTGACTTAGAATTCCAGAATTAAAAAAGGAAGAAAGGAAAATAAACTTTGTAATAAAACCTAAATACAACGACTAAGGTCAGTGTAAAATATAGTCATTTTTCTATGTCACTTCAAAAATATTCCCTTTTTGGAATCACTATCCTATGATCCATCGCGAACTAAGATATATTATCGGGAACACTTATTTTTCAACTGATTTACAGTCCAAAATAATAATTTTCCAGGAAATCAATTAAAAATTTTGCAACATAAACAGTTGCTATCGCGTTTAAAGCAAAAATGCAGAATATAATCAATTATTTCTAGTTCTAGTACTCAAGTAATGTAATTTCGACGTTCAAGTTACAAAGCTTAAAACGGCCAGATTAAAATTACAAGCATGCTAGAAAAAAAAAACAATTTTGACAAATATTTATTTTCTAATAATTTTATTGCAATAGATTTACTAGATCTTATTCTGGTTTCAATATCTCACGAAAAGAAACGTGTGTAATTAAAACCAACTCAAAAGCATCTTGATATTATTGGTTAAAAATTATCGTTCATCTATTCTGGATGCTGCAGCTGTCGACTATCTACCCCTGATCGTGACTAATATTTACCTATAAACTAGCTTAACTATTTTGCATGTTGTTTTCATATATTATCTGTATATTTGTCGCGTTAACGTGCCTGTACGCCTCAGTGAATTTACCAACATAATTATTGCGCTTTGTTATTGAATAATTGTAAATTTGAAACATCTTTCGAAGTTCGTTTCATGTGTTGCGCGATCGGACAATTTTAGATTTGCTGTTGGGGTGCCGGCCGGTGCCCACGTATTTGCTGTTTGATTCAATTTAACGTCATTAATTGACACACGAATTAGTGTGTAGCTTTTGGTTAGTTATCGGCAAATGCGATTGTAAAATTTATTTAAACGGTGTCCACGCTCTTTCCAGTGGCGTAGTTAACGCAATTTGGCAAATACATATTCGAGCAGTTTTGCCTCATATAACTTGATAACGAATTGTTATATTGAACGTTTTCTTAATTAATTTATATTGTGCTTTATCTCTATATCTATTTGTATCTATATTTATATGTTGTTGTTATTGAGGCCTAGTCATTCTATAATTATATTTCTACCATCCTACGGTTTGTTTCTGTGTCTTTGAGCTCCTAGTTGCTCTGGAAGATCCCTTACACGTTCTACTAGGTGGCGCCCTCATAAATTATCTCCACAATGTGGAAGCCTTTGTTCTCACTAGTCATAAGTTAAGCTCACTACCACTCTTCGACAACTCGAGCTGCTGGCCAGGTTTCAACACTGCTTACTAATTTTTAAGTTTGGTTACAAATAAACCGTAACAAACGTGGACGTAACATAATTCCTAATAGTTTTGGATGCCTTGAAAAAGAATGGGCAATTCTGGTCGAGACATTGGCAATAGACTAACATGAGTTTTTAATGTCCTCACTAACTCACCTCCTTTCCTGAAGACCCAGTAAATGGGAAAATCAAAATATGTAACATAATCCATTCCCCTATTATGAAAAATAATTGCAAAACGATTAGCACTTGAAAAGTCGCAAGCGGATGTTTCTAAAGAGTAAATTTATAAAAAACATGTGCTCCTGATGTAATTTTCTTGTAATAAATAGAAAAAACGAGTAGTTGAATATGAATTCGCTTTAAGGTACCTACACGTGAATCTTTTCGAACATCCACCTGAAATATGAGCAATTAAAAAGGTAAAAGGTAAAAACGCGTATCAGTATTCAGATTTCTGGAAGCGAGCCAAAGTACGGTTAAAGTAATTCTCCAACTTTCAACTCGTTCCACGCCGTCTAATCAAAGTCCAAACCCCAACATCATCTATATTTGCAACATGAAATAACCGAGTTTATGACTACAAAGCTGAATACATTTTCAATTGAAGTTTCAGAATGAATGAAGTATTAAAATTATGTACAAGGTAGAAATGTTATGAAAGGTTAATCTGAACTCTAAAACTAAGTGGAAGTCACAAGCATTTGTTTTGTAGAGACATTTGTATTAATGGATATATAAATGTAAAGCCTCAGAAATGGCGTTGATAACCAGTTATTAAATACATTTACTTCTATTCTTTCGCGTGTCATAAAAAGGGTCTGAAATTCGAGTACATTAATAATGGAAAAGTTTGCATTCAAAACAACGCGAAATCTAAGTTTACGATATGAGAGCGTAGACATTGTGGGTTATTTGCTTTATAATGAAAATATCGACGTCGTTTCAAATGTTTGTTGTAATATTTACGCAATGATAAAAAACACGCAGTCGTTCGATTTCGGCGAACTCTTTGAGAGGATCAAGTATCCACCTTTTCAACGTTCGATGTTTTTGTAGAACCATCTGGAAAAAGCCACTGAAAGAGTTAGTTACGATTTATACGGTTATATGACAACCGCACGGTCGCAAAACCTATTTCAGATATTTATTTATAAAAATTTATTATTTATACGGTTGAATGTGAAATGGAGCAGTTCCTTTCCGAATTTAAAAAACTAATATTTTCCATCTACGGCTTTGATTGAATCTATGATGGAAATCCAACACAGCATCGCATTAAAGATGTTCCTTTTCGGATTTTTACCTAGTATTAATAAACTGTAGTAAATAGATTTGTTGCTGTTATCCACTTCCTATCCAAAATGTCAACATCGGACTAACAATACAACTAACCGAAAGCTCTAGATAAACGAAATCATCCAGTTAGAATTAACGATAATTTCCATTTATTCTAGTTCAGTAAATTTCTTCATACATAATATATTACGTCTTGTAGTTGCACGAAACCACGCAACTTTTCGATTAAACCAATGACCAATGTTTCCACGAATAGATTTTAAGATAAACAATCACAAAAGTAGAAAAAAAGGTATTTAGCATTCGGTAAACTTTAACTTTAGTTTGAATATTACAAAATTATCAATTAAGTCCATAAACAAACAGTCGATTTAAAATAAATACGCAACAACATTGAATTTTTTCTATTTCAATAATTACTACGAAAATTGCAGAATCTTATTCTCCAACTTGAAAATAGAATTATGTAATTAACAAAAATTACCAAATGTAATCCCATGGTTTTCTTTGAAAGGGGCTCTATTTGCATATGCAATCGATTGGCTAACGTTCTGTTTTCCCCGTTAATAGTTTTCATTATCTTGTTCGTTTTTGTTAAAAAAATTAAACATATTTGAATATAAATTTACCTATTTTCTCCAAACAAAAACAACATCATGAATTAAACAGCCTTTTTCACCTTTACCAAAGCAAGAAGAAAATATATTTATTGTTATATGTAACAGCAAAATAAGTAACAAAATACATATCTTATTTGCACAAAAATAATTGTTTGAATTTTTTTCTCATTTATGTCTTGAAAGTTAAATGTCAAGTAAGCTATTAGTGAAATTAACCTAAATTAATATTTTAATAATAATTATTAATTAGAAATCTTACAAAATGGTATTAAACAACAATTCAAAATTACTCACATATTGAATTCTTGAGTTTAAAACTGTCCTACACTTTGGCATAGACAGAATAAGATAGTCCAAGTCTACTTGTGGAGGAAGATTCCACTGTTGTGTGAAAGAAGTTCTTGCAGCTGCCGTCGATTTTGTATAGCGGTCATATTGCAGTGATTGTATGATGTCATAATTGTAATGTATAGATGTAAATAGAGATATAATGTCTAGTAGTAAGATAAAGAGATATATCTTGTATGTTAAGAAGATATATCGATTTTTTGGTGCGTACGTGACTGGAGTGAAGTGAAAAGAAGAACGCTCTCGGGCAGTAGAGAATGATGGACGTGTACTTTTGAGTCCGTGCAATAAACAATTATTATGGAATGTTCTTCACTAATCATTGAAAAAAGTGTTGTGGTTTTAATTAATTAACCCAAAGTTCTAAATAAACGGTTTAATAAAAATCAGATAAAAGCTGGGCACTGTTGATAAAGCCTGCAAAGTGTTGTAAGATTGCGAAGTAAGTATAAACAATTGAAACCAAAATGGAACAATAAAAGCAAAACTTAAGGAAGCAGTCCAGTTTCGAGAGTTCATTTCCCGAGATCCGTAGGAGGTCGCACGTAGGCGTCGAATAGATTCACAGGTTAGTTGGAATGGAACTACTAAACTGCAGCAGCTCATTTAACAATTAGAAAAACAGTAAAAAACTTTACTCCGAACACGCGTAATTTCAATAGCTAAAATATCATTATCCAACCGAGCAAAGTTTTTTGGTGCCACGGTTGTTTGGTGTTTTTCTGTTTGTTATCAGGTAAGTTTAAGTTAGTATATTAAAATTTGGTGTATTAAAATTTAATAAGATTGTAACTAATTATAAACTCCCACCAAGTCGTGCACGTAACGCTATTTAGGAATATATTAGTATTTTGTAAGAATTATACTTTTGATTATTTTTCTATAAATTAAAATTTTGTTATATCGTAAACCACGTTATTATTATTAAGAATCCCAGCCATAGTTAGTTATTAAACAAACACCTTCAATGTAAAATTATATTGTTCAAAAACAAAAATGCAATCATCGCAATATGTGGAGGCATGTTCTCTGCAGCATATTCCATGCATGCCCAATGGGATTGAGGTTTGGGGATTGAGCTGGCGAGGAGAAAACCTCAATTCTTACTTTGTTTAACCAATCAGTAACAACTCTAGCCACATGTGGACGTGCATTGTAATGCATAAGAATTAAATTTCGACTATAAATTAAATTAAAAACGATTCACGTGTTGACCCAAAAAAAGAAATAAAAATTAAATTTTGGCCCAACGCTTTGGCAACAGGTTCAAGAATATTTTGAATACATTGCTCAGAATTTAAGAATTAATCTAGAAAATCTAGAAAAACGAGCATAATTTCCGCCCAAATCATTACAGTACCACCTCGGTGACTGTGCACTTCTTAAACACGCTGTAGCCTTGCTGCATTATCAGGCTGATGCTAGAATCTTAATCTGCGAGTATCTGGTTTTTATCCAAATTGCCACTTGCGCAGAATAAAGTATAGTCAATCATTACTTGAGTCCAGTTTATGTGTCGTCACTAAGACATGTTTTCGCCTAATTCCCTGCTGGTATAAATCGAGACTAATCAAAATAGTATTACTCAGGTCATGTGATAAGAATGTCAGAAGAACGTCTTCGAAAAAAGTTCTCAAACGCAAATTAGGGAGACCCAGAAGAAGAGCGAAACCAAGGTCAACATGGATGAACAAAGTTGAAGGCGACTTGAAAGTTACAGGAGACAATAAACAAGACATATAAAGGAATGGCAAGAGATCGTACACCAAGCTAAAGGCCTACAAGGCCTGTTGCGCTAAATAATATAATATTCACGAGAACTCATCAATGAATTCAGTCGCCAACCGTGCGAAAAATTACCAAATTTTTTTTCCCAAAACTCCGCATAAATAGTGGACTTGCTTTGCAAAACGTTTAATATAAATTAATTGTTGCTGATAATCAGCACAGGTCAATATTAGAATTCTTGCGGGGATTGCCCACAATTTCCAACTATAAGTCTCAATTAAATCTCACTGGCTCGAAATATAATTTGTTATTTTGGATTTTGAATTATGGTATGTTGTTTATATTACATTACATATTATTTGTTTTATGTTATTAATGGGCATTGCAGTAACACAGCGTACACTTAAGATTCTTAAAAACTTAAATGCAATTGTTAAAACTAGACATACAACAAGCGTTTGACAAGTGGCTTGTTATACCTCGTCAGTCAACTGTACTTACTAATCAAGTCATACCTCATGATCGAACCTATCAAGTCAAAATGAACAGTGCAGTATCAGACATCCATCCAAACAAGTCTGGAGTCCAGTAGGGCAGCGTTTTGGGGCCGCTGTTATATCTAATTTACATCGGATACACTAACCACAGACAACACTATACTTGCGACATTTGCTGACAACACGCTTCATAACCACCTAGGAGTTCCATATGTAGATAGCGAAATCCAAATGTTCTCAACCAACTATATTAGTAACTTGACAAGACATCCTAACCAGCTCATCGAACAACTCGCTAATCAACCGGACATCACAAGAATGCTCAAACGACAATGGCAGCTGGACTTCGCACAACCCAACCAAAACTGATTCCTGCACGACATTACATTGTTATATAATTTACTTAATACTCATGTTAAAAGTTAAAAAATTGTTAAAACCATGACAACGATTGTTTTAAGCATTGTTTAGGTTTAAGCTGTTTCCTATAAATGATAATTTTACGTCATTTTATTGCATGGGTCTTTTAGTCGCTCATCCAAACTTCCGTACCCTCTTTCGTCGCCGACGTCCTTTGGTAATCTCGTCATGGAAGATAGTTAAATATTGATTGAGAACATACTTCTACTATAAGCATACGGTGTATTTCTCGTAGTTATTGAGACAATTCTATTTCAAATTTGAGTACGTACTTTATACTTCATTGTCAAGAATGATTGATTTGAAGCTATTTGGTATTTACAGTTTATTAAATACGGATGATCTGACTAGATTTACGGTATAATTTAAATAGATCAAGGGGCTTTCTTTAAATTAAAGTAAGTTTTTGTAAATTGCATCATCTACAATTTTTATTTCTAGAACCGACCGTCTTCTACTTAATTCTTTTGAAGTAATGTAATTGTATTCAGTTTTTGTCAAAATCTTATTTTATCAGTTTTCCGATGTGAGAACTAACACTAAAAGTGAGTTTTTTATAAGATCAGTATTTACACACAAGTTTGAAGACGACTTGACAACACCGTTTTGACGCCGCCGTTTTGGTGTCAAGACGTTTATGCTCCGAAAAGTTTTGGCACATGGACGTTTTGGCAGAGGGACATTTTGGCGCAGATATTTTTTTTTAGTTTTATTGTACTCTTTTATTTTTTTCTTGCAGCAAGTTATAGAATATTAGATACTTCTACTATCGATACTTTTATCTAGTAATGCAAAATATTTCATTGCGTAATGACACCTCTGGGGGTCTTTGTTATTCTCTATCGCTATATCTATGTACTAGGTGTATTGCCAATTGATTCTTAAATAAAGATATTCCGCTAATTATGTTAGGTTTACAAAATATATAGAAAAGTATGCTGCAAAAATAAAAGTTGTAAATACATAGATTTCTTTTCCTGTAAACACATAAATTAAAAAATGTTGATTCTTTATTTGTAGAAATTAAAAGTTAATAAACAATTAACATCCAATAAACGTAACAAAGGCGACGCAAAAATATCCACGGTCCAAAACAATTTGCGTCGTGGCAAAACTATCCTAGCGCCAAAATAGCTCGGCCCCAAATAGTCCTAATTCGAGCTGCAAACATTTTTCATTCACCCGCTTCGCAGTAGTGCACAAATATCATTCTAATGAAAGATGTCGTTTATAGGCAATATACTGTTACGCATCAATTAAATTTCTGAATGTTTACCTCCATTTTTTTATGAATGACTTTCATATCTTTTTAATTTTTCATTTGTATATGGCATACATTGTCTAAAGGGGTAAAGCTGCAATAATTTTTAGTAACCGAACCGATTTCGATCTATATCTTGAAATTTGTAAGAAACATGAATGTGCTCTAAACTATTGTGTTTTCTAATAACAAAGGAGTAAAAACGGGAAAAAATTAATTTAAATATTGCTGATTTTTATTAGTTTTGAGTATAAATTGAAAAATGAACCGAGATTACCGATAAGTACTTTATGCAATTAAAAAATTTCTATAACATCTTTTTCGGTTTCACTTCGTTGTCATTAATTAAATTGTCCGAATTTTTTAAAAGAGTTATAAATCTTATTTAAAACCGCTGTTTTACAACTTTTCAAAACAAATTACTAAATAATTGATTAAAGTAATTCTAACATTGAATAAGTGAACAACCGTTATTAATCATTGCCATATGGAAATGTACTTAAATAAATACAACCCCAATTTATTTTTTTTTTCGAAGGATTCCAATCATGTCGCTTTCTTCCGTTATTAGTACTGTAAGTGATGAAAACATATGTTGAAAAAGAAGGAGGGTTACTTAGTGTAATTTAAAACCATCGTTTAAGGTGAAAAAATGTGTTGTTTGCTAAACTGTGCAACAATGATAATAATTTACCTCTTAGAAGAATCTAGTAATTTAGAATTTTTTTCAGTTACTTCAAAGATGAAGTATCGGAGTGTTAATTACTTAAGAAATAAACATGTAATGCGCATAAATTTGAATAATTAATTACAAATTTTAATTTGTTTGCTTTGGTTTACACTTTCAAAGACGCTTACTTTGATTAGTTATCCTGGAGCTTTGCCTTCAGGCAAAATTGATACTTGCTCTTTATTTATTTTAAATATTTTTGTTTACATTTGGATTATTGAAATGATTGATTGATTACAAGAAATTTGTATTTAGTATTGTTTTCTTTAAAAGAAGATTTGTTTTGAAATTTGTATTGATTAGTAGCTTTTCATCCTTTGTTGATGTGCGAGATACTTTATTCTTTTTCCTTCTTTCTTGTTTTTCTAGAAACATTTTTACTTAAAAACTAATAAGAAATTAATTATTGAAAATTATTAATTAATTTTTAGACAAATGCAACATTAATTTTAGCAAAAAGATGATTTGTGCCAAATACCAGAACCGTTTGAAAATAGCAAGGTTGTGTATTTTAAATTTTATTTACAATTATTGCAATCATCTGAGGTGATTTTTGCTAAACGAATCAGCAGATTTTCTTTATTTTGTTGATTGAATTCTCATGTGTGCATTTATGTTATTCCAATAAAAACATTGAACACTGAAACAGACGCTAATTATTTGTTAATTGATGATGAACGAACGTTTTTTACTCGGTTTTAATCAAACTTGCTGTGTTTGCCAATTTTATATTTATTATTACCAGTGTTTTATTAAATTTAACTTAGATGAATTTAGTGCTCAACTAAAGTAGTTGTTATTTGATAAGGTATATGTCACACACATTTCCTTTTTGATGTCAAGGTGATTAAAACGTCATTCAATCTTAATCAGTTTTTATTTCTCTCAATCAATTTGTTCTGACTCTAACGGATACTATTGAATATATAACTAAATGATTCTTGACATAATGTGACCTATTGTTTATGTGTATAATGAGGAACATGGGACCAGCTAAGGAACACTGTGGTATACCATTTTTTATATGTTGCATGGAGCTGCGTTTATTATGTGCTTCAACAACTTTAATTAGTGACGTACTGTATAAAATAGTACATAGTTTCGTTTTGAACGTAAACCAAACTGGTTGGGTCAAAGTACAAAGTGAAAATTGTAAATTTTTTTATCAATTGAGATCAGTCTATAATTCCATCATATATTGTTATTACATTTTATGACTTTTTGTGCATTTGGCTTTCTATTTTTGCGCAACACGTCGGTGTTTTAATTTAATTTGTTTATGTGTTCTTTGCAGTTATTCTTCAGTAACAACCGTTTAATAAAAACCAAGCTTTTTTGTGTGTCGATTTTAAATCAGAATTTGTAGGACTGCCCTGTAGAACTTTATCCATTCACTTGTTCATTGTCTTCTTTGCTGCTTAGTCTCGACTACTTATTTTGTATTAATTATAATTATAGCTTGCACCATTATCAAATCATCATTATGCAATTTTTTTACAATTCGATAATGCTGAAAATGAGTCGCTCATTACTTCTCCTTCGGATTACTACATATAGTGATTACATATGGACGAGCAATCGGCCTCAGGACAGGTTTAATTGTAATCTACTAGTGATACTTGGCAGATATTTTATGTTCCCTACACATTATGTCTACGAAAATGGTTTCATTTACAATTCTGGTGCGGATTTGATAGAGTACAGCAAACGTTTATCACTTTGCATACACATCACCAAGAAAGACAAGAAAAGAGCTACATCATATGATTTCCCATTACTGACAATAATACCACGTTGACATCCAAAGCACGATCCATCTGTCAATTCTTGATATGTCATGGTGTCATATTTTTTAAAGGAAATTTATACAACCAACTTAACGTAAATCTGTTTATACAACTTTTAACTTTGTAACTGAGAGAATAATAACATATTGTCAAGTATAGACAATTGTTTTAATATCAGAACTAGAATGCTTGGATAATCTTATGCAAAAAGGCATAATAGTTATGTATAATCAATATCAAAAATAAGTAGTTGGATATGCAAACTGAATTGTCATGACAAACTTGAACGAATCTGAGCTTATCGCCGTCCATGCGTACCGAATCATAATCAGAAAAATACTCAAACGATTTTAATGAAACATAAAATTTAGATCAAATCAATATTTGATTTTTACGTGTATATATTTCATGATTGTTTGACATCGTCATAACAATAATATTTCATTCGGGTTGTTGCAAGGCAACAAATAATTTCTTTAAATAGTACTTGGTCATTATAGGATATACAAAAATAAGAATCTTATCAAACTTTTAATTTGACCATTTACTCATTTTAAAATCGACCTCTATTACAGATTTGCGTACGATACCGTGAACAGCAATTCGTTTCCATTATCAATGTTAGTTAGTAATTTTCACTTAATACTCTAGTAGCAAAGAATTTTCTACAAAGAAATTGATTGATACAATGTTTGTATTCAAGGAATATGACACATTTCACGTTTATTGGCAGAGATATCCGAACAAACAACTCCAATCAATAAACTTCTGCCCTACCAAAAAATATATTTGACATAATATTTAAGTTGGTAATAAAAAAAATCAAAACCAATTTGTCAGGTTGGTGCCAAAAATTTTGTCACACCAGTTTTTAAAAAGGGAGATAAGGGTAAAGCAGAAAACTACCGACTCATTAGTTTTAACTCCCACTAGGTGTAAACTTTTGAAAACGTTATGATTAGACAATTACTCCAATTTCTACAGCACAAATATGTCACACCAGTGAACCAACATGGATTTATTCCTGACCGTTCTGCAATTACAAATTTGCGTACTTCGTGTAATAAGTGGACTAAGCTGCTAAATACGGGACATACTATTGAAATTGTCTATGTAGATTTTAGTAAAGCTTTTGATATGGTGTAACATTCTTTATGATTATATAAACTTGAAAGATATGGTATTTATGGACATGTCTTAAAATTGGATCAAGGTTTGTAGTTAAACAGACTCCGTCGCCGTCCTATCAGACAAAAAAATGTGTTAGAGCCCGTTCCCACCGATCCGATCAGTCTTTTTGCCCTAAAACCGGACGCCGGACGTGGGTGTTCAGTTCACATTATATCCGATCAGTCTGTGGTTCGACTCGCCGCCAGTTTACGTTTGTATTTCGTACGCGATGGACGGCGACGATGATGTTCTTATATTGTGGTGGTATTTGAGACGAATGAAACGAAAAAGAAGTAGAAAACGAAGACAACATTGGGTGCATCCTATACTTCAAGACCGATTTTCAACAGCGACATTTGAAACATTGATGAGTGAATTAAGGAATGATGAGGCGAAGTTCTTTAACTACTTTTCCTCTTTCGACGATCTCTTGAAACAATTTCAATGGACATAAAAGTACAAGACACACAAGTTCACTACAAAGGCTGTCGATATGTTTAAGGTATGTCCTTTTTTCTCTTCAAATATTTATATAGGAAATGCTCTTCCAGTTGGATCGGAATATATTTTAGGAGTTTAATAAAATACAGATATGCAATTATTGAAATATTTTTGTTGGAAACAGTCACATGAAAGCTTTTGTTTTGTTGTCGTGATTAAGTCATAGTGACTAAATTCCTTCAAAATCATAATCTAATACACTCGATGCTGCAGAAGATGATACGATAACTGAGAGGTTGGTAATGGTGAATGTACGAACGCTGCCGGCTGCTGAAGAGGTTGTGTTGGTATCCACGGTATTTATCTTGCCATTCAGCTTGAAACTCTAAAGTTTCATCCATTGTGAAAAATCGACGGCGGGTAGTACACCCTTGAAAAATTATAAACTTGGGTTTTCTTTTTCTTGTATCATTCTAGAGTCCAGGAATTTAGACATCTTTTCATCGACGTCTATTGTGCTCTTCGTGCTTTTGGGAATCGAAGCTTTACGAAACTCAGTTGCATTACTATTCTATTCTAGCCAATAAATTAAGAATCCTGCATCGGCCGATAGATCTTCAAATAGAAACGGAGATAAAGACGGTATTAATTTACAACAAAACCCAATTAGTATAGAAACAAGTGAAGAAACGGGCCTGTTCCCACATCGTCTACATCTTTAACCGTGTAGAGGTGGTTCTACTTCAAATATAATTCGAAGAGCATTTGGTGAATACTTCTCGTCTTATCCTGGTTCAATACCTTGGCAGGAAGTAGCCATATAAAACTAGAACGGAAAATAGACATATCAACTTTTTTCCTTTAGTCAAGAGAGTTTTCTCTAATCCAAGTTCGAGTAGATTGAGTAACCCGATCCGTCAAGTGCCGGTCCTAAGCTCGGATAAAGGAGAAAGGTTGGGCGTTGGGCTATAGAAAAAAAACCGTTAAAAACCAAAAACGAGCTTCCGACTAGAACGGAAAACGGGATACGAACAAAAGCGACAAATAATCTCAAAAGAGAGCAACAAACAAATATACAACATTATCGTAAAGAGCATAATGACATACAGTGCGGAAGTTTAGCCAATAAAAGATAAAACTATAAAGACATTAACAACTGCAGAAATAGACTTCTGGAGAAGGGCGGCAGGCATATCAAGAATAGAAAAAGTAACAAATAACAAATAAGTAAAAAGGTAAAAAAACATATTTTTATAAAATTTTAACTTATTACACAATATTGTCCAATATTTAAAACGTTTTCAAATTGGTAAATAGGTTTGCCTTAGCAACTCTTCATTTATAACAACAATAATAGCAAAATCAGTTTAGGTAATTTTGCTCGTACTTCTTCAGAAATTAATTTTATTGTGGGTATGGGTCAGTAATCAGTCAAAAAGTCAGTATTTAGAAATTGCTGAATTTCAAAAAATAAATATTACTGGCAACCATCCGTTCTTGAATTTCATTAAACACATTTCGTGAGAATGGTAGATAACTAACATCGGTAGAACCTACACCCAGGCGCACAGCAACTCAACAAGGCACCATTGGTAGCAGAAACGTACAAGAAAGCAGCAACAACAAACTTAACAGCAGCACAACAACGGCAGCATCCTTGATTAGTTTTCCGGGTAGCCCTACGCCATTGAAAACTTAGAAACAATACCAATAAAATCCTGCATCGTGGTGAATTTTTCACCACTGGCAGGAGTAAACTGTGACGACATATATTTCGCCACCAACATTTGAATTACGCCAACGTTTAAATTTCTAAGTTTCAAAATATGTACAGGGTGTCCTGTTTTCGTCACTTTTGCAGGGTATCTCCGTTATTATTGCAGTTCGAGTTTTGGGGTTTTCGCGAACCTGTGTCACTTTTTTGTAAAACAAACGATAGCGCAGACAGATTTATTATGGCCTCTTCGTTTTGAAATACAGAGTGAAATTGAAAAGTGTGCATTTTCAGACACCCTCCGTAATTCAGGTATCTGATAAGTTATCGACTAGGTAAAAACGGAATCTTACACATTTTTTTATGCAGAAATTTCGAGAAAGTTACCACAGTTAGGATTTTTTAAATGGGACACCCTGTATGTCAATTTGTATTTACATTCCACTCATTAAGAGCTTTCCAGAAATGTATAATAGTCGGCACTTTCTTCCCAATCGAAGGTTAGAATCTCCTTTTTTTTTAAATAAGCCTAGAAACTAAAAGCCAAACAGATTTATTTTTTATTAAACCAATAACCAATAACGCGTATATATATTTATAGGTCACCCCATAATAATTTTAAATGCCTTGAACAAAATTTCGCAAAAGTACCAATTTTGCATTAGGGAAAATGGCAACCATTTTGAATAACACCTATAAATATATATACGCGTTATTGGCGTTAATGGTTTTTACTATAAGTTTAATAAAAATAAATCTGTTTGGCTTTTACTTCTAGGCTTATTTAAATAAAGGAAGATTCTAACCTTTCGATTAAACATGCCGACTATATATACATTTCTGGAAAGCTCAATGAGTGGAATGTAAATACAAATTGACATACAGGGTATCCCAAAAATCCTAACTGTGTAACTTTCTCAAAATTTCTGCATAAAAAAAATGTGTAAGATTCCGTTTTACCTAGTCGATAACTTATCACTTATCAGATACCCGAATTGCAGAGGGTGTCTGAATGCACACTACAACTTCACTCTGTATTTCCAAAACGAAGGCGATGATAAATCTGTCTGCGCATCATTTGTTTTACAAAAAGTGACACAGGTTCATGAAACCCCAAAACTCGAACTGCAATAATCTACAATATCGCTGCAAAGTTGAAACCAGGACAACTTACATTTGAATAATAAAATTTTATAGCTTTCATATTTATCAGTCGCATGCGAAACGGCCTTGCAAAATTTGCAGAGGCAACTGTTCTTGAATACGCATTTTCTGCTGAGGTATCATATACCAAACCGTATAAATAGCGTAGTAAAATAATGTTCAATACGTATGTAGAAAGACAATATAGAAAGTAAAGCACATGCAAGACCTGGATAGTTTCTATTCAGTGTGTCAATGTGCCGTCAATAAATAAACTTTTCACTTCTCGTCCTGTTTTCTCATCCACCACTCTGAGGCTTGTCTATTAAAGCCAAATAGTAAAGAACTTGTCCAGAATATTAAGTAAGATATTCATAAGTCTATCCAAAAGTTTTTTCTGTTGTGGTTTTGAAAAAATCGTAAGTATAAACTAAGTAGTGCACTCGGTATTACACATTACTACAAAAACTAATAACGGCTAATTCTTATAAGGAAATGACCGTACGTGACATAACAAACTTAAATATTAGTTTTGCCGTTAAAAGCAACTATCGGATTTTGGTTACGTGAATTGAAAGAGCAGAAATTAAAACCTAACTACTTTCAACCCCCTTTAAAAGTAGTAAATGGCGCATTAGCAACAAACAACATTAACGACCATTTTCCTGTGTAATTCTCGCCTTATCTGATGAGCTTCTTCCAGATAAATAGCATTATTCTTTTGCTTAAGTACCCAAACAAATTAAATATATTTTGTTGCAAAACAAACACGTTTATACAAAAGCACTTTCGTCGTTACGTTCAATACAAATACTAGAGCAGATGATGTTGCACATACACATACCTTATTAAGATCACAGATGTTTGTAAGAATACATGCATTGGGGTGAAACATTAATTAATTTTGCATAAATGTTCTCCTCTATGTGCAGCCAGAAAATAAATGCAACATGCTCATTCTGAAAAAGCATTTGCTATATATACACTGAGAAACAAAAATGTTTAACAGTGTATATGGTATATTATATAAAAAAATATATAAACAGGCACTGTTGCGTATTCGAGTGCGCTCAAATGGACATAATCAATAACAATTTTCAGCCAATAGATAATGACATAAAGTTGAAAACAAGTTAAATTTATCTTAAGCTCGATGTCTTAATTGCCGACTCAAATTACGCTTTGTTTAGAAACAATATTAATCACATTAGACAATCTTAAAAAGATCAAGAGATAGTAAACAATAAAAACACAGACTTCAATTATTGACTAATAAAAACATCCTGAGACGGATCACGAAAAGCCGCGTGAAAAACAATCATCTTGCGGAGGAGCTTTTTCAGTTTCGTTAATCAAAACTGACAAAAGTCATATTTTATTTACAGAAGCGTGGAATGTAATATAAACTCGTCTGCAAATGAATATTCGGCGTTAAAATGTTTAAATATAAATTACAAAATAACGTCGCTGAAAATACCAGGGAAAAAGTCGTAACATAGAAAGTTAACTATACGTTCCTGTACGAACTTAATCAAGCAGTGTGTGTACTTTTAAAGTGTTCGTAAATGAAAACCTAAATAATAAAATTGCATATGAAGGTAAATTTATTTGTATACGTACTGTGTGTAAAATGTTTTTTTAAAAGAAGTCAGCAATTTAATTAATATTCGGTTCCTAATTATTCCGAATCGTAATAAATGGTTTAACCATGACAAGAGAAACATATATTGACGCAAAATTTGTTAATTTAAAATGTATCATTATTTTGTTTTAGTTGTGAGTACATTTTAATTATCCAAAATATGTATAATAAAAATACATATATGATCGTTGCTATAAAAACAGTATATTATGCAAGAAGTTTTATGAACAGCACGATATTTATTTAGGGACAAGCGAAGCGTAGCGGACGTTTCTTGCGTTTTTCATATATTTTTTTAAAAAGAATACTTTTGGTTGCTCTATACATACTATATTGTATTTCGGTTTTTTCCCTAAGTTTCCTAAGTTTAGGTGTTTCACAAGTATACTTTCCTCTAACTGTGTTTCAAGATAAACTTGTAGGTTAAATGCGAGTTTCTAGTATTTCCGCATCGTGGTCCGATACGTGAAAGGGTAAAACGTAAGCCTTAAATTCTCGAATTGGTATGTTAGTAAGTATATTGTCAATGCATTTATCTCTATTTTTGTGTTGTCGAGTAATTTCACAAATTGTTTGAAGAGGTCATATTCTGCATCAGTTACATAGGTTTTGTTTGTCTTGTTTGTTGTTGACTATATCAGTAGATAAGTATTGCCGTTCCTGGCTCACTTTTGAGCGAAATTTAAATTTGTGGTGGGGAATTTGAACTTCGGTTGGGATCGTTTCCCGTCGGGGGCGTGCGCGCATGATCGGGGTCGGTCGGAATTAATCGGGGACGGCTTGGGATCGATCGGGTGAAGAAGTAATGGGCGGGGGCGCGGTAGGTTAAAGACCTTTGCCTTCAATTTAATGCAACGCCCTAGATTGGGGTTAGTGATCTGTGACCTCAATTGCTATGTTTCAGCTCAATGACCTCGACTACTGGTTGAAACTTGCTTTTGAATTAACTTAATAGAATGAGTGTGTAGGTTAAAAAAATTTGATATTCCATTGCAAGGATATGAAGTAAACAAGTAGAATTTTAATAAAGTTATATTAAACATATTACGTACATTACAAAATAATTACAATTATTTACTTTACGCGATACTGCTTTTATCAATCCAACTGTTGTGGTTCGTATTAAAACCTAACCATTTTACATATAAATTATTTCCATTTTTCTTTAAAATGTTTTCAATCAAGTGTACATCCGGATGTCTTACTTTCTGTAGCTCTGCTTCATAGAATCCTCCAAGTATATCTTCCCCTTTCTTATCTCTTAATAAATAAGTAGTTGGATTTGTTAATTTAACTTTTCTTATTACAAAAATATAATTTGACCAGTTAGGAGTATAACCCTTTGGAATATTTGTCTACTTTTACTTATTCTAACATGATCACCAATTGAATATTTATTGTTAACATTAACAATTTTTACATTGCTGTAGTTTTTCTTGTTAACCATGGATGGCTTCATTTTTATTGTTCGGTGATAGCTATTGTTGTATCGGTTTGTTATGCTTTCTAAAATATTTACCGATTTGTAGTGTCCTAGCAAACTAAACTGTTTCCACAATAAATTTTTTAAGTTCGATTAACACGTTCTATTTTTGATGCATTTTTGTGTTAAAAGATTGAATAATATCTAGCTCTGCCCCTTCATTCACATTAACTGACATTTCTTCATTTTGTTTTAAAGGTAATTCGTAGTCAACAAATCGCACCTCTTGGATGGAATAACATCTTCTTCAATACCATTATCCAATCGGAATGATATAGTATCATTTAATTGTAAAGCATAGTTAATCACTTTTTCTTTTGATAAAGTATTATCATTTATATTAATAAATACATCATTTCTGTTAATCAATATATTATCAATTATTCCATATTGTAGTGGAAATACGTAGTCAGTGTTATTTGGAGTTAGTACGTACTTATTATTAAAAATATTACTAGAGGTAAACGTTAATATGTGGTTGTAAAACATTTCGTGATTAACAACAGATACTTGAGGATGTGTAATTATATGTCGTCCAAATATTTCCAATCTCATTTTAGTAGATTATACCTGCTTCCTGAAGTTCTTCTATTATCGATACAATTTCGTTTCTGTGACTTGTATTACCAGCAGCCTGAGATGCAACTAATAATTTAAGTCGATCAACCAACTCATTAGGTCATCCCAATATACGTAATCAAAAGGTGCACCGCTAACCTCTTTTAAAATTCCTGTACCTAATTTCACATTTGTTCTTTTT
Organism: Abscondita cerata; assembly: GCA_030710515.1. NCBI lineage: Eukaryota > Metazoa > Arthropoda > Insecta > Coleoptera > Lampyridae > Abscondita > Abscondita cerata. The sequence continues at coordinate 180,431 of JALBCR010000801.1, read as the reverse complement.
GCTGTCTCATAAATTCTTATTGGTTGTTTGAAATATAAAGGACCTATAATAGTTCTATATTTCTTTGACTTTGTTCCAAGTATTTGTTCGTTAGATTAAAGTTACTTCTGCATGCGTTGCTGATATCTAAAATATCTTTATACGTGTATAGATCTTTGTCCGTATATTTTGTAGGTTGGTTTTTAAACAACAGTTCATATAATCCTGGAGTTCCCTTAAAATATTGATCATCTACTTTTATGTCAGATCCTATAAAGTCTACTTTTGAACTTCCTATGTAATATTTTTCTTCAAAACTGTCATGTCTTATTCCAGTTCTGTGATCAAATTCTCCTTTGGTATCACGAATCATAGCATTGATATAATTTCTGGGTAATTCATCAAAGCTATTTAAGTATTCTTCATAATCCTCTGTATCAATAATATGCTCTATATTCCTTTTACTCTCGTTAACAGATTCATTAATTAAATCTTCCAAATTATAATTTTTAAATCATCGTTTTCAGTTGGTTCTGCAATATAAACTTCTTCATTTAAATTAGGTGTGGAAGTTGCATCACGAGGAAACTCATCATCATAGTCCGGCAAAGATACTTTATCATCTTTTAGTGAGCTTATTTGCGACTTAATCTTTGATATTTTAGAATTAAATCTATCTTCTGTTTGTAATGATGGAGTAATACTCAGACTGGAATCAGTTTTGCTCTTCAATTTTGCAATTGGTCTAAGTGTACCACTATCAGAATAATGCTTAAGCGTTTTACCTTCTAAATGATCGGATATTGTGTCTAGACGTTTAGTAATAGGAAGAAAGGCATTCTCCTGAATGTCCTCACTTTGTTTTAGTAACTCTAATTTTCGTTTTACTTCTTCTCGTTTTCTAATTAATCTTTTAGTTAATTCTATTCTATTGCTTCCAGAATTCATAATTTATTAAGTTTCGGATAAAATGTACAATAATGTAACAAGGCGACTTAACCGCAAAAAGCGTTTCTAAGAGAAACCGACTCAACCGCTGAAGCGTTTACTTGTAACCGTTCAAGAGAACAATGAACTTACGTTTGAATGGTTTAGACAATGTTATGTTTGAAATAATAACACTATTCTGGACTTCCATTGTCTATATTTTATTTTAATAGAATAAACACAACGTTTTAATTGCTATTGAATCTGCAATCGTCTTCAATGAAATCCGTCTTTAATAAACAATGAACTGTTTTAAGCGCGGTTAATCGCTTTTAAACTGTCACTTAAACGCTTCTATGAAATCGCTTAAAATAAAGAAGCAACCGTTTGAAATTTGTTTTCAGTAATTGAATAAGTATTTTAAGAATTGTTAATCGTGCCTATTAATTGGAACCCAGAGGTTGAATAAATATATCAAATCCTTTCCTATACCGCCCTGAATCAATATCTCTTTTATCGATAACTAAAAATCGTATGGGTTTTCCCAACATAATGAACAAATCTCTTTAAACTTATCAAACGTTAAATCTATACTAACATTCTTAATATCTTGTTTGAATAGTATTAGAAAATTTGCGTTGTCTCGAATCAACTGTTTTGGAATCCGGCTGTAAGTTTGACACAAGTAGAAACAGTCTATATTTTGATTCCGACCCATGCTGAAATATTCTCTCACTATATTTTGTTTGTCACAAGCTACATCATCAAAGATGAATATAGAATTAGATTTTGCTTGCGATTGAGAAGGAATGTTGTTTTAAGTCGTTTATATTTATAAATATTCACACTTGGATTGACGAATTAGTATGTCAATCAGCATATGTGGCTGATTTTCAAATTCTGAAGCTTATCGTCACAGTAATAGTTTCAAAAAATATTGTTTATAATTTTAAACTCAAAAATGCTGACGTCTGGACATGGTTAAACGAAAACATTTCTAAAGGAAGAAAAACTCCTCAACAGTCACTTGGCTGGATTAGCGGTCCAGAAAGCGCAAAATGGCCTTCTTCTAATTTAAATGATTATAAAAATACATTATCTTTTGTTAACGTTAGTTATGCATGAATCAAAAATTTAAATGCTTGTAAATAAAGACTTGAAATATTTACTGTCATTGAAATAAATAAAAATATTCATTAATTGAGTTTGTTGTATTGCACCCTACAAAATTTTGTTTGGCTTTGGGAAAACTGTACATCGCAAATCGGTATGTCATAATTATAAACGATTCATTGCACTTTGCGAAGGAATGTGTCGCAACAATTCTCATAGGAAGTACTGTTTCTTATTTCAAAACTTTGTAAGCTTGCTAATTAAGCACCGCGTGACTCTGATGTAAGATTCTTTTTGAGTTTATTCAAGTTAAAATCAAAAATGTTTAAGTTTCATTATCCTTCTCACTCTTTCTCTATGCCTCTTTATTTTATATTTTTTTCCTAGTACAGAGTAGGGTATTTTACTTGATTCGTCAACTTTATTACATTTAAACTTAGTGCATAAGTTTTTACAATCAGTTGTCTGTTTTAAATCAACGAAGTGTTCTCTGGCAAGATGTCGCGTTTATCGTTAAAAAAAGTTCAACCTAAGGTGGTGATATTGAGCAATGTTTCAGTTCCGGTAAGTATCCTTAAATATATTTATTTCAAAGTAAATTTATTTTTGGAGAAGGGTAATTTATATTTTGTAATGTTTATTTACTTCTTTATATACCTATCAACACAAGAAGAACAAACTAATTCAATTCAACGATGAACCAATTTCAATTTTGATCCGGTAAGTACTTGTAAAAAATATGTCTACATTGATGATTCTAAGTTTATACAACTTCTTCAGTTTTTCGAAACCATTGAAAATTCCAGCTTTCAATCGGAGAATTCTGCTTTTATGTTGGTAAGTAGACATTTTATTAAAAGTAGTAACATTTCTTAATTTTTGCGATTTTTGCAATTAATTGACTACTTTTTTTCTTACAACCTCAAGAAACGTCTAAACCCGAAATGCCATCACCTTTAGTGCCATTAGTGCAACAAATAGAAATGGAAACAATAGATTTAGACGGAATAGCTACTCCAAAACATTCAACGGATTATAATGTATATGTAAGTTAATTTTTGTTTAAACATCATTTAATCCGCTCTACTAGCAACTAATAATTACCTCTTGTGATTTTATAGGCGTCAACCTCCAACAAATGTGGCAAACCAAAATCAATTGATAAAAGTTGGAGGTTGCTAGAAAAAAACTACTTCCAATCTACTACTACCGATGACGAAGACGAGGAAGTGCGTTTCGGAATAATCTGCAAGTGAATATTAACAAAACTGAGTGATTGTGAAATAATCAAAGTGGAAATAGAAAACTTTAACAAAAAAATTTAAAAATGAAGAACAAGTTAAAAATAAACCAAAAAAACATTAGTGAAATGAAAGATTTAGTAAAAATTAGAATAGTTAAGGTACGTTTTTAAATAGTTTTAGTCACTTTTTTATATTATTTTATTATTTATGTATATAATTTTTTTTAAGTGTCTATTTTTTAATCGTTTTATTTGTGTAGTGAATTTAAATCTACACTATATATTTACAACCATTTATCCAATTTGAGATAAATATTGCAAAAAAGGTACGAGTGGAATTTCCTAGAAAGTGACTAACACAATTAATTTTCATTGGTGAATTGATTCAATCATGACAAGTTCTTAACAACTACAAAGTATTTCTTCAAAAGTTAAATTATATTGTTTGTTCTATCTTTAACACAAAATTCTATTTAAAATTAAATATAATATTTTTAACCGTCTTTAAATTTTAAAGTTTGAAACAAAAATATTATTTATTTCTTTTTCTTCGCTGATCTGAATATCGACTTGAGGTTTGTATTAAGATTAATAACTTTAAACTATTGATGATTTTATTATTCAATTTTAATGATAATTGCTCATGAATTAGGTTTTCGGGTCATTTTGTTTCGCTTAAAATATTCCACCGTGCTTTACTTCTTATTTGATTAAAAATCGATTCATCAATTTTTCCAATGTATAACTGTAATCGCAATAATTGTAATTTCAAAATATTTATTGTCAATTTTGACCTTAAATTGTCAAATAATCGGATGTAACATGGTTCATTGAGAACAATAAACAATAAAATAATAGAAACACTATAACTTTAATTTATTAATCGATTTTAATTTCATAAATTTCAATTGCCTCAGACAATAATTTTAAAGATTTTAAATACATTTTTATTTTGTGTTTATATAATTTTCTTTAAACAAATATCAGTTTTCATTTTTATCATTCTTCGATGAATTCGATATTAGTAGTTTGACCAACTGGACCTCGACTAACCAAATACAACACTGTTGCGGATCTTATAACTTCATTAATTTTATTTATGTCTTCAATTGAAATTGTCAGTAAATCGTTGTGGAAGCAGAGTCTTGAAATCGTTACATCAAACTTCTACTTTTCTCCGTATATTGTATCAATTTTAGTTAAAGACACTATCCCATACTTCTTATCGACAATTAAACTACTGGCACTTAAATAAGAAAGTACATGTGCTGATTTGTTTAAGTTTGCAAAGTACGACATTTGTTAATTGATTGCAAATTCAATATAAATAAACGTTCAATTGATCCTCTCTTTTATATCCGGTTAGAAATATTCCATGTCTTGTCATGAATAATTACGAACCCCTCAATCATCCCTCGCACTTCAGAATCATTCACCTAAATCGAGGACATTGCACTACATTGAGGGCAGAAGTCTTCAACCTACCGCCCCTTGCCCTTGCTTTTCACCCGAGCCGCCCCGATCGTCCATTGAGCCGCCCCGACCGATTCCGACCGTCCCCGATCATGCGCGCACGCCCCCGACGGCAAACGATCGCAACCAAAGTTCAAATTTCTCCACCACAAATTCAAATTTCGCGTCAGAAGTGAGCCAGGAACGGCACTACTTGTCTACTTATATCCATATTGAAGTCTCCTGTAAGTACAATTTTAATCTTAAAATTGAATGATGAATAATTCAAAGCTTCTTCTATTCTGTTCAGAAAACTATTTATGTCACTATTTGGAGATCTATATATGCATACTACAATTAAATTTAAATGTGTTTGCCCACATTGCTGCTAATTCGCACTCTTTTCAACTGACAATGAAATTAATTCACGGATTTCGTTACATTTAATATCTGTTCTTATATATAAGCAACTTTTTGCCGACAGGTATGTATATATATATATATATATATATATATATATATACAGTATGTCCCCGGATTGAGTTTACAATAGGTATGATTGACCAAAATTTTTGAATTGAATTTCATATTTTGGGATTCCGCCCTGCTTGGTCTGAAACTTATTTTTAGTTTACTTTCGATTTTTTCAAGTCAAGTGGGCCTTGACAGTCGAGCAAACACTATTTTAGTTCTAGGTAAACTACCCTTTTCGTTTACAGTACGCCAAAGTGTTACTAAGAAAAGTTGTTCAGAATTAACAGTTATGGCGTAATGCAAATTTTCAGAATGATCGGCCTACTTTGATAAAATCCAGTATTGGTCAGTTTCCTTTCGTGTCAACTTTATCTTCAACTTCGTTTTGTGTCAACTTTGCGTCAGTTTGACTTTAAAGAAACAAATCTGCAATTGACACTACAATCATACCTTGAGAATGGTTAATGATCACAAAAACAAAAATATAAGGAATTTTTATTAAATTATTAAAACAAAAACAAGTATTAAGTTATTCTATTAACCCTTCACCTTCGTCGCAGCATAATTCAATCCTACGTCGCAGTTCCTTAAAGTTATTCCTGATTTCTGAATTGGTAAAGCCGATATAGCATCTGTTTTTTAATACTTCGGCATCATTAGGTAAATTTTCTGCATACACTACTTGTTTTAAACGTCCCCACAAATAAAAATCGGCAATAGTCAAATCTGGGCTCCTTGGGGGCCATAAACTGGACCATTCCTAACCATCCAACGGTGACTAAATTTATGGTTTAACCAATTCACAACAATTTGTGAATAATGCGCCGGACAACCATCGTGTTGGAAATACATTGATCGCCGATAATTGAGAGGCAACTCACCTAAAGCGTCATCGAAGAAATTATCTAGCATATTTAAGTATGTATGCTGGTTAACATTATTATCAAAAAATATTTATTTATAAATTTATCAAAGTAGGCCGATCATTCTGAAAATTTGCATAACGCCATAACTGATAATTCTGAACAACTTTTTTAGTAACACTTTGGCGTACTGTAAACGAAAAGGGTAGTTTACCTAGAACTAAAATAGTGTTTGCTCGACTGTCAAGGCTACTTGACTTGAAAAATCGAAAGTAAACTAAAAATAAGTTTCAAACCAAGCAGGGCGGAATCCCAAAATATGAAATTCCAATTCAAAAATTTTTGGTCAATCATACCTATTGTAAACTCAATCCGGGGACATACTGTATATAAATAAATATATATATATATATATATAAGGGCACCACTGTCTTTAAAATGTTGTCTGCAGAACATGCTTACATTTTACATAATTTTAAATTATAGGTCTTGTAATTTTCCCATTTTAACCAATGCTCTGTTAGACATAGTATATCAATACTATTGTTAATTAGCTTCTCTTCTACTGCTGATAATTTATTTGTTAGTGATTGTATATTAGCATGTGCAATAGACAGTGGTTTTGTAATTACTGGGTTGATTATAGTTTTTAAGTTTTTAGATGATATTGCTATGTTTGAGTTTTTGATTCCTGTCTCTTGTGAAAAAACTTAGATACGTAAGTACCCATAGGCCATATGTTTGGGTCCATTGCCTTGTGGTAGTTGTTAAAGTCAATGGTGATTTTAAAAGACGACTATATTTGAGGAAATTTAGATTGCAATTTTTCACATGTAGCTTCCGGGATTTCGGTTTTTATTACTTCCAGGATGGTTTCGCTTTTCGTGTCCGCTGCAATCTTGGCACAAAGATGGATGCCTTTTCAGTATGATTTTTAAACCTTCGATATTGTTACTATTTTTTATGCCTATAATCCTTGTCTATTACTTTTCTTTTGGTGTTTTTAACAACTGTTACCATGTATCATTGTTAGATACATTACTTGTAAGAGAAGACGGAGTTACTACAAAAGTCGTGTTTGAAGAAGTTTGTTTGGTAATTTTGTCATTAGCATTAAGATATGAATGACTCAGTTTAGTGATTATGTTCTTGGAAAGACTTTTTTGGTTATTAGAAGCAATGGTTTTGTCATTTCTTGCATTTTGTAATTGCTTTGTGTTATTTTCTGATTGAGTGTTGTTATAATTTTGTAGCATTTTTATTTGCGAATTTAGTAAGTTCACTTTTGATATATTTCTATCATAAGCATGTCCTTGTGTTTTGATAATGTAGTTAAAAATAGAGTGTCAATACCTTTATCGGGTGTCGCAGATTCTTCTATCGCAGCCCAAAATGGTATCCACATCAGCGTCAAATTTAGTTTCTGTTACTTATCACAAATATTGCTTCGTCAATTGTTTTTTAAATTCACAAATAATTTTGCACAACTCACATGAAAATAATTTGTACAGTTACTACACTTAATACCATTGTTAGTTAAGTTGGTTTTTGCATCTTTTACACACTAAACCGCTTAAACTGCTTACGCCGGCCGCCATTATAACGGAATTTTCTATATAAGATATGTGGAATGACTCGTTGAGCAAGGAAATAATAATACGTCTATTTTCTTAAAATAAATTCAAGTATGACATATGCTAGTAATTAGTAATCGTTTGTTTTCTTCAGTATAATATTTTTTAACATAAACATGTTTGCGTGATTTATATATCTGTGTACTCGTTCATTTCCGTGGAATGTAACTGTAATAAATTTTGATGGATTATCCACAATTCGTAAATATGACATAAATTCTCCCCGACAACTCAATCACAAACGTAAAGTAAATCAAGACTTAAACTGCAACATGTCTTTTCTAATTAAATCAAAATGTTTCTAAAATAAAACTTAATGATCGTAAGTAAAAAAGTATAATGAACACTAATTTCAAACTTCCTAATGATCAATTAAAAATAAAAAGCTATAACGTTGTAGTAGGTGACTTTACATTTAATGAACGCTTATATATACTAAACATAGATTATGCAATAATATAAATGTCGTCTTCAATATCACTCTTGTAATTTACGCTACACTATATAACTTGATGATGCTTTAATAGTTTCTCATTGTTTAGTTATAGTAACAAATCTACAATATTATTAACAAATATAATAAATAAGGTATAATAAAAAGTGAGATACATAAACTATATAAAAATATAAATAATATAAATCAAAAAATTTAAAAACAAATGGTTTTTGATGATGGTGAAAGCTCTCGGGAAGTAAATCAAGAAATCTATTGTTTATGTAGATTCTTTTAGAGCATTATCTATCCAAAAGAATATTAAATAATAATCTACATTAAAAGAAATTTGTAATAGCTTCAGCATTATCAAATAAAGAACATGATAAATTTAGCCTAAATTTAAATTTTTAATGTGTAAAACTCGTGTTAATATTCATATGTAAATATTTGGCGTGCTCAAATATACGATTTTCCATAATGAAAATGGGACGACCACGGTGTAAACGCAAATCCAGTTTAATGAAATTATAAGAGAAAAAGTCGTGTAAAATAGAAAAAAAAAAATTATTTATAAAGTAAACAACTAATACCTACAGACAATATTAGCAATGTTTACAAATATTTGAGTGTTTATATGTACTTACACTAAAAAATCTTTTTCATTTCAAATCCGATTAAATCTTATTATGTTGCTTGTTTATGCTGTAATAATGTAATTGGGGAACCTAGTTAAAAGCTGTTACATTGCAACTGTGGCGTAAACTTTTTGTTTCAATGAAACAATGCAAATGTGACACCGCCAGATGGACCTGTGCAACCAAAAAAAATTACTGTGAAATATGAATTATTTGGAAAGTTTTCCAAAAGTATAAATTAAATAAAAACAAGTTAATTGCTCTTTTAATCTCTTTTGATGCTTCACTATTAATATAATGCTCACCTGAACTTAATCACTAAATCATTTTTAGCAAACTAAAAAAAACAACACGTATATATGTGCACTCAAGAGATCATCCCCCATATTTCACACTGAACAAATGCCAGCAAACTTTAATTTAATAGAGTTGCAAGGACCGCATATCAAGTCGCCATTTGAGTAACTGCCAAAGTACAACCAAAAATCGTTTTGTTTTATTTAATGGGGGGTAATTTATCAGAAGATGTGGATAGTATTGCATTTCAATTTGTTTTAAAAACTAGCATCTTTTATTTTTCACAGCAATCAATGAAATATATGAATTTTTCCAATTCAATTAATACTTTCGTAAATAATCATACACCGTAACGTTAACATTAATTATACAACCATTATTTATTTGTCAGAAAATCAAAAAATTTGTTAGCTTTGTTAAAAGATTATCTACGCTAAAGGGGTTTATGTTATTGCAAAAGATTTATAGTCGACTAGGACTAGACATTTTTCCAAATTAATTGTTTACTAAATCTATTATATTTATAACACTAGTAAAATATATTTTTATCCGAATACGTGTGGAATTAATTATATCTAATGTAACACTCCTATATTAACTAAAATATTTAAATCATCACTAAAAAACTTAAAAATCAATTTTATTTTATCACACTCACTATAACGTTTTCTCTTTGTACCATTTACAAAATCTTTTCATACACCAGGAAGTCCGGATAAGGTCACGGAGCGGCTGTATATGAAGAACGAGCAAGGCCTAGAGGTTTAGTAAAAAAATTCTTATAAGTAACGTTGGCAAAGGAAATGGCTGGAAATTATTTTGAAGTTCGAAATTTCACCTAAAATTCATAATATCTCCAAAATTGGGCGATGAGCTATAACATCACTCTAGAGCTTGGGTAATCCATAAAATTTTGGTTTGTGAACATTTTTTCGTATCTCTCATAATCTGAGTGGGAGAAGGCCAAAGCATCTTCCAATATTTGCATTTTTTATTAAACTGTTTGGATTTAAACGAATAAGCTAGAGTTAATTAGTTTTGAAGCGTGTATGGACAAAGACCAACGGAACAATAAATCAGGAAAAATACAACAAACTTAATTACGCAGAGTTTAGCCAGAAATAGCTCATAAATATTCAAAGCGTCTTCCATCGTTCTCGATGCATTTATTTGCTCGAACTTCGGTCGAAAAACTGTTGCTTCAATTTCAACCTTAGACAAGGTTCTAATGACATTTCTAATTCTTTCCATCATATTTTCCATAGTTGCTGGTGTTTCTTAAAACCAGATCTTTCAGTTTACCCCAGAGGTAGAAATCTAAATGAAGTTAGATCCGACGAACGCGTCGGCCAGGAAAAACAGACTTCTCTTCTATTCCGTTTCCTATTATAATGCGCCGGTCAATCATCAAGCTGGAACCACATGATTCTTCTTGTTTCTAAGAGGACGCATCCAAAAGAGGTGGAAGAGAAAGAATAAAAAAAAATTACCAAGAATGTTTCTCCATTAAGTGGTCAATAAAAAAGATGGAGCTATAATTTTTCTTTTACTATTCCGCACCACACGTTTAAACTCGAACGATGTTTGGGTCTATTTGTCGCATCCAATGTGTGTTTTGCTTGCACCAATAATACATATTGTGCACCATTCACCCTGCGCTACTGAAAGGGCTTTTATGGTTTTGAATCATATTTGTTAGCAACCCAGTGACAATAATTTAGCCATGATCGTAATCATTATCTTGATAACGTTCCTGGTGTAAAACAATATGATGGGTTGAATATTATTTATCTTTTTGAGAATTTTATGGACTACTGTTTTTGGAACTCCCAGGTCGTCGAAATTTTTCTGGTGCTTGAAGTGATGATGTTGCACTTAGGCTAAAACGTTAGTAACATTTTTTCTCGATGCGTGTCCTACGAATTCTTACAGGTGCTTGAACAAGGCTGCACATTACCAGACTGTCCTCGTATCGCCTTGCTATGGTTTTGAAAACACTTCTCGAGAATAATGTCTTTCTTTATGGATATTGAATTGCATATTCTCAAGCGATGCAATCGCAGCATTTTCAAAACATTGGAAAATAAAAGTGCAACTTATCGTGCGCTCCCGCGTTAGAATACATTTTGAAAGAAATAAGAAACACCCCTCTAGTTTGATGGTCCAAAAGTAAAACGGTTTTAACAAATTTCTTTTTAAAAGCCCATAAAATGCTTTTTTCGAACGAGGACCAAACACTTTCGAATCGGTTGATCAGTTTAGGAAATACTAAAATGCAAATATTGAAGATACATTGGTTCACCCTCCTCCCTTATTAGGAGAGATTCAAAAAATAGCTTAGAAAAGCAAAATTATACGCTTTACCCAAGCTCTAGAGTGATGTTTTCAAAGGTTATAGCTCATTCCCCAATTTTCCGAGGTACCCTAAATTTTGTAACCTCCTTAGCAAAGTTACGCCCTAACGGTGAAATTTCAAACTTCAAAATAATTTTCAACAATTTCTGCTTGCCAACGTTACTTATACATCTTTTTCCTAAACTCTAGGCCTTACGCTGTTCTGTGACCTTATCCGGACAGCCGGTATAAATAAATACTGCCGATAATAATTAAAACTTTCTCCAAATTACACAAACCTCGAAATTGCATTTTCTCAATTTTAAGAATGGGTGTGAGTAATTCTTAGATTTTTTTGCGTTAAGAACGAAACTGGCCTGAAATTGCCTCTAGTACCGTTAATTGGCCTGGATCTTCTTTTGATATTTCGCTTAATTGGTAGAATATTCTCCTGATTTTGCCTACGTTGGTTGGATCTTTCCTGATCCAGCCTTAAGTGGTGAAATCTTTGTCTGATCTTGGCTTTGTTGATTGGATTGATCTGAGGTAAATTAGCAACCCTCGCTAAGAATCTTTGTCTTTAAGAAGTAAGTTTAGAGGGGTAAATAGATGGATTTATTTTTAACGAAATCATAGAATAATTTAGGAAATTAGATTTTATAACCCAATAGTAGAAAACTAGAACAAAAAATTGTTTAGTGACAACTAAGTTTTTTTAAGAGATGGCTTCAGTAGTCAAGGGCTGGTCGGTTGTGACACAACCAACCAACACGTCATGAACCAAACAAACCGCTTTGACACAATAACAATTATGTATTTACTTTTTGTATGAAAAATGTGTAATTTTGTGCCAAATATTCGTTGCATTGCTTCTTTCATTTGCATCAGAAAAACAGTGGCTGAAGCGCATCGAGTACTCAAAAGTTCAAGGAGAGTTGCTTTAAGTACAAACAGTGGGCTGTAATTGGTTATCCGGTAGTCTAAGACTGCAGTTTGATGTTGACGACTGATTTGCGTGAAGAAAGGCCATTTGGCAAGTAATCGGAGTCACAATACAAGCAGAGGCACAAAAATCCAGCAGCGACAAAGCACTCGTTGCCAAACCCATTCAAACCTCATTAGAAGCGCTCAAATGGAAGTCCTACCTCGCCCACCATATTCCCCAAATATTACGCCGTCCGATTATTACTTGTTTGTTCCGTTCGACGGCATATGGTCTGCGCTTCAATCAACAGTTCCCGCTCATATGAAAACATCTCAAAATGGCTTAATTCGTGGATAGCCTCAAAATATGAACACTTCTACCGTGACAATATTCGGAGTTCTGTCAGATAAATGAAAAATTTGTTGCTGGGGCGAGGGCTGGTTTTTGATTGATTTATTTGTAAAATGCTTTCACAATAAAATTGCATTTTCATCAAAACAAAACAGTACTTACCCTAATAAAATTTTAAATTTCACATTCGTGAAACCAGCCTTAGCATGACTGTATTATTTTGTTACAGTTCAGAATGTAGAAAGTGTACCGGTTCATGTGCGAGTAGGGCGTAGTTATATTTTAGCACCAATAAAAACTGGTCCAGGGGCTATATTAAGTATTAAGGCACCAAGTTCTTTGATAGCTGAGAAAGAAAGAACTAACCGACAAAATTAATCGCTAGTAGCCATTCCATAGCGCACAAAAGAAATAATCGAAGCTGTTGATAAAACAAAAACACAGCTCAGCAAATAACACGTTTTATTTTAATTATTAAAATTTAAGGTAAGAAACAATTCACGATAATCACAGTAGTAATATCACACAAAAATTCAAATAATCTGACAAATTTCAGACAAATTAAAGCAGTACGCCACTGTTTAATTCTCGTAGTTCAAACGCATATGCAACGGTACGCCATTGATTTCATTCTAACCTATAATTGGTAAAATAAATACTCGTGTTTAATCTACAGGAATATAAAACAAATGAGTTACGTAAGTGGTTGATTTTAACTATAAAATTGTAGCTTCCAATGTAATTGTCAATTAAACAGGGACAACGCACTTCCGAATGGATCCATCCGCAATCCGTGTACCGATGAAGAGAAAACCCCAATCGGTGGGCTAATCATATGTATTTCCGAATCATGTACCCTTTACACCACTCGTACAGAAAGTAGTTGTTAGTTGTTAGTAAATAAGAACGTTTATTATGCATACACCGTAATGTACATAAGTGCGAATTAAAGAGTCTGGAACAGGAAATCACTGTGTGCTGGCGTTTAAAGTCTGTTTGCAGAGATACGACATTCCCGAAATAATAAACTACAGCTCAGACCTTTGAGATGAATATTGGTGGTCACGATAGGTATTGACTACACCCCGGGATAGTCCAGTTGATTAGGCGGCTATAACGAAGTTGATTTAGAGCGCGAAATTTTAAAAAACTAGTCGCTGCACCGTAGGATAAAAAGGTTGCCTGTACGACTGGTACTGGTACTTCATTCTGCTTTAAGCATAAATTTGCAAGCCTAACGTTACAATTTATATTGTTGAAGAAAGTACCTATAAGTTATTTATACAATTAATTTATATACACAAATTATTTTATTCAACCGAGTTTCTATATTTATTAGTTGTTTTTCTTACTTGTGCAAAACCTTCTATTCGGAGAAAGAGCGTAAGGAGGTGAAATATCAAAACACATGTAATTTTATTTACCCTTAACGTGAACTTTTGATATCTCACCTTCTTTACGCCGTTTCTTCGAATAGAAGATCTTGCACAAGTGCGAAGAAAGCTACTAATAATCACACCAATTTAGGAGAAATATTCAACATTTACAATTTTTATATTTAATAAATGTATTACAAAGATAAATTTTTATTTTACCAATAATATATTGAAAATATTCAATTGTTGTTATAAACTTAGGTACCTCTACTATTACTCTATTAAAGAATTAAACGTTGAAATTATTTATTTATTCAGATTAGTTTTTAATTAGAGCTATTTAAAATTAAAATTTTTCCTACAACTTAAAGTGCATTAAACTAATATGTCGCAAATTACCATTAATTTGTAGTTGTGAGTGGAAGAGACATTAATTAAAAATACAAAAAGTCCGAGCGTTTTTACTTTCGTGTCAATTCAAATAATTAATGCGGTCTAAAATTTTTTTATTATAATATATGAAAAGCTCAGAAGAACGAACTTTGTATAAATCTGTACCCAATTGCTTATATTGCACCTTTTTAAGTTTAGATTTATTTAAGATTGGGTTTATTATCCCAATTAACCATTATAAAGATTTGGGAACGTAAATTAATAAACTCACTGTTTTGGTAAGGTTGATTATCAATTGCATTTAACACCTAGAAAAACAAATTTTCGACTAACTGTGCTTGTGTTCATTTTAAAGTTATCGAAGAAAGCAGTGACCGATGCATTGAGTTGAATTATACAAATTAGAATAAAGTAATAAATTAATTTGTTTTAAGCAACTTTGTCTACAGATGTGTGAGCAGTTACATAAGTCGATTCTTCAATCGTTACATTAAGAGATAATAATAATTTAATAACGATCTGAAATTGGCTGCTGTAAATTACGTAAGAGATTTGTAAAATTGGAAACAAAGATGCGATTCCCAAAGTTTCAAGCAAAGATCTGGACTTTCCAAACGAGTTTTCTGAGTTACTCGCCTCCAGGTTAATGAGTAGAACCTACTTCGTCCAAATACCAGTTAAAAGAAATAGTTTTGCCGAAAAAATGCGCTAGTAAAAAGGAAAACCAAAATCAATGAACATCATTAAAGAGATCATCTAACAATTAAAAATACAAGGATGCCATTTTTCTGAGAGAAATGACCGGGTAATACTGTTACGAAAAATTGGTTCTCACAAATGCATAATAGATGAATGGTGGTTTTTCGATGACATTTTAGTTTAAAATATCTCATAATGGTAATGAATAGGACTCAATAGAAAGTAGTCACTTTACAGCATAAAAAAGAACGTGGAACAAGCCCTGAAAAAATCAATTGTGAAAAATATTAACGAGTAATTTCTATGAAATTAAAAATGGCACAAAATGTGACGATAATGAATATTCAAAGCGTATTTTACTTAAAAAATCAGTTTATATTTCAATAAGTTTATTTTTTGTGAAATTTTATTAATTAACCAAATGTATTTTCATTTATTAAGCGGCCTGTGGACGATTAATTAATTTGTTGCTAGTAATCTTTTAATGTTATCTAACTAGGGTTCGATCCCAATGCAGGATTTTTTATTAACATTTCAAAAAAAGATTAAACTCATTTTTTAAAAATGGTATTAATAATAACATCGATTACAATTATACTAATAAAAAATTACGCCAAATGGGATCAAACTCGGATTTGTTCTCGTAAATCATTATAAAAATTTTACTGTTTTTTTTTATTAAAATACGCTTTAAACACTTACACTTACATTACCACCATAATAAAATATGTTGCTATATTGTGCTCAAATTGCAAACTTCGATCAACAAATTATACCCTTAGGTACTATATCAAGTTCTGGGCTTGTGAACTAGTTTGTAAAGACATGAATTTTGTTTTGGTTACTAGATAATAAATTTCCTGGAGTAACTTTCTTAAAGTAGGTAGACTATAATAGCCGGGATACATAAGCCTGGTTGCCGACTAGTGTTATTAAGGCAGCTTTATTTATTAGTTTAGCGAGAAAGCTAGTGATTGAAACCAAAACAGTTTAACAACTTGCCGTTCTATTTTTGAGCTATCTCCCTCATCATTCATGTCGCTGTCCTGGCTTGTGTATTAGCTTTTTCTTACCGGCAAAGCTTGACGAAGCAAGCATCATTCCCAAAAATACTCTTGTATTCGCTGAAGTATCCAAGCAAATTAGACAAAAAGCCGAATAGAACAAAAATCGTATCCAAATTACATTTGGCTCATACTTGGTTCATAGCGGTAGAAATTAAGATCCGAAAAATTCCTTTGATGGAAATACCTATTTGGGACTTAATTACGATTATTCTCATTTTTCTTTGAATCCGCCATTCCCACAAAAACAGATACAAGAACAAAATATTCATCCTTAAATTCTACACAAAAAGTTCTATGGTCGATTTGCGTACTCCACACTGTTTTATCGCTATCAAAGCTCATAGTAGGGGGTAGTTTGGAGCACTCGGCGAAAAATTAGATGTATGCGATTTTTCACACCGAATATCTCCGAAACCGCTACTTTAACGTAAAAGATAATTAGAATAAGACTTGTAGAGCAGAATCTCCTGTACCAAACTCATGCATCATTTATTTGGTTCTTATTTAATTTTATTGAATGCTGTCTCTAATATCCATAACCTGTACTTCATGATTGCAATATTTATTATTTCATTTTGCCCAAATTTTTAAAAAACATCAGGGCACTGTTATGTTTTACCTTCGGATTTTGTCTGAGCTGCTCGGCGGATTCCGGTTTGGGAAATGTTAGGAGAGAGGGCAGTTACGAATTGTCGAATACTTGTATGTTAGACTCGGTGCGTATTTTGTATTAGTGACCAAAATTGAAAACGAAAATTGAAATGCAGTTAATGGAATGGTTTTTAAGGCTACGTGGGTGTTTGCGAACATGGAGCCTACGGGCTCCATTGTTTCATATGCGAAAAGACGCTACAAGCAGATGAAACTGTGTGCAAACAGAAAGGCGTGGAAAATTTGATTGCCGTTAGCAAAGTTCGTAATGATATAGCAAGTACGCGCAGCTTGAAAATGTACAGTTCGTTCAGCAAGGATCGGCAAGAAGTAGCAAGGTTTCTTCGTTTGAAACGAATTGTTTCTTTGCAAAAGAAAAGTGCGACATTTTGGGCAGAACAAAGAAAAAATGCTCATAGGCGTATACCAATGTTTGACGTTCGCCCAAAAGAATTAAAAGAGCATTTTCAGAAATGCACTCCAGAGAAAGATGATTGGAGCCAAGTCGTGTAAAGACGGTATAAACAGCGAATTCACAAAAACACGGACGTCCCATGGACAAAGGATTGGCTTCAGCATTAAAAAACTTATTTGACTTTATAGATAGCAACGAAATGTCAGTTTAGGTTGCAGGAATTAACAGAGAAAAAAATGGAACATTTTTTTTGGAATCTACTTCTATGAGTCCGAAAAAGCTCCAAAACAAATTAATGGAAGAATACGGAGATGATGTTGAATTTGTAACAATACGAAAAAGATCTATAGTGGTTTACTTTCGGGGATTCGGATTAAAATTAATTAATGCATGGTACACGCAAAGGGCAGCGAATGAAAAAGACTATAGTCTGTATATTATTGTCGCTTGGGTAATAAATCATAATTGCTTGAAATAATTCTTTATTTTCTTGTGAAAGCGGTACTTCTACGGTTAAGTAAAAACCAATAAATTCTAACCAAAATACGATCATTGTGCCGCTCTTGCAGCATATCGACCCATCTAGGGTCTGAGAACAATAGTTTAACCTATGTAAACACGTTGCCATCAGCCCAAGTACTGACAGAAACGAGAATCATAGCCGTAGATGTGGGTATTATACCAAAATACAAAATAATGGTATATAATACGTAAGAAGTAAAATTTGTAATGTGATCTACTATACAAATAAAAGAGATAACATATAACCACATAATAATTCATATTAAGGTAGATTTTACTATTATAATATATTTACCTACTAAAAATATGATTTTCCAAACGTATCAGGTACCTACGCCACTGCAATACGGGAGATTCGATAATTCTGACAGGTTTATTACTCCGCGCCAATAGTATACTGAGTATAACGCATTAAAATTGTGGAAACAGCGGCAACGATAATTCGAAGGATATCAGGACATCCGATATAAAGAATTTTACAGATGGCGCAAAAAGCTTAGTTCTAGCGACTGTACGTGTCGTTTTAAAGCTAATCATTATGATGCATAAAAAGGTAAACTAAAGGTATTGATAAGAAATGCGCAGTTATCGCTCAATCTATATCTGCAACAAGACTGAGTTTATTCCTATCTCCTCTATTGCTCGATCTTGCAGTGAGCTTGTTTCGGAAAGTTGTTGCAAAAGTATTGTCCAAGCAGTGTTGAATTGTGACGTTTCACCCTATGAATATTCGCAGTAAAATCATGGGATCTGAAACGATGCAAGCTCATTTTCACAATTCGTTTTCGACAACGCCGATTTTAATATCAATACAATGACTGGGTTAAGGGACGTTCCATGCGATAGGTGGAATATTTTTTGACACCACATGATGCCGTGAAAAACCAGCAAATCATAAAATTAACAGCAGAATTTCCAGCGGCCGAAGTCCGACATAGAAACCATTTCATTGAGCAATGTGTATTCTGAAATTGCGTATGTGAAGGTAACAAAACCATCCAACCAATCCTAAGATTTGGTTTTAGATTTACGTTAAGTTTTGAAGATACCATCTTTAGCAGCATGGCAAAGACTTATGGAACACTTACAAAATCCCATTCAAAGTCGCAACATTGTTGCTTTGGAATATGGTTCAAAAGGAAATTTCTCAAACGTTGTTGTACGATTAGGAGATTTTCATCTTTTGATGTCTTACCTTGAATTCATCGGTTACATCGTGGAAAACAGTGGACTGTCAGAATTGTAGTCTACAGTATACAGGTCGTCATCTGTATTTCATATTTCGGTCACGCATATGCACGAGCGATGTGAGCTCATATCTTCACATATTATGCTTTGTCAACGATAATACAGAAGAAAATGTTTATCGACGATTCTGATAAGGGACATCTACAAGAAATTCTTTACACTTTTACAGAAAATCCACCAACTCTCAAATCCACAGAAGATGACAACATTATCAGGAAGCTGAAACAGACTATCGGAGCACATCAATGCATTGGTGAGACAGAGGTAAAACGGCAAAACTATGGCTGCAGTACTATGATCTCGTTGATGTGGCAATGCATTTCATTGAGTCGAAATGTATAAAAATTGGGAACTTTATTTAGATCTTGTCAGAGCTATGCTCCCCATTTTAGATGCAAACGGCCATCTTCATAATGCAAAATTAAGTTAGGTTTATCTTCAGATATGAATTCCAGGAGCAAAAATGTCACCGTAGAAATTTGAAAATTTTACAAAAGGAGTATTTTCTACCACACAACGGTCCGATAAGAACTGGACATAACAATTGAACAAAGATTAATGAAAAGCGTTGGAAGGTATTACGCACGTAGATGCTTTACCAAAGTTGTCCTACAAAAATGGATTTTCGGTTTACCAACAGCTGTAATCAAATCAATCAAATAACGTTCTACTATTTATGAAGATGAATAAATCTTAATCGGTCACCATGGGGTTGGAAGAAAACTGACACCCTTCTCTCACCAATTTTGACACCTGAGACAACAGCTCCGTCTTTCATTCTACAATTTCATTCTACAAGTGTAGACTAGGTCGCGAGAAAGAATGCTGGGTGTGTAGAACTAGAATTGCCTTGCTCAACCATCTGCTCCAACTGTCACGAACAAGGCTATTTGAATTCACCTACTGAAGCTGACTGATTGAAGAAAACATTAAAAAAAATGCACCAAGGACTCTTACGTTATGGGTGGTATGGAAACGAGGTCATCTTCGAAAAAAAGCTAAAAAATTCAATAAAAATATATTCAAACAAAATAAATGAACCATCTGCTTGGTAGAGAAGATTCTGCTCCACAAATGTTATTCTAATCATTTTTACGTTAAAGTTGTTATTTCGAGATGTTTGGTGAAAAATCGCCTAGTACCACTCTCATCCAATCCAACTACCCCTAATATGAGCTTTGATAACGAGAAAACGGCGGGGAGTACACAAATCGACAATGGAGCCTTTTGTGTAGAATTAAAGAAAAAAACATTTTGTTCCTGTACGTGTTTTTTGTGGGAATGACGGATTCAGAGAAAAAATGAGAATAATCTTAGTACAGTCTAGAGGTGGTTTTTCACCCCAAAAAGGTATTTCCCATCAACGGGAAAGGTGAGAACTTTTCGGATCCTCATTTCTACCTCTATGAATTATGCATGCGCCAAATATAATTTGTATATGAATTTTTTTTCAGAAGAGTATAATTTGCTTAGACTATAGATCTTCGTGGCGAAGTTCTTCTAAAAGTAAAGCAGATGATCCAGGTTCATTCCTTCTTAAAACCCATGGTCTTGTTCACACACGTTTATCTAATACATCTTCTAGTCGTTCCTTTAATGCAAATTGACCTTGTTTTCAAAGTAATTTTCGGTCGAATTATGTTTTTTTACCGAATGTAGTTCATTCTACTTCAGTGACGTTTGTTACAGTCAACTGCAGTATTACTGGCTGGTTTAAAATTATCGGGCATCATATAAACAGCACTAGCATATTCCAAGCAAGGAGTATCAAGTCAGGGCAGTTATTAGGACAATATCTAGCTTACAGCTTGCTATCCTCCCTTGAAAAACTAGCCTCCTGTATCGCGGGCATAAAAGCTCTAGTCTAGAATATTCATACTTTTTTCTTTTAAGATTAAGCTTTAATGTTTGCCTAACTAAAGCATTCTGTGTAATTAAATCAAAATAAGATTGTTTAATTAATTAATTACGATGTAATGTTAAATTATTTAATTACAATCATAGATGTTTATAACGAAACAATTACAGCGCAATATTAAATTATATATACAATTACATAACCACAGATATTCTTAATCAAAATTGTAATCAAATATTTCTAATGACAATCTAATCAATTATTGACTTGAGGTAAACTATTTTTCGATCGGAAGTCTTATTTATTAAGTTTTCTGAAAATATTTTCTACGCATTTCTAAAAGTTTATTATTTTCTACAGATACATTAAAACAACATAGTGAAGATAGCTGTTTTTTTTGAAAAATAATTCTTTGTTTGGTTTTTTCTATCGAAATAAAAACCGTATTGTCTCAACAAACAACAAATGTTTTCTATATCTATTTTTATACAAAATCAATGTACGTATTACAGCTCAAGATCGCAGGAAACTACTTCGCATGTTTCGGAAAATTTCTTTATTACGATAGTTTCAAACAATTTTGTCCGAGTTAAGAATTACAATAAAATTTATATTTTAGTAAAAAATCCAATTTAGTCTAAAGTAATAACCAATATGTAGTTATGTTAAATAATGATATCGAATATTGCTCTGATAAATCTGTAACGTTTCATCGATTATCTAGAGATTTCATTTCTTATTACATCGTATTTAGATAATTGGTTTGTTTATTATTTAATATTTGTACTGATTACAAATTAATTCCTTCTCTTTTTAATATATGTATTCATTTTATTACCATAATGCTAAGAGAAAACATCCTCCATTTCATTCCTCTAAGCATATCTTTATTTTATTACGTTATGGTGATGTCTCATTTCTCATTTTTCTGCGTCTCTTGGATTTTTATTGTTGTTTGATCCGCTTCACGTGAACTCTTACTTAACATCTATTCTTGTTGATACTATTCCGATAATTTCTACATTTTTAAGCCTATTATTAAGTTAAATTTTCTATCAGAATTCGATAAATTGGGACAATGCACTAACTGTCTTTAACTTTAGAAATAAAGAAAAAGTTTAAACTTATTAACATTAGAATGACTTAACAGAATGCCAACTAATTATATCTAATAAAACTGCAGAATTTCGTAGGCCAGAGAACGAAAATTATAATGAGCTAATAAAAAGTAATCGACAGCGGCACAATTAAAACTTCTTTCTATCAAATGTTGCACCCTTTCTTTATTCATTTTATAACGAGTTTTAAATAATAGACGATGGTATTTGGCAGAATGCTCTTTTATGTTATTATTAAATTATACCAAGGTTTCTGGTCTTTTATTTTTTTAATTACAGCAAGAAATTGTTAAATCATTACATTTAAAAATATGTGTAGTAATTTGTTTTCCACTAGATGAAGTGTATTGAAATTATTGATTTGTTAAAGCTAGAAATTCTAATTTAAAGACCGGAATCGATACAGAAATTTGTGATATGATATTAATAGTATTTGCTAATAAATATTTGCGATGACGTAATAAATAAGACTTGATGCTCAGTGTTGAAAACTTTGTCGTTTTGCAAATTATACGAATATTCCTATTGTTCCACTGTTCATTGATAATTCAAGATTTGATAAAACAAAGCCATTGATGTGTTTATCTCTTTACTTATAGAAATAAGAGAACAATAGAATCAGTAAGAACGCAATATAAATTTAATATAAATAATGAAGATTTGATTGGCCTGAAACCATATTTGCGCAAACTAAATTATTTTAGAAATATTTCTAATATGAAAATAAATAGGCAAAAAATCGATATATGTCTTTGTTAAAACAAGCACCATTGTTAAGGCAGCTTTCATAAAATATTTCATTAGAACGGAACCAAATTAATAAATATGTTTCTTGAATAGGTAAAGCACTTCTAAACGTTAATACGTTTTGTAGGACACCCATGCAAAAAATATCACTACGATTAAACTGTTTTTTTTTATTATAATAAAGTTTACGTAAATAACAGATTGAAACATTTCTCCAATATTGTCTCAGCTTCTTTATCTTTAAATAATATATAAAACTATGACCTATTACCTTAATTTTTATAAGATGGTCGTGGAGTTTTTTTTTGGTCGAAGGTACGGGTTGAGTACGGTATCAGTCTTTTTGTGATATCGGCCTGAATTATTGTTTGTGCTACTACGATCTAGAGTGAATTTGGCATGCACTAGATAATATTTTAAGATCATTGGTATTGGTAATAATGTGATTATGTGTATCGTAGCTATGATGTAGGCACTATGGCCCATACGAGTTCTGAGACGTAGGTACTTCTATGGCACTATTACTCCAGTGCAATTAGGTTTTATTGACCAAAAAGTTGTAACAGGCTGCTACCGGTAAAAAGTTTAGTTTGGGGTATAACTAATACGTAAAAAATAAATGTAACAAATATGAGTGGAACTATGGAAATGGGGTGGGTTTCTAGGGGTGCAATATTTCAGCAGAAAATGACTCTCTAGCGTAAAATGTTCTACAGAAAAGTTGTACATAATAAAAATTAACAACTCCTGTACCTAAACATGTTCCAACATAACCTCAAATTAAAAGTGAAACTTGCAAAACAGTTTTTGAATTATTTTCTGACAAAAATAATGCAATTTGTATGAAACTTGGTGAAAGTACACCTTTATTTATACTACATAAGCACGATTTTTTGCATAACCAAAAAAAATTAGTTTCGAGATATTTAAATTTTCCGAAAACAAGAAAGTTTCCAGTCAAATTTTTATTTTTCGAACTCTGCACCCGCGTATTTCTTTTGTTGGAATTTGTACTTTAATATGGTCTATCTATGTTGGGGTCAAATTTGCAATAAACCCCTTAAAATTCAAAAACCAAAGAAAAACGACTTTTGGTATATGTATTTTTTAATATGTATTATTTTCAATTTTTTATTACTTAAGTAATAAAATAATATTGTCAAGTGTGTATTAAAATTTTAAAGAATATGAACATAAACAGTAAAGATGACTTTTTGCAGTATGAATTCGCTCCATTCCCTCTGTCATTATTTACAGAAAATGGAATGAGAAAAACAAAAATCTGTGACGTACAGTGAATTTACAATGGTTTCTGCTGTACCGTGCTGTAAAATGTCTTACATGTGGTAGACGGTGGGTTCTAAAGTTGTATGGCAGAAAATGATACTATAGACGAAATTGTAAATAAATATTTAAACTATGTTCATTGTCATTACACAGCAAATTGCCATATTACTTTCGATGGTTATCCCTACGCAGACGAAACTTCATGTTTATGAAATGCACAAACCTGTGCATTAATTGCCATGAGAACTGCACTAATAGAGAAGAGATAATTTTTGAAGACGAAAATGATGAGCAGATTGTTGAAGAGCCACCACCTTGTCATAATGAAAACGAAGGACTGGAAGGAGATGAAAGTAATCCAGATTTAGATAATGAAAGTTGTATTGAAGAAGATTTTTAACATCAATATTTTTGTAATGTGAACCAGTGTTAACTTGTAAATAAAAAACATTGTTTTAAATTAATTACTATAAATTGAAATTATTTTTATTAAAGTATACCTGTAACAAAATTATTTTTTACGAAAAATAATAAAAAATTGAAAATACATACTAAAGATACGTACTTTTTTTTAATTGTAAGGGGTTTAATGCAAAATTCGACCCTAATATATATTTTAAACAAAGAAAATACGAGTGCAGAGTTCAAAATCGAAAATTTGACTAAAAGATTTTTAATTTTCTTTTTTCAGAAAAATTTTAAATATCTCGAAAACTATTTTTTGGTTGTAAAAATCGCGCTTATGTAGTATAAAAAGGTGTACTTTCATCAAGTTTTATGCAAATTCCATTTTTTGCCAAAGAAAAAATTCAAAACCAAAAATGGTTTTTGCGATTTTCACCTTGAATTTGAGATTATGTTGAAAAATGTTCTGTACAAAAGTTGTTAATTTTTACTATCGACAACTTCAATGTAGAATATTTTGCATAAAAATTACAAAAGTACATTTTCTACTCTTAGAAACCCACCCGATTTCCATTGTTCAACTCATTTATTTTTACGTATTAGTTATACCCCAAACTAAATATTTTTACCGATCACAACCTGTTAAAACTTTTTGGATTTTTGCCCTTTTTTCCGTAATTGCACTGGACTATATACGCCTCAAGTGTGGTTAACTTGTAGGTTTTCGGCTCCTATGCCATTTGCGTAACAAAAATGGGCGTTGTTCCATTTCTTTAATCTGCTGGTTACCGACCGGTAACTGGGCGGTTAGTGGAGTCTCTACTCACTTTAAGTGGCAATAGCTAGTTGTCCAAGAAATCCATTAAAGATAATCTACTTGAGAGGTATAGGAGTTAACCAGTATGTACATATGCAAATACGTTTAACGACGGCAGGTGCCTGAGCAGCACCGGTGAGTAATTTATTAGGCATTGGTCAAGTAACGGATCAGTAAAGTTGTTTTGTTGCTACATGTCACAAAATGACCATTTCGTATAATTCCGCAATGATAAGCAATTCTTTGCTTTGTGAATACCCAGCACATACCTAAGAATTAAACGTCAGTTAGCCACTTGTTAATTAATTTTACAATAATCTAAATCTGAACAATTAAACAATTTAATAATTTAGGTGTGGGTTACACAAACAAAGTAGTCGTTATTCTATCATTATCAACGTTGTTATTCAATTTTCTAATAAGAAAAGGGACCAACAGTCATTGTACTTGTCGCCTTTGTAATTTTCTTTGTATTTTCTTACCATTCAATACGTCATCAACGTCGACGAACACTAATCAAATATCGGAATTATCTGAGGTAGTTCAGAATGTGATACGGATTATGTAATATGTGGCCAACGGAAACAGTATAATTCCTACAATTAATGCCAAAGACCAGGAGCAGTCGATAGTATAATGGTGTCACCGCATTAACAAACTAAAAACATCTATAATAGGTCAGATGCAACTACAGTCTACAAAAACCATGAGTAAATTTGAAGGTCTTGAGAAAGAGTGGTACCAAAGACTAAGCACCGTGACTTGTGATCATGAAGGTAGAGTTGTAGAGACGTTTTCGTCTAGTATAAATCTACTTTGCAAAAATTATGAAGCGGATTAAATTACATGAGGTGACTTATTATGCGCTAATATTATGATATGATCGTCATACTCAACAAGTGTAGAATCTCTGGGCGAGACGCAGTACCTTGAGAATAGGAGAATTCCATATACTCCCATACAAGCAACTGCCAGGGCAAGTAATTATAGAAGTCCAAAACAACTAAAGGGAATTCGACTCGATGTAGCGCACTAAGTTCGTGGAGGATAAAAGTATTTATAGTAGTTAGATTAGCAACGTCCGGCTTCGTCGTAGAGTGGAAGGTCCTTAAAAATTCTAAAAATTATACTGTTGTCTAACAAGGCGCCACCTGCTGGGTAAAAGAAAGAAATAAAACCGACCAACAGGAGATCAACAGGTTTTACTTAAAATCAAATACGCTAAATCAAACACAAACCAGAGAGAAAGACAGAAAATTCAATACAACAAACAAATCTTAAAATACTAGGAGAATGTGACGGAAATAGAGAAACTGTCGCATATAGTTACGTGGGTTAGCAGCAGCTTCGCTTAACAATAAATAAAGCTCGCAATTAATGGGTCGGATTTCAGTAAGCTTTAGTTACACCCGAGTTAAAGTTATCATTCCAATTCAGGATTGGCTACTAAGAAAGCTCTCCGTACACATATCACTTACACACGGCGATTTAAACTAACTTAAACTCAGGATTAAAAGGGGTAAGTACCTCCCTCAAACCCAAAAAGCCTTTTGTTTTCGCGTCAACCGCTCTAAATAAAGCGCCCGAACCCGTATTGAGCTGGTTAAAAAACATTCGGTTGTGGAGCGTACCCCAAATAAAAATTTACTTAAATATTAGAGATCAAGCCGTTCTATGTCATATGTACTTGAGCTTCATACGCATTATCACTGAATAAGTTGCTGGAATACTAAAACTTAGCTGTAATCGGTAGGATGCAGTTCCAAGAATGAACGTTTTCTGCTAGCAACGGTATAGACAGTTCAGGGAAGTTAGATAATCCCAGGATTCCTCTTAGGGGAGGTGTGCGAAGACAAACTGAAGGTGATAGTCTCCTCGATGAAGTTATGAGTATAACCAACCCCTGTAGTCGTGGTATCCACCGGTTGTCTGCAGCTTAACTAATGCGAAACCGTGGTGTAGTCTTTAATTGATAGGGAAGATTCTTAATGCGCCACTCTAGCACCCTCAAGAGTTATCCAGGTATAACACACAACGAGAACATAAGGTCAACGCAACGTGGTTGAATTTAGTGGAATTTAAACTTAATCACCAATTTGAATTGGAAATCTTGAATCACACATTAATAATTTTTGTGAAAATTTCAACTTCAAGAAGTACGCCAAATCACCCGCATCTACGAAAAAAAAAGAAGATGTCCGCTGTTCGTCTAAGAAATTTAGTCGGATTTTATTTTCCACCAATAGAAAATTAGCAAAATGCGCGCCAAATACGACTTTTGTCGTAACATATTACTCGCGACAAGACGGCTCTCGACATACGTCCTACATTCGAAAAAATAAAACGTAGAAGCTGATTCACAAAAAATCGAAACCAGTACATGCAAGAAAACTGGACATAAAACATCAGCCTGTAAAGCTCTTCGATGTTTCAGATGTCAAGTTGTAGTCTATAAGACACAAGAATGTAAAGGACCCGAAAGAGCAGATACCAACCAAAAAGTCTCATGAGAGAGTGATTAGTTACTGAAATATTAAAAGTTAACAATAAGCTTTCTATTTGTTTCATTGATTTCAGTTCTACGTGCAATTTAATACGGAATAAAGATGATAACGAACATTAATTTCAATTGATAAAAAATGTCATACCAAAATTTCCGGATATAATTCGAGTTTAGTCAAGGTTTAATTGATGGAATAACAACTGACTATGAGCTTCAGAATGCCTCAGTTGTTGTAGGACAAGCTTTCACCAAAGAAACAAAGTGACCTTATTCCTTCTGATTATGTAGCCAACACTCCTATTTTAGCAAAAGATATGTATGTAGGGCATTAATGATTAATTTAGATGGCAATGGCACGTCACGTATGGAAAACGACCTGTTTTTAAAAAGAAAAAACCAATTCTCAAAGCCATAAGTTGTGTACGTATCAATAATAATAACGTTTGACAAATTTCTAACTCTTTATTGTCAAAATCTTCCTGCTTTGGCAAAAGAAGACGTGGTAATACGGGTCCAGGTACAACAATTTCTAATTACTAAATGAATTTAGAGTTTGTTTTGACAAGTGGTCAAGTGAGTAGTACTAAATCCGTTAAAATAAAATTCAAACTTTATGATGATGAACCGTTTATGTATAGGCCTTACAGGATGGCAAAGTCAGAAAAACAACAGAAAATGAGAACTATGACTGCTGAAATACTTGGAAAAGGTGTGATCCATCCGAGAATTAAAATCACCTTATGCTTCTCCTTGTGAAGAAAAAGGATGAAAAAGACCGTCTGTGCATTGACTACCGGAAACTAAATTCCAAGACAGTCAACGAGAGGTTCCTGTTGCCAAAAATAGATGATGAGATTGATAGACTTAGTTTATGTAAAGTCTTCAGCACATTAGATTGATGCTCTAGATACCACCAGATCCTTGTTGCAGATGAGAGTAAGTACCTAACATCGTTTTGTAACTTAAGACGGACAGTGTCTCTTTCGGACTGTCAAATGCATCTGCAGTTTTCCAACGGTTGATAACAATAATTTTAAGTCCATTCCGCCAAATTTCCGCCACATACTTGTGGTCAACCTAAAAACCATTATGCAAACCCTCAGGAATAAAGGCCTTGTACTAACTTTGACGAAATGTACTGTCCTGTCGCCATACCTTAACTACATTGTATTCGAGACCGAGAAAAGAAGTACAAGATTTGGTAAAACCAAGACAAATGCTGTAAAACTTTTCTTGACTCCGCGAAGTTTATTGGACTTACCGGACACTTTGGAATTTTTTTTCAAATTATGACACTATTGTAAAGCCATTGACAAGCCTAACAAAGGCAAACTATTCTTAGAGATGGGGAGCAACGGAAGAAATTGAGTTTAACGATCTGAATTCTAGACTGATCAAACGTCCCTTACTGGCATTGTACAACCTAACAGCTCATACCACAGTACACACGGATACGTGTCAAAACGAGTTGCAGGATTCTTACTACAAAAACAGGAGAAGAGCCGTTAAAACCTGCCGCCTAATACAGTCGTCATACCAATACTGCTGAAAGCAGATATCATTCGTTAAAACTCAAAACACTAGCAATAGTGGAAATTTTAAGTGTACATTTTGCCAATGCAATTTAAAGTTGTAACGGATTGCAACGCAAAAAAAAACTACTTCGTCTAAGAAAGACATCAACCCAAGGATAGCAAGATGAAGAAAGGATGAAACATGCAGACATGCTGAGCAAAAATACGAATCCGGAGAAACCCGAATTAACGGTGAACACAACTCTTAAAATTGAAGAAGCTTAATGGGTTCTGTCTCATTTGTCAAATGAAAAAATTAACTGATTAAAAATTTCTTTCTAAACCAGCGGAATCAGTTTACGAAAGAAAATATACAAAGATTATGCGCTTCGAAATGGCAAAGGTTATCAAATCACAGCATTGGGTAATGGATAGTCCCACGTGGGTTCCCTAGTCAAGTAGTATGATGGGCACATAACGACATTTTTGACGGTAAAACCCTAAATTAATTCTACCAAAAACATTGGTTCCCCGAATAACAGATAATGTAGACAAATATATTTAATATTGTATACCTGTTTCAACAATAAGATATTATCCGGACTTAGAAAAGGATTTCTTTACCCTATCGCTAAAAAGCCAGTGCCGTTCCATACAGTCCCTATCGACCATCTGGGTTCTTTCCAAAATAGATCAAGAAAATATGCATATCTCATTGTAATAGTTGGCCCTTTTACCAAATATACTCATATGCACCCAGTAAAATCAACAGGGGTGCCAACTAGGATGATCACTCCTTCACAGCGAAAACCTTTAAAACTTTTGCAAGGATAATAATATACAACTAATCTTAAATGCTGTAACTACTCCAAAGGCAAACGGGAAAGTAGAGAAAATGAACCAAACTATCCTCTCTGCATTATCTACCACTTCAAAATCTGAAAACCAATGAAATAGGGCCGTAGAGAAAGTACAATTTGCCATCAACAATATAGTTCATCACACTACGAAAAATCACCTAGCCAATTTCTGATGGGTTACAGTTCAAGATACAATAACAGACTACCTCTATCTAATAAATTAGACTTATCTCCGATTGCAGAAGACATCCAGCTTATCCCTAAGAAACGGTTAAGAAGAGTTCAACAAAATAATTAAAGAATAAACGAGAAAACGCCCAACTAAATACCAAGTAGGTAATTTAGTTTTAAATTTTAATGAATAAATTCAACTACGGGCAGAGCAAAAAACTTTCATCACAGTATGATGGACCCATGGTGATTAATGAGTTTTACCTAACAATCGATACCGTGTGGTCGATTTGACTGGATCTCTCCGAAGTGTAACCACAAAATATAATAATATAGTAGCAGTTGACCGAATAAGACCGTGGATCCCACCAAGAGCAGTGTCTACCAAAACAAACAATGACATTTATAAAAAATAAATAGCGTTTTATAGAAAATTTAATTCTGTATCAGAATGCATTTCTTTAAATTTTGCTGAAAACGGTACTTTTTCAAAAGATTTACAAAAAATATGTTTTCAGTTTGATATATAAGTTTTTCCAAATTTTACCTATCCGTAGAGAAGATATTTCGGTAATTAGTGTAATGAGATCTGAAACCCGTTGGGTTAATGTTAACGTCACCAAAAAACAAACTTAATTGTTGTTGGTAGAGGAGTCTGACTTTAAGGTTAATTTATTTCGTGTTCTGAAATAATGTATTGAGGTAGGCGGTTTAATAAACTAAAGAAAAAATTTATTCTATTCGTTTAATTTAAATTTAATTTAAACGAACAGGAGAAGGTGTCTTTAAACATTTAAAGCAAACGGTTTGATTGTACAACAACGCTGTTCGACAGTATGGCCAAAATTCAGCCAATTTTGTAACTAAGTGTCGGTCTCCAATAAGAACAAAGTACGCCGTTGTAATCACAATAACCGTAGTGAAAAAAAAATTGTGAATATACCGTGTGTCCCACGGAAATGTTGACATAGGTGTTTTCTATGTTAAATTTAAAATTAATGTATATCTTTTTCTGACACAATTTGACTACAATATAGCAACATATACATATTTTTAAGTGTTTCAAGCGTTTTTATAATGATTTGCGTGACAAAATCCAGGTTCGATCCTAATTGTCGTTTTCAAGATAACTTCTTGTTTTTACTAATTAACAAAGAAACTTTGGGAAAATGGTCTTTAACAACTAAAAACTGTATTTATTTATATTATTATTTAAATGTGTTTTTTTAATTTTTTCCTAATTGATGCGGGAAGAGTAACTTCTTGATTGGCTGCACACTTATTGGTTAATTTGTTGCTTAGTAATATTTTGCGCTGCCTAATCAGGGTTCGATTCCGACTGCAGTATTTTTTTATTAAGTTTTTGTAAAATGTATTGTATTTACATTCATGTATTTTTATTATTAAAAAAATACTGCAGACGGAATCGAACCCTGATTAGGAGCCCGAAATATCACTAGGCAACAAATTAACAATTCGCCCGCGAAAGCCGCTTGCTCTTGTTGTATTCGCCGCTTGGAAAATAACGGTTAATATACGTGTGCAGCAAATTAAGAAGTTATTCTTCCCGCATCAATTCGGGAAAAATTAGGAAAAAACCCTGGCAATTAAATAATAACATCATAATTCTAGTAAAATGTGTGTCTTGCGACATCTCGTGTAAACATTGACACGTATGAATAGTATAAACTAAAAAAAATGCCAACAGTTAACTGTAATGGCATGTGTGTGTTAAAGAACACCTGATGCGGCTTTGCTCATATTGTGAGCTCACACTCAGAGGTGTATACTTAAGTGCGGTATACGACTGTACAAGACGGCGGTTGGTCTTTTAAGCTCTCGTGGAGCAATCAACATAAGTAAATGTGTGTCTTGCGACATCTCTTGTAAACATTGACACGTATGAATAGTATAAACTAAAAAAAATGCCAACAGTTAGCTGTAACGGCATAATTCAAATACAGTTTTAAGTTGTTAAAGACCATTTGCCCAATGTGTTTTCGTTAATAAAAAACAAGAAGTTATATTGAAAAACCTATACAAAGATATTAAAAATTTATAATGCCATCTCTTCATTATGTTAATGACTACAACAAAAACGTCAATTCATAGCATTCTACTCTTTTTTATCATGAAACTTATCACAATTTTATTAAAAGAGTAAAATAAAAAATTGTACATGAACCTCTTGCCTAGGAAGATTATTCTAGCATTCGGGCAATTAATCCGCTCAGGTAGGAAAAAGTTTTTCCCGAACTTGGTTGGTAAATAATTATTGCAGATTCCAGTAAATTTTCCGTGTCACCGTCGCTCATGACGCCTTGGTGCTGTCCGTCATTCCTTTTACTGCAACCCTTTGTTTTTAACAAAATGTTTTTTCTAGATTCAACCCGCTTTCGATTTTCTCGCGTACTATTCCATGCTATACATTTACATGTTGGTGTTTGCCGTCGCTTGCACCGTAAAATGTTTAGTTCTCACAAAACACGCCATATTTATTTTATTTTAATCGAATAATAATTGTTTATAGTTATATCGCAAGAAATGCAATCAGAGAACAACAGGTCTAAAACCACACAAAAGCTCCCGGTAAACCCATTAAACTTTTTTCTAAAATCAGTAGCCGCTAGGACAACGCTGCGAACCTATTTACCACAGCCATTTTGCTACCTGGAAAAATTATTGCGAAAAAATTTGTGTGCGAAAAATTTGTTGCAAGAATTTCCCTGTAATATTGTTATGATTTAAAGTATGTCCAAACTTAATGTCTACTTTTAAAACGCCTCGGGGATGGACTTTTTTAAAGTCTCGGGTTGTACATGCATATACATAAAGTTATTCATTGAATTTCGACTTACAACAAAAGCAAAGAGTTAAAAAATGTAATAAATTGCATATTTGCAAAGATGTTTTTTTTTAAAATTTGTTTTATGCTGTGTTTATTTTTTCAAACCTATGTGCATTTTCAAAGTAAACGTTGAAAGTGAATTATTCATTTTGTTTATTAAACACACCTACCAGAACAATTTCACCTGAAACCATTACAGGTATCACTCGTGTCGAGGCATTGCACTTTATTAGTTCTAGTTGGATGCTTCCGATCCATATCAAAAGGTCCAATCAATCAACGATACTTAATTGTGGGTTAGTTATTTTAATTTTAATTTGTATGAGTGTTTTTTTGAGTGCGTGTTGCCAGGGATATTAGAATTGTCAATCAAGAAAAAAGTAAAGTGACAGATACTGTATAATTTGTGTTGTAATGTAAAATTAAAGTAAAAAAATAAAAGTTGAAAAGTAATTAAACATTATTAATTGGCGCTCAAAGTAGGGTAGATCTTGACTAAAATCAATTTCAAGATAGTAACCCAAACTTTACATAATAAATTTAAGAAATGGTAGAAAGTAAAGAAGAAATGCCGAAGTGACAAAAGCACTGATAGTTAACATAAACAAAAATATGAAAGAAGTAAAATTAGAAAATAGAAACGTGATAAAAAACTAGAAAAAAAATAACAAGCGAAGTATAATAGAATAGATACAAAATGAAATGTACATAGAAACTGTCCAAAATAAATTGAAAAAATTTATTTTCAAGCAAAGAAAAAATATGGTATGTGAATTAAAAGAAAAAGAAGACTTAGACATAATTAAATGCGAACTGAAATAAATTAAAAAAGATACAGAAGTAAAGTTAGAACGGAGTATGCAGAAATTTAGCAGAAAGCAAATGGAAATGACAATAATTCAGATGGAAGAAATATTTCGTTACATGAATGAAAAGTTTCAAAATTTTAAGGTAGCTTTTAGAAGACATCAATTACATTGTTAGATATTTTAATTCAAAAGAACAAACGATCAATGTAAATTGAGAATTGTAGAAATGGGAATGAAAAAATTTGATTCAATTAGATAATTAAGGAATGTAAAACTTATCAAACAAAATAATAAGGTGGAAGACAAACTTGGAAGGAAAATAAAATATTTCAATAATTGTTATGGCTTAAAGAAAGAGAAATTTATGCATGAAGAGGTAGAGGATAAATTAGAACACCATTACATGGAATTGGGTATAAAACAGATAAACAAGAATAAATAAATAAAATATAAGAATAGAATCAAAATAAGAAAAAATAAACATACGTTAATAATAAACGACGAAAGTCCAATGCAAAATAAAATGTTAATTGGAAAGTGCATAAACGAAATTCCAACCATAACTACAGAAGAAGTCTAATAACTTTAATAAAAATATTATTACCAGAAAAAGGATAAATGAAAATGGAGAAAAAATGATGGTCGTGAACAGGATGAAAAGAGCAGCGAAGAGATATGACAAACGAATTAACTCAAAAATGAAAAAAAATTAGATTTAGTATAGATGACAAAGTAGCTGTAAAGAAATTAGAGTACCAGTTGAAAATAAGAAAATTGCTGCTAGTTTGAAGGTCCATACAAGGTTGCACGGAAACTATGAGATGCAACATACGAGTTAGAAGACGAAGATATAAATTGGATGAGAGGAAGATTCCATATTACGATGTTGTACCAACATGAAATAGATGAAGATGAGAAATAAGAAATTCATTAAATTAAAAAAAGTAAATAACAAAAGAAGGTTGTTAAATGGCAGAAGAAGAGTTAATAAAAAACGAGATTAAAAATAAAAGAAAAAAAGAAGAAAATTTGAGGAAGAATTTAAGGAAATCAAGGAAAAACTAAATTTGCCAGAAAATTATTTTAAAACAACGGAAAATATATGAGAAGATGAGAATTAATTGCAAATTAAAAAGTAAATTTAAATTATGAATTAAACGGAAGGTAATGCTTGAAAGGCAGGTTTGGTTTATTTAAAAGAAATTAATTTTAGCTAAAGAATAAAATTTATAAAATAAAAAGGAGATTTCGTGATGTTCTAAATTGTGGGTTTGTAGTTTTAATTTAAATTTGTGTAAGTCGTATGAGTGAGTGTTGTCAATTAAAAGATAAAAAAGTAAAGTAACAGATATTGGTATAATTTGTTATGTAATGTAGAATAAAACTTAATTTAAAGAAAAATAAAAGTTGAAGAGTTAGTGAACATAGTAGTATACCATATTAATGAAGACTATCTATGAAGAAAGTCACTTTAAAGCAAGCACCTGAACAAAGACGTAGTGTTTTTGACATAGCGTCACCTAGCAGATGGACAAATATTGAACTCTATAAGAGTTGGCAATTCAAGAATCTATTATAGATTCTTCTGAATAACAAAGAAGAGAAGCCAATACAAGTAAAAAAATGAGAAAAACAAAGCAAACAGTTAAAATACGTCTTAGCAATAAAGAAAATATTACTCCTAAAAGAAACGTAATATCCTCCGATTCTGATGTACGCAATATTGCTAAGAGTTCCTTTAGATTCTGATATTGCACTGAAGAAGACATTGCTATAAGAATTACTGATAGTGCTAATGATAACCTGAATATTCGTGCCTTTTTATATGTAACAAAGAAGTTCTACATTATGTAGGAAGTATAGTAGAGATGAATCAAAATGATGATGAATGGGATTCCATTATCCGGAAGCTGATGATATTTCAACAAGATTTTCTTATTTTACTTTCGGTGTTAATTTCACTGTCTGCATAAATATCAAATGAAAGTTCATTCGTTTAACTTATCCCGATGACGTCATGTATGCATTAAAGCACGAGATGACCATGATCTGTAATTTAATGCATAAATATGGGCAGTGATACTAACCAATCGTTATTTATTTGTTGATTGAGGTTACGTGTGTTTATTTTCAAATGACATTCATATGCCGTCATTTGACATTTACGTTAAGTTGGTATCAAAGTGTACGTAGAAAGAAACGAAATTTGTTCTTGATGTTATCTTTGTTAGTTACTTTCGTTAATAAGAGATATACAAAACACCATTCTTGAAATAATACGTTAGCTAATAATGTACTATACGTTGTATTCAATATTATAAAAAGGATAGCCCATGCACAAGTGTGCGGTTGATTAATCGATCTATAGGAATAAGTAGAACGAATGAAGTATACAGAGTTTCTAAGACGGGATAGCTTGATTACTCCTATGTTTTTAAATGTATCAAAATTATTCAAACGGCGTTGTGAATGGTAGATCTGAGCGCAGTTTTTAAAAATATTTTTGTTATATACAGGGTGTATCGTTTGTACAGGGTGGTTCTGGACTAACTTTTTTTTAAATACATACCTATGTACCTATATATTTTACATATTTAGATAAATAATAATCTAATCTTTTCAAATATGATTTATTTTACATTTAGTTAAGCCGTTTAAAAGTTATTTTATTTTTTCTTTATAAAATAGGCTTTGCAGAAACTTATTTAAGAAGTTATAAAAAACTTGTCTTTTATTATATCAAATTGAGATTTGGTACATTATTAGACAATACTTCAAAGTAAGTTGTTATCATAAAAACACCCATTTATGTAAAAATATTACGCTACTGTAATTTTTTTCACTTTGTTACATTTCAAACCTCCATAAGTTTAAAAATTTAAACTGCACGCCCTGTATATTATTATTAAATCGTATTCACTTTTTTATAATAATAATACTAACAATAATAATAATAATACAAAGCTTGTTCGTGAAATCAATGTTCCCATGTCAAGGGTGAAGACTCATGCCAACTTCAATCCCGAGAACCGAACCATAGCAGAAGCACTAGATACACAGACTCAGAAGCTCAAAACCATATCTAAACGTCTCCGTAGATACAAGTAATCTAATCTGAAGAAGTTGCCTATTTTCCCAGAATGAAAAACAGTTCTACAGACATCTACAAACAAAACGACAAAGTACCAACACTCAAGGTTCACCCACAAAGAAGGCTATCACTCATTTCTGGTCTCAAATATGGTCGGAGCCAGTTGAACACAATGCTGAAAGTTCGTAGATGGAGCAAGAAGAACAGAAGTCTGAACATATCATCCAGATGACTCCAATACAAATAAAAGTAGAAACCTTATCCGATGTCATAACGAAAGCGCAAAACTGGAGAGCCCCAGGCATTGACCAAATACAAAACTTCTGGTACAAACGATTCACATGCACTCACGAACTTCTTTCACAGCATCTCTGCCATTTCTACAATGACCCCACATCCATCCCCCAATTCATCACCCAAGGTATTACCTATTTATTGCCTAAGGATCACAACACTCAAGATCCCAGTAAGTATCGACCAATCACTTGCTTGCCCACAGTCTATAAGTTATTCACAGCATGTATATCCAACGAGTTATATCAGCACTGCAAAAATAACAACATAATAGCAGAAGAACAAAAGGGTTGTATTGAGGGTTCTCAAGGTTGCAAAGAGCAACTTGTGATAGACTCGGTTGTCCTGGGACATGCAAGAGCCAAACGTAGAAACCTCTTCATGTCATATATTGACTACAGCAAAGCCTTCGATTCAGTTCCACATTCATGGATACTTCATGTTCTGAAAATATACAAGGTTGAACCAAAACTAATATCTCTCTTAGGACAACTAATGCTCAGGTGGAGCACCGTTTTGAAACTAACAAACGACACAAAATGTATTACTTCAGAACAGATTCAGATCCGACGTGGCATGTTTCAAGGAGACTCCCTTAGTCCTCTTGTATTCTGTATGTCATTGAATCCCTTATCACGAATATTGAATGAGACTGGATTTGGTTATTGTATAAAAACAGAAAGTCAACAACAAAGGATCACACACCTCCTTTATATGGACGATTTGAAGATATATGCGTCAACTTCTTTTGAACTTCAGACCCTATTGCAAAAAACAGAGGATTTCTCAAGAGATGTCTGTATGTCATTTGGGCTGGACAAATGCAGAACTGTCAGTCTTAAAAAGGGTGCTAGAAATGCTGTTGGATTCGAACTGCGAGACGGAGAAACAATAGATCCTCTCCGCGAAGAAGAGAATTACAAATATCTAGGAGTTCAACAGGCCGTAGGTATACAGCATACAATGATCAAAGAGCAAGCTATGAACACATACGAGGACAGACTCAAGGCCGTACTGAAAACAAAGTTATCAGGTAGGAATATTTGCAAGGCAATAAATACGTGGGCCATTCCTACCCTCACGTACACCTTTGGAGTGGTGAGTTGGACAAAAACGGACTTAGATCACCTGGAGAGAAAAACCAGAACCATCCTGACCAAGTTCCGTGCTCAGCATCCTAAAGCTGCCACTGAAAGAGTTACACTTCCAAGACACCTAGGAGGAAGAGGCATCATCAGTATCAAGCGACTCTTTAGTAAACAGGTGATTATTCTAAAAAATATTTTAGTTCAAAAAGAGACACATCTTCTCTGCACAAAGCAATAGTTGATTCTGACAACAACTATACCCCACTGGACCTACAACATACGTTGACCGATGTAGAAACGCAAGTAGCTGAACCGACCACCATAGACCTAGTCACTCAGTGGAAACAAAAAGTACTTCATGGTAGACATCCCCACGATTTGGACCAAGAACATGTTGACATTTCTGCGTCAAACTACTGGTTGACTCGTGGGAGTTTGTTCCCAGAAACTGAAGGCTTCGTAATGGCCATCCAAGATCAAGTTGTGGCAACTAGGAACTATATGAAGTACATTGTCAAAGACAGGAGCGTTCACAGTGATACGTGTAGGCAATGCTCAAGTGCTTCAGAAACTATTCAGCATATAACATCGGGGTGTCGGGTGTTGTCAGCCACAGACTATACGCACAGACACGATCAGGTTGCGAAAATAATACACCTGAAGCTCGCTTCGATCTACAAGCTATGCGACAAAATAACACCATATTACGCATATTCCCCAGAATCTGTTCTTGAAAACCAAGAATGCAAACTGTATTGGGATCGCTCTGTGATAACAGATAGAACCATACTCGCCAACCGACCGGATATAATCCTCACATTGAAGAATCAGAAGAAAACCTATCTGATTGATGTCACGGTTCCCAATACACATAATTTACAACAGGCACATGGAGAAAAACTAAATAAATACAATGAGCTAGCTGACGAAATACGAAAAATGTGGCAACAAGACTCTGTAACTATTGTGCCCATAGTTATCTCCACTACTGGAGTTGTACCAAAAACACTCGCTAGTAGCCTCAATAAAATTAATATTCATCCATACACAATAACTCAGATACAAAAATCAGTTCTCTTGAACACCTGTAACATAGTGAGAAAATTTCTGAACCTACCAACTGATTAAATAGATGCTATCATCTTGCTTTAAGCCGATGAATAGTACTGAACTCCGATAAGGAAGAGAAGAGCATAGTCCTGAATAACGTACTGGTAAATTTCGACTCTGATAAGTGAGATAAAAGATTAATTTAGATTAAGCTCGCTCAAACGTGTCTCGAGTTGCGAAAATCTTTCCTAGATAAGAACCATAATAAGGTTTTCCCGTGGTTAACCTATCCTGGATCTGGGAAACCTTAGTGTTAAATCGATAAGGAAGTGAGTATCTTCACGAGAAAAATGCCAGATAAAAACTTCATCCCATGTCCAAGCAAGAACAGATCAACTCTGTCAAGGGACAGAGATTAGCTGACTTTGTGCGAGAGACGCAGAGAAAATTAAAATGGTGACTTAGACGCCCAAATCCATATCTTCAAAGTTCTGAGTTTAGCTGAGAATAGCGTAGGTGATTTTAAGCACATCGCTCGAAAACTAGACATTTTCTTACATTTCCCGTTGTCATAAAAAAATTGGAATCAAATTTTACTCGAACGTTGGCTTTTTTAATCATTTTCCTAAAGGAACAAAAACGTCTTCCGGGATTGGACCGTATCAAAAAATACCGGTAGTTTCACTATCTATCGTAAGGGACTTCATCAGCGCAGAAACAAAAGAAGTTCAAGGTAGGCAACTCATAGCCAGGTAATCAACTTCAAGTCTGTGTAATTAGGGAAATACCTACGTATATAAAAATAGAAAGCGTTACGAGTCATTAACTTCGACGTTTGATTGCTTCTAAATAGAAGCATAACTTTAGACCAAGAACATTATTTTATATACTATTTTACAATTTGTTGTAGGGGCGCCACGTGAATAATTCCTGATCATGAAATCAGCTGGTAACTTTTGAGAAAACTTTTTAGTGATTTTAATTATAGAATATGACGTAAACATAATTTCTACACAATATTGGTACTCTTGTTTAAATACGATAATTTCATTGGTTTCCGAGAAAAACGCAGTTGGAACAATTCTTAGTGTTAGGAGGGGATTTCAAATATTAAGGGTACGTTTTGGACTGTCAGATAATTATGCTTCTCTGTAGATTTTGATAAAATTTATAAATTTACAGTGAAATTATTAACAAAAATCAAGAAAAAATATTTTTATCTAACGCCTTGTATCTTTTCCACACCAATATTTTATTAAAGCATATTGTCTCTTATGGTCATACTTTGGTCTAAATAACCCGCCTAGCCAATAGTCCTAATAGTTATGAACCACCCTGTATAAGCACAATTTAAAACTGAAATTTTTCATTTATTCATAAACTGTAAGATGTTACGTTTGGGTAGACAATAAAAATTTTTTGTAAGCAGTTTTAAACGAATTTGGCGATAACGCTTTCCAATCAGGCGTTAACTGGTTAATTATATCTGCCACCTGATAAGAGATGGACGACTTCAATTTTTCTGTTCTGTGTTTTGGGATAGTAATAAGTGATCTCGATCGGAGACCAAAACTGTGAATAACTGGATCGAAAATGAATTTTATTATATAAATAACTAGGACATTTACTACTAACAATCTTAGAAAACATGTACGTGGTGTGCAACAATGGTCTGTTGTCAGTCGTCAGCCACCCAGTATCTTTTCATTTTACAACGTTTTTATAATACATATGCTATATCAAAAATTGATACTTTACAAACATATGAGTAATCAGCTATCCGTCTTAAAAACTCACCCTGTATATTCCATATGTTGATAGAAATTAATAAAGCGTCTATTACTATCTCGGTGTCTCAAAGTGCCCCAATTCACTCTCACTGTGGGACACACTTCGACATTCTAGATTTTTGAAAACGAAACTGTGTATTCATGACTTTTACAAATTGCTAACTGAAATTAATAATAAATTTTAAAAACTGTAGAAAATGTGTATTTTTATTAATTTGAAAAAATTTGTTTGTGCGAAATTTTGGACCAAAACAATACTGACAGATTAAAATAAGTTTGACATTGTTCTTGTTATTGTAGGCTAAGCGATTTATGAGAATGGCATCTAATAATAAAATGTTACCACTGTACGTAAAATAATATGAATCACAAAATATTCTATTTAAAAAATTAAATGGTCAAACCTGACGCTTCTCAATATCAAATTATCCTAGAATTTTATATTCATAAAGCAATAAAAAGTTACAGCTTATTTTCACTTTCTGTTGTCACATAATGTAATCATATTTAAACCTTAATCGCGTACTTTTTGTTTCACCTTACTCCATCTAACAAAAAAATTTGATAAATTAAGTTTGATTAATTACGTGGAATTTTAATTAAATTTCCGAGACGAAATTTTACCCAAATTTAAATTCCATTATACTTTTGACCATAAAAGTATAAATTTTAAGACAAATACGATTAAAAAACAAATAACTTTTAAATTTTAGTTTCAGTTAAAATAACATTATAGGGCTAAAAGCAAATATTGGAATTAACATACTTGCACGTTTCAGCAGGCTATTTGAAAATATGTGTTGAAAGGTTTAAGTGGCTATGTGTTTGAGATTAAGACTGATCTACTCTAAAAATTTAATTGTTTTTACTATCGTCACATGTGCGAAGAAGGATAATAGGATCTATAAAATGTTAAATTTTGGTCTAAGGCATTCGAATAAAACGTGCCCGTATTTAGAATAACATTTTCAAAAGGAACACAAAGAATGCATTTATCGAAAAGAAACCAATGAGGGTACTTAAGACCCGCTGCACGCTTATATTCGGCGCCACTGTCATGACTTTCGCCGAGATCAGCTCTCCTACTCGTAAAATAAATAGTAACAGAGCAGCTATTAAAACAAAAAGTGCTTGTTTCGTTTCTTAATATAAAACAACATTCCAACTTTTGAATGTGAGATTATCACCCTTTCTCTCGGTAAAGAGCCTTAAGACGTTTGCTTCAGTTTGTGAACACGGAGAGCGTAGCGTTTTGTAGTAAAGAAAGAATTGGTTTATAATAAAAAAAAAATTGACACGGACATTGAAAATTTACATAAATTTGTTGGGCTTAAGGCTTGTGGCTGATCTCGCGTGTCCCAGAATTTGTACGCTCTCTAGTCACTTACCATCGTTTCCTAAATTTATCGATCCTTATTCAAAGCGCTCAAGAATAATGGAATGACACTCCGCGACAGTGCCAGTATTTTCCATTTCAGAAAACTTGGAAACAGTAAACTCTTAAGTTTTCTTTATTGTTACATATTTGCATTGCGAGTCCTCTAATAAAAAGTCAATCGTTTAATGAACGAATTCTTATAAAAGTGTTTAATATTAAACGTTTGATGCTACGAAACAGCTTCCCACTAAATCGAACATTTTATTGTCCGTA
Source organism: Abscondita cerata (assembly GCA_030710515.1). Classification (NCBI taxonomy): domain Eukaryota; kingdom Metazoa; phylum Arthropoda; class Insecta; order Coleoptera; family Lampyridae; genus Abscondita; species Abscondita cerata. The sequence continues at coordinate 137,496 of JALBCR010000801.1, read as the reverse complement.
TATTTTAGAGACAACGTAGGTTGAAAATGTTTTTCTATACATTATCGAAACCTCCTGCTCCACACACATACCTTACAAAGTCAGCACATAAAAAACTTTTTCTATTTAAAGTTAATTATGATTTGCAAAGAAAAATATCTAAAATTTACACTAGTGATTGAAAAATCAATTACTCCAACCTCGGTCGCTGCCGCAATCTTAGACGATATTGTCAAATATGGCATGAATAAACCGGTCCAAAATACTCATTAATCTTCTCTGTTGAATGTTCCGCACAATCACATTAACTAACGTCGGTCTTAAGTACGCAGGTAACAAATAGATTAGAAGCGAGAACATAGTTTATCACACGATTTATGCGTATTTTACCAAAAAATATGATTCCATAAAAAGTATTATTCGAGATAAAAGCGAATGCAGATGTTCACTGTTAAAAAGGGTAAGGCACTTTTAAAATATATTAGTGGGGAGAAAGTTGCCAACTACATTGCATGGTATTGATTATTCAGATATCTACCAGTGTCTTCCATTTGGCTTCAGTAGATCTAACACTGATGTTAAAGATTTCATTAGGGACGCGATGTAAAAACAAACGTATTACGAAACTTTCAGCTAATTTATTTGGTTTTCATCAAACGGATATCATACATAACTTGGTAACGGCACTAGTTAATGAATAATAAATAATTCTATATTTATACTTGACAAATAAATGTTATTAGTAAGGGTATAAAATTACATCAATTTATCAATGCTGCAATTAATACATTTGTTAACAAAAATCAGTATTATTTCCTTCTTACAAGAGCTCACACTTATCTGAGACTCCGATAAATCAAATAGCATTTAAAACGGTGCAAATTAGAATTCCAATACACACTTTGTCTAATGTACGTTTTTGTTACCTTTTCAAATTAGTTGATTATATCGAAATTTCAAGACAGAGCATAGTCCTGAATAACGTACTGATAAATTTCGACTCTGATAAGTGAGAAATAAAGATTAATTTGGATTAAGCTTCAAACGTATTTCGAGTTGCGAAAATCTTTCCTAGATAAGAATAAGGTTTTCCCGTGGTTAACCCATCCGGGATCTGGGAGACCTTGGTGTTAAATCGATAAGGAAGTGAGTATCTTCACGAGAGCAATGCCAGATAAAAACTTCATCCTATGTCCAAGCAAGAACAGATCAACTCTGTCAAGGGACAAAGATTAGCTGACTTAGTGCGAGAAGACGCAGAGAAAATTAAAATGGTGACTTAGACGCCCAAATTCATATCTTCAAAGTTTAGCTGAGAATAGCGTAGATTATTGGAAGCACATCGCTCGAAAAACTAGACATTTCTTACATTTCCGTTGTCATAAAAAATTGGAATCAAATTTTACTCGAACGTTGGCTTTTTAATCATTTTTCTAAAGGAACAAAAACCTCTTCCGGGATTGGACCGTATCAAAAGATACCCGTAGTTGCCACGTTTCGCCACTCCATCGTAAGGGACTTCATCAGCGCGGACTTGAAACAAAAGAAAGTTCAAGGTAGGCAACTGATAGTCAGGTAATCAACTTCAAGTCTGTGTAATTAGGGAAATACCTACGTATATACAGAAGAAGCGTTACGGGTCATTAGCTTCGACGTTTAATTGCCTCAAATAGGAGTTGGTGTAGGGAGGTGGACTTGATAGGAATCCACAACGGTGAAAGTTCGAAACCACGATCGCGATTGAATTGTTCGGATGTAACGATTTATACTACTCTCCGATTTTCCTATTGAAAAAAAGAAAGAATTTGAAAGTAAAATTCACACCTAAACACATTCCTCAAGATGAAATTATTTCTGCTGTAGAATCTTCAATTAGAACTCTTCCTTGTCATGTTGCTGATCCTATTCCGAACCAGACTACAAAAATTCTGCAATCATGTATAAAGTTCCCAAAACTAACATTTCCAAGTCAGAAAAAACAGCTTTACAAGATCTTCGAAAGAACACCGACATCACTAATCTTTCAGCGGATAAAGGTAACGCTACCGTCATCCTGGATACGGCAATCCATGTTGATAAGTTTAATTCCGTGTTATCCGAAGATACTGTTACAATATCTTAGGTTAATAGGCAATTAAAAACATAGTTTGCATCGGTTTAAGAGCTGTTTTATCTGTTACACACATAATACGTCATACACAAAAACATATATCGGTAACAATAGAGAATATCAGTGCTTTCTCTAGTGATATTGACACCTATAATTATAAATTAATTAGAGACACAGAAAACAAGTAATAGACAAAACTCGATAGCCGTTGCTGTTGGGTAAGACAGGTTCTTATCCTCCTTGAGTCGTCAGACTTATCCGCTAGTTACACACACACACACACACACACACACACACACACACACACAAACACACACACACACACACAGAAACCATCGAGTACAAGTAGTTGGTCCAGCAACCCACAATTCTTCGACATTAACATATAGTTACCTCTTCTTTCTTTTTCAATAGGAAAATCACCGTTGTGGATTCCCATCGTTAACTCCACCCCAACCCCTATTTCAAACCAATTAAACGTTGAGGTTAACAACTCGTGACGCCTTCTCTTCTTTATAAACAGAGATATTTCCCTAATTACACAAACTTCTTTAAGTCTAAATCGAGGCTTGGTCACAAGGATTGATTACCAGACTATCAATTGTCTACCTTGAGACTTTCCATATGTTTGTATCCGGATTTCTCGCCCTGGGTGAAGCCTCTTACGATAAGGTGGCCCAATCCCGGAAGAGCGTTTTTCTCAAATAATGACTCTCCGGCCGTGTAAACATAATTCTTACATTAATTTCCTAAAGTTGGGTGCAACCTCATTTTTCGTAACAACGGTTTTTAACAGAAACTGCAACTTATAAACAAGAACGGACGCAACGAAGATCAGCAAAACAAATCGCAGGGGTTTCAATGAAACTTTTCTGTACCACCTTTTCACAATCAAGAAAAAATTTAATCGGTACTCCAGCCAGCGTTCCTCTTTTCAGCACAAAACAGTAACGGCCCAATATTATAAAACTTTGTACAAAGTTAAAACAATTAATTTAATTTCACAAAGTTTCCGTTAAGCAAAAGCTAACTTGAGACAGTTAAGAAGGTCTGATGCGAAGAGCTAAAAAGATATGCGCTGTTAATTAACGTAACATGTGTGTTATTCCTGTCAACCAAATATAAACAACATTGTTCAGTGATAGTACCTTCAACTAGCTGCACGTGTGTTTTGCCTAATTGAGGCTTATCAGAGCAAAATAGCTTGAGTTTAAGTTAACAAAATCATTGGAAAATTAATACCGATTTCAACTCACCGATGGATTCATACATGTGAATACAGGGTCATTGATGGTTATTTTTTTTCCAAAATATGATCCCACCAAAATTTAAATTTAGTTGCTATTTGAACCCATTTAATGCCGAAATTTTAGATGCAGTGTGCCCAAAAAGCAATGTATTTAACAGCTACCTAAATAAATTTATTTTATTTTATACAGGGCCGTTTAAAATTAATGATTTTGACGTGACATACAAAAAAAGATCAAAACTTTATTTTTTTAAATGGTACACCCTGTATATTACTTGAAATTCAGATAGACAAATTAAAATGCCTTCAAGTTGATAGAATTAATGAAATAGCTAAGTCGTCAACTTTTTGAAATAATCGCCAACAATGATTAAAAAATCCACATTGTCTTCACATAATTTGCATTAGTTAACCATGGAACGCCATGTGATTTGACAATCGCTCCAATTATTCACTGTGTTTGACAGATTTCAAGTTTTGAGATTGACGTGATTTACTACTTCGTATTCAAAAACAAATTACAATAGAGCGACAAAATTGTGGCAGAAATTTATGGAAATTTAATGAAATGTATTCTGATTAGCAGTCACTGAACGAAAAAAGATGTATTGCGAATATGGAGAACTTTATCAATTATGGTTTTAGGCTTAAAGCACTTAAACTTTCTCTTTCAGTCGTTGGCTGCAAATAAAATACATTTCATTGAATTTCACATGTTCTTGCCACTATTTTGTCACATTGTCTACGAAGAATAAATACATTCATCAAAACTTCATACGAGTAATTATTTCGCCTCATTGTAATTTGTTTTCAATAATATTAGTAGTAAATCACAATCACAGTCTCAAAACTTCGACATCTGTCAAACACAGTGAATAATTGAGCAATTGTCAAATCACATGGCGTTCCATGTAACTAATGCAAATTGCCTGAAACAGCCCTGTCATCATTGCGATTATTTCAAAAAGTGAATTAACTGATCACCACTACCCTATATCAGCGAAGCATAGTAATTGTCTATCAGAATTCAAGTAATATACAGAGTGTTCCCATTTAAAAAATAAAGTTTATTTTGTATGTCAGTCAAATAAATCATTGCCCTAACAGATAAAATAGAATTTATTTAAGTAACTGTTAAATACAAGGCTTTGTAAATCTGCATCTAAAATTTCATATGAGTTCAAATAGCCTTCAAAGCTAAATTTGAAATACATTATCTTATTTTTGAAAAAAAATAACCTAAAATAATTATTATCTCGAAAACCGGTGTAGATAGGTATAATATCAGTAAAGAAATTACAACTGATTCTAAAAAATTGAATAATATATAGGGTGTTTCATTTTAAAATTAACAATTTGTTACTACTTTTGAGATAGAAGCTTAACACCGCCAAAATGAAAATATTTTAGAAAGAATAGATGGTGCTCTGTTTATGGCAATAGCCAAATTTTCAGAATACTCCTATGCCCTGTTTTCCATAAACGTCTAACCTACCATCGACCATCAATGACCCTGTATATTAAGCAGACAGCAGCTCGACTAACTTTGCATATCACCCTACCCTACGACTCGTGCACATACTAAATGATATTTGTGAGTCTGTAATTATTACCTGACCACTGTTGAAATAATTCAAAACTTCCACTAATATTTTTAACAAATTAGAGTGTCATGAAAACAAATAAAACAATGTACAGGGTGCTCCAAAGAGTGCATCTCATAAGATGCAACCCATTTGAGTACAAAGTAAAATGCTAGCCCCCAACCGTTTATCAGATCTTTGACACAATTTTGGAACATATTACATTAGATTCACACTCCTAATACGAAAAAGATTAATCAAATCAGTTGTCATTTATCATGTCTTGATTATTCTTTCATTCATCACTAGTCTATAGTCGTTATTGGTCACACTTCACCTCCATATTTTATTAACGATATATCACAGTACCTAGAATTGATTACATTTTATGGCAATTACGGCAACATATTTATTTTGGATCCTTATAAAACCCATAACCCGTATTACCAGATATACGCCACAAAAATTATACAAACCAGCCACCGCGTAAAAACTCTTGGGAATTACTTTTACATAAGATTTTTACTGCTTGGTACTATATAGGATTAACATCTCAGTAAATTTAGTTAAGAACTCTGAAATGTGAGCGGACACTGGTTACGGGTTAGAATGATCTTAGAAAAGATTAGATTTAGATTTAAAATTTAATTTGTTTATCAAAGTGCATCTTGTGAGTATGAATTTCTGCTGCCTCAATCAATCAGTTCTGTTAAAAACATCCAAGATGATTAAAGAAATGGATCAACATTATATCGTCAGCATAAGAAGATGTTTGAGATTTGTTAATAACACAACACATATGCTTGATGGGTATATAATAAATAACAAGAGGAACCTAAGACGAATCGCTTGAGGAACCCCAGAAAAAAATAATTTGAGTACAAGACATGTTATTTTTGACACAAACATTTTAGATTACGATTACTTAGATAAAAATGAAAAAGAACACAGCAAGTTTATCAAAAATCGTATAATATTCAAGTTTGTGCAATAATAAAGATTGGTTTTAATTTAGAGTAATCAAGCGAAACTAGAGGAGCAACAAACTTATTATCTATTAGTATAAAGAATGTATGCACTTAATCAAACTATTCTATTTGTGATAATCAATTTATAGTAAAAAAATTTTTGTACAAAAATGCTGTTTTATTAAAAAAAGCATTGAAGCAGCTTGGCTAACCTTTCGTTTTGAAACAACCTTGATTAAAATATCAAATATATAAAACAATTTAAAAAATAATTATCAAAATTTTTTACACTACAGTGTTGATGCGAGGTTAATATGTTTTTACTACATGTAGTATGATGCAATAATGTGTTTTCAAACTAATACAATCCCCGACCAATTTTCACAAGAAGAATTCAAAATTGAAGAAAGTCTTTTAATTTAAACATAAAATTGTAAAAGAGCTGCCGAACCTTAATTTTAAGTAATTAAATGCATAACAATGTTGACGGTAAGAATGCGGAATTTACTTGAAAATTACAGATTTTGCAACAAACATTATAGTCCATTCACTTTAGACAAAAATAGCCATTAGATGGAAATAATTCATAAAGTTTTGATTTTTGGACATTGAATTCTCGAAACGGTTAGAAATAAGGGAAAAAAAGTTTCCACTCTAATCGTGGGTGGAACATTCCCTTTTGAACAAAAAACTACCCTGGCGCGGACTCGTTAGGAGTTTTTCTCAGTTAACTTCTAAATAGTTGCTCGGTACTACAAAATATCATAGGACCAAATATATTTGCTGTAAAATTTTGCATAAATAAGCTTTGTATACCACAAAGCTAATTGTTATAAATTCTTGTAATTAAGGAAAGTTTTGCGAGCAACGGAAAAATCGCTTTTGCACGCAAATAACTCCGAAACCGTTGTTTTTACGCAAGTAATGATAAGATAAGAACAAAAATATTTTTACAAAGTACATGTCTTACAGTTTTTATTTCGTATTCTTCACTGACTTTTACGCTTTCTTTGCAAATATGCATTCCATAATTGGAACTAGTTTCTACACCATCTGTGAGGTAGAGTTGAATACATATTCACAACTTTTTAACGTTCGTCATTGACTTTTGGTTTTAGATCTGTGATAAACTTATAATTACGCCGATTTGTGACGTCATTATGCTAGTATTACTATAATTTTTAGGCATTTTCATAACATTTTATCTTAAATTCTTTCCGTGTTATATTTCTTTCAGGCATTATTTACTATATCGACTTTTCCTTCAGAGCAGCTGCTGGCTTTTGAATTTTGGTAGGGGACAAGTAGATATACAAAAAGTTGACATGGAAGAGTTACTCGGAGAAGATCATGAGGAAAATTTAAAATTAAAAGAAAAATTGAAGTGGAATAGACTTACAAAAAAAAAAACTTCAAAAAAATGTGGGCTGAACAAGTCTACCTCATGGGTGTGGGAAACGAGTAACAATTATGAAATGCATTTTTTGCAAAGGAAGCGTAAAAAGTCGGTAAAGAATAGAAACTAAAACTAAATTTTGTGTTCTACAATTTTTGTTCTTATCATTTTTTGCGTAAAAACAACGATTTTGGAGTTATTTGCTAGCGGAAGCAATTTTATAATGACAATTTTAATTAACTTTACGGTATACAAGACTTTTTATGCAAAATTTTATAACAAATATTTTTAGTCCTATAATATTTTGTCGTCCGAGCAACGATTTAGAAGTTAAATGAAGAAAAAATTTGACTGAATCTTCCCCAGAGGTAATTTTCGTCCAAAAGGATGAGCCATGCACAATTAGAGTAAAAAGTTTTTCCCTTATTTCTAACCTTTCAAAAGAATTATTGACAAAAAATTAAAATTATATAAATTATTTTTTCAAAGTCTAATTTACCTGAACTGTCAACTTTGAAACCTAATTGCGAGAATTCTATAAATTAACTTTATGGCATATAAGACTTTTTTGCAAAATTTTATGAATATTTTTAGTCCTACAATATTTTGTCGTCTGAGCAACTATTTAGAAGTTAAATGAGGGAAAACTCGTAACGAGTCCGTGCCAGGGGTAGTTTTTGTTCAAAGGGATGTTCCACCTACGATTAGGTTTCTAACCCTTTCGAGAATTCACTGTACTTTTTGGTTTATTATTTACGAAATGTCTAAAGTGACTGAACTATTACTTTGTTAGTTTTATGAAAATGTTTGTTTAAAAATTAAAATATCAAAAGGTAACCAAAATATTTTGAAGCGGTTAGAGTTTTAGGCTCTGTTATATTAACGAAATTGCATAAGCACAAGTTTGATTTGTTTTTTAATTACGAAATTTTGTTGCACATTTATTAAGATGAAACAAAGAAACGTCTGCGCTACATTATGACTATGTAACAGTGTTTTCTGGGATACATAATGACTATCTACAAATAGTTCGCCAGAACTTTAATTTTAACATTATATATACTATATTCAAAATTTTCAATAAAAATAGTAACAACAGGTATATAAACTACTTATTGCTACAATTGTTTCTTTAACAATTGGTTAATAAATGTTTTGTATTGAAGTACAGTATGCAAAAGAAAATTGTTTATACGTACATTTTAGCAGTACGTGCACATATATAAAAGTAAAAAAGATACAACACTGTTCTGTAAACAATCCAAATAGAAAGATTCAATGAAAATTGAATTTAAAACTACTATGTGCAATTTTTATAAACAACGTATTGTTAAAAGAAAAATAGTTTCCCACAAAAATTACCTATTGTTTTCTTAGTAAATATGTTTCAGTGGAATTCATTATTTTCTTTGTTTTTTATAAACAAATGCGATATAGTAACTGACAATATTAGTGTTTGCTATCGATTCTGAACAAAAAAAATTCAAATTTATCTAACCTACTTCCAAAAGACAAAATTCTATTTTATACAATGTATGAAAATAAAAGTGATTACATTTTGATTTCAACTTGAATCAATATTTTACTTTGTTAGTTTAGTATGAAGTGTTGAGATTAAATTTCCAACTTCCAATATTACTATTTACTTTATTTGATTGTAACCACGAGACGAGTTCAACTGCTTGAGAAAATCTAGATCAAGTACATACTCGAGAGTACAATGTCTTTATCACGACTATGTAACAAGTTCCTATAACAACAACCAAACACGTGCCATAAAAAAATTCATAAGTTTATATCTCATATATTTTGTAACTAATGCTTTTTAAGAAGATGCAGAAAGAAAAACATCTAAAATGTACGAAGGTATAAAATATTTTCAAATATGAAGTAAATTATCGAGTTTATTAGATTTAATCACCTGTCAATCTAATTACGTTTCAGTGAACTAAAGTCATAAAAACTTTTTTAAATCATAAAAACGATTACGCATACAAGATAAGCAAAACTTTTTACAGCATCAAATCCTTTTATTGAATAGAATATAAAAAAGGCGAAGGTTGAAAAACCCTTCTTCGATCTTTCTCCAGTACACTAAACTTGTATAATGCTTATTTTGTCAACTATTTAATCATCTTAAGAAATTAAACCTCAAAACAAAGTAATTAAGAAATTTTACTATTCAATTGGTGGCGTTTGGAATAAAATTGAGGAAAATTGTAATTCCTGTAGGTTTATTACCACCGAGTTCGGGCTTATAATAGGACTTTAAAACAAAACAGAAGGTGCTTCTACAAAATTAAAGACATTTTTTAAGGGTGGCGTCTTTATTGTAATAACATTTGGAAACAATAAAAAGTCATACTTAGTGTTATATTCAAATGCAAATTGCTTATTGTTTCCATTGACACTATTCCGCCAAAGAACTCAATTCTATCGTAATTACTTCTCAACGTGCAGTTTTACAAATAGAACTCGCTGAGAACAAATTGCAACGAAAACTATAAAACAAAATCATCAGTAAACAGAAGAAAATAAACCAAGTTAATTTATAAGGAATATCTGTACGTTTAATAGAATTCTATTAAATCAGCGGCAACGCTATGCTTGTCACACACCAACAAACGTTTTCTTAAGCAGTTATTTTATTTTAGACTTTGATTTTATCCTCTATTCTTTTCCTTTTATGTTTCTAATAATGAAAATTTATTCATTGAACCAAGCTTTGTTTTACGCTTACGTAGAGTTTTTTTTCCTTTTTGTACGTAATTCTTTTAATCGCGCCATAATTGATCATTAACAGATTTTAGTTTATTGGAAACCATTAAAATATACGGCAAATCCCTAAAATGTATGTCAAAGGTCATTATAACCGAACCTATGAATTTTTCTTTATTGAAATTAATGACATAGCATTAGGGGTGGTTTTCCGTTGATCCGTGTGTAGGTTGAAAACGTTACGAATTAATTAAATCAAATGACGTAATTGAAAGTTATTATTGTTTGGTAAACTCGAAAAACAATCTATAACAATAAAGTTTTAAAAAAATTGATTTGATAGATAGAGAAAAAATAATTAATAGGTAAAATAAAAATCGGATTTGGATTCCCTACAGAAATAAAAAAAATTAGCTACGATTAATTGTATTATAACAATTTTATGAATTTCAAGTAAAAATTTATTTAAAAAATGTTTTTATTAATACGAAGTTGCTGTTGTATCGACTTAGGTCCTAAAACGGTTTGTAATTGAGATTTTCAATCTATAGCGCTGGAATAAAGCTGCAATACTAATCCGATTTGAAATATTTTTGTTTGTATTGGACGTACGTTCCAGTTCCAGCCCCGCCAATGTTGAAAAATATATTCGCCGCCGTCCATTTTATTGTTTTGCTACATCTGAATAAGAAAGCTGATGTTTTAGAAAAGTGTCGAATCAAGAGTCGATGTTTCATGGATTTGTAAAAATTTCCGGTTACTTTATAACAAAGCGTTAAAATAGGCGTCATTTTCACTATATCTTCTAAAATACATGTAGAATATACTTTGACATGCTATATATTTTAAAAGTTCTTTTCGACCGTTAAGAAAATATAATGTGTTACATTTTAAAATATGTAAGTTTATGCTGCCATAACTTTTGAAACACCCTGTACAATAAAAACATTTTTAAAATGTGTACTCTGTAACTGTACTAATTGTAAAAAATTTGTAAAGTTATAGTTTTTTCCCAACGATATTATCCTCCAATGTCAGAAGTTACTGAGAGGATTTGCCTCTCGGCGACTGTCGGTGCGTCGTTAGGTTTTCCAGGTGTGTATTGTATGAAATATTATATGACTAAAGCGGGAAAGTGTTCCTGTAGGGCTGTCAGCAACCATTTCAGTGGTTGATGGTCGATCGAGACGGATACTAGGTTTCCTTCCAAATATCGTCTAAATTTATTAACGGTCTACACAATGGCTAGAACTTTTCGTTGAGTAGTTTCTCAACGAGGATCAGCAATCGAGTTGTGTATTTGCTGGTGGCTCTTCTCGTCCCCCACCTTCACCCAACACTGCTCCGAGAGCGTAGTTGCTAGCATCGATGCGTAATATGTATGGTGCGTTCATATCGGCTTGTCTTAAGAAGGAGGCCGACATTAGTAGTGTTTTGAGACGTGCGAAACCGTTAGCTTGTTTTAGTCTCTAGGTGCATGTGACTTTTTTCTTTATTAAAATAGATAGAACTGTTTTTCTTCGTCCTACAAAATCAGAGGCGTTTTATGGTTTTGAGTTTGTGCGCTTGGTGATCGCTCCGTCTTGTCGAGATCCATCTAGATTACGTCAGATATTTCACCTGGTGGCAGCCAAAGGTGCACGTTGACTTTCGTGTTTACAATTTATATCGGCGATTGTTCCAACACTGTACGTAAGACTTTCTCGTAGCCTTCAAGCGATTCTAAAAAAAAAGTTGATATTGTTCAGGTAAGCTAGCAAGGTTACTTGGGGTATGCTTGAGCCATAAGTTTTTAGTACGAGGAGGGCCTGTTTCGTTATCCAAATGCCATTCTTCAAAATCAAAGGGTAATCATTAAGCAAGATATGTTCAAACTTACAATCACTACTGTTAACATTACCAGACATACTGAGACAAGGAAAGAAAACAAACGAAATAGCTTAGGACAGAATTGAGTCGCCGAGAAGCACCAGTTGCTCAACCAGGTGATTTAGTCTTGGTTAAACACATTCGGTAAGAAGATCACGGCAAAGTTCCATCCATGATGACATAAACCCTACCGCATACTAACCCAAATCTATTACAAATACGAAATGGTATCTACCGAAAAACCAACAAAACTTCTGGGAAAATATCACGCTTCAGCACTCGCACCCTATCTAGGAAAGAAAAGGCGCTGAGAACAGTCTAACCCAGAAAAAAAGGAGATCTGCAATAATCGAGAAACTCCTGAATCTTACTTTGGGACTAATATCAGGTTTATATGGGGAGTCTGTAACGCACCATTAAGTAGCCCAGTATACTTGCTTTGCGAAACCGGTCAACTCTAGACTATTGCGCATGTTGAAGATAACCCTACTACACGCACGCACAAACAAGAGGCCGCGCTCTGGTTACACATCTCTTTCCCTTTTTTTTTTTTTTTTTTTTTATTTAAAACAACCTATTTTTTTTTAATCCCTCTCTTTTTTTTTTTTTTTTTTTTAAAAAAATTTTTATTTTTTTTTTTTTTTTTTTTTTTTTTTTTTAATTTTTTTTTTTTTTTTTTTTTATTTTTTCTCTTTTTTTTTATAAAAATATATATATTTTTTAAAAATTTTTTTTTATTTTTTTTTTTTTTTTTCTTTTTTTTTTTTTTTTTTTTTTTTTTTTTTTTTTTTTTCTTTTTATTTCTTTTTTTTTTTTTTTTAAAAACTTAAAAAAAGTTTTTTTTTTAATCTAAAAAATAAAAAAAAAATTCTTTTTTTCTATTTTTATCTTTTTGTTCGTTTGATGTGAATCGACGAAACATTCTACGATCGGCTGTGCAGTAACTAAGAATACCAAACGCCCCCGGGATTAACCGGTATAGTATAAATTTGCACTTGCGACGTAGCCTTTACGTTATTCGTCTGTACTACATTTTGTTATCAGACTGATAAAATAAAAACTTGACCTATTAGTCATTTGATAACTTCTAGAATTTGTAACCCGAAACAGGCGATATGTGAAGTGCTGGCGGCAAACGTTGTTGGCTTGTTTTCCATATAGGCCCGTTTTTTCACCGGCACTGTTGTATTATGTAGCCAAGATTTTTGCAAAAATTGCATTTTTTTTGGGCAGTAGGTTTGTCGTCACCGGCTTAGTTATTGGTGTTGGAGCTGGAGGTTCCTTTCCGAATTTTCTAAGTGTCTTTTTTTCCGGACTCGTCGACGGTGTCCAGTTGCAGTGGTGTTGGCATCTTGCTGTCTTTTGGCAGTTTTGCGAGGAGATTAATCGTTCTGTGGCCGTATGTTCTGCCTGCTCTGTCGCAAATGTGTACTTTAGGATCTCGTGCCTTGGTAGGTACAAAGGCTCTGCGGTAGTGCTGCCTACCATCGCTTCTTCCCAGTCACCCTCTATATTATTTTTTATGTTGGTTTATTAGTTAGTACAAATTAAATTTTCATTAGCACTTCTTTTTTTTTTTTTTTTTTTGGGTATTTATTCTCCTTTTTTTTTTTTAATATCCCCCTTTTTTTTTTTTTTTTTTTTTTTTTAAAAAAATTTATTTTTAAAAAATTTTTTTTTTTTACAATTAAACATTCCAAACACCTTTTTAATTTTTTTTTTTTTTTTTTTTTAATAATTTATTTCTATTTTTTTTTTTTTTTTTTTTTTTTTTTTTTTTTTTTTAAAAAATTTTTTATTTTTTTTTTTAAAAATAAATAAATTTAAATAAATTAATTTTTAAAATTAATAATTAATTATAAAAATAATTTAAATAAAAAAAAATATCAAAATTTTTTTATTTTTTTAAAGAATTATTGATCGTTTCCACACTTGAAAAAAGCGCACAAATATTCAAAAAAAAATATTTAGGTCTGTTGCCGATTTTTCAAAGTATTAAACTATGTTTAAGTTAAATTTAAAAGGAGGGATGTCTGTGATGTATTGATATTGACACTCAATGTATTAAATAAATCTTGGTTTAGTACAGTCCATGTTTGCTTTTACTTTAATAATTTATTTCAAATAAAAATAAATTGTTAGAAACCCAACTTCGCTTCAAGGCCAATGTTTCTCGATAATTTGAATTAAATTAAGAAACACAGTATGACCACACAATTAAAATTCATCGGTCAGAAACTGTTCCAAAATTAGTTTGTTAAAGTAATTATATGGTTTGCACCTACCGAAGTAACTTTCAGCGTGTTTACAAATTTGTTTTCAATAGGTTTCATGTAACCTTGTGTAACATTATTTATTTAAAAAAATATTTTCTGACTATAACTTTAAAGTTGAAAAAAACTGTTGGAATGCTATTTTAACTACTTCTTAAAACTTGTTATTGATTGTGTTAAAGATAGCATTTTTGCTTATTGAAATCTTAGTTTCAAAACTGCCCGTCTACACTTAACTGAAATATTTATTGTTGAGGAAAAACATGACGTAGATATTTTCTGAAGAAAATCTGCCATTAGTAATTGAAACAATATTATTTACATCAGGTGGGTAATTGTCATTTTTTTTTATTAAGGGTGTTAAAACAAATACAAATTACTAACATGCATAATAAAGCCAAAACTATTTTAGAGTTAAATAGTGCATTTACAATTACAAAAATTGCGTAAAAACTTACGATATATTAGAGACACCAAGAAGTAATGTAATTACCTGTAACAAAAAGACGTTAGTAAAAATTAACATAACGTTGTAAGCAGTCAATTTTAACTTTATTTATTTATTGGTTTTTGTGCTCATAATTAGAATAATAATAATAATAACCAACATTAACAATAACAATAATAATAATGATTATAATAATAATATAATGGTATAGTAATGAAGACAGCCAAAGAAAATATCAAAGAACCACTCAAAACTAGACTGAAGCAAATCCTTAGAACTAAGCTATCTGCACAGAACACCGTGAGCGCCATCGACTCCTCTACCGTACCAGTGGTCTCGTGCAGCTTTGGTGTGTCAGATGACGATAACGGAGCTGGACAGAGATCAATAGAATCGCTTCCACAACTGGCTGCTGAAGGGTTTCCAGAAACAGAGAGATTCATGTGTGCTATTCAAGACCAAATTATACCCACAAGATCCCACCTCAAATACATAATCAAAGACTCTAAAATAACTTCAGCACAATGCCGTGTATGTGGAGAGGGTAACGAGAATGTTAAGCACACATAAGCGGCTGTAAGGTTACTAGCACCACGTGAATGGTCACAAACAGGGACAATAACGTCGCAAAAATAATTCATATAGAAATAAGCTATAAACTCGGTCTCTCGAATAACAGAACACCATATTACCGATATATTCCAGAGAGTGTGCTAGAGAATACCGAACACCTAGTCTACTGGGACAGACAACTAATCACCAGCGAAGTAGTATAGCATAATAGACCCAATATTGTTGTATACAACAAACAGGAGAGTCGGATCATTCTGATAGACATACCAATACCAGCTTCAGCCAATATACAGAAAAAACATAAAGAAAAACTTGATAAATACCTACCACTCGCTGATGACCTCAGGAAAACTTGGAAAGCGAAGAATATAAGTATTGTTCCAATAGTAATCGGAGCTACAGGAGAGATACCCAGAGGCCTGAATAAAGACCTTGCATCTCTAAACATACACTTTGGCATTCATATAGAGATGTAAAAAACGGTGGTCCTCTCGACTTACAACGTAGTCAGAAAAGTATTAAACCTCCCTCCCACCACTTAATAGTAAGATCACACATGCCTTGCGACCATATGTGGGGATTACCGCTAAAGCGTAATGGAAACAAAATAATAATAATAATAATTATAGTAAATTAAATTAAAAACTATAATTTTATTCGGTATAGAAAAGCATTTTGATCAATACATTTTTAATTATTTTTACAAATTTTTTGAAGGGTTGATCTCTTATTTAAAAAAAAAGATGTTACATAGTTAATGTTTTTACATTTTGAATAAAACAGGTTTTGGTACTATTAATACAAAACATACTTTAAATTCTTAAAACAAATTTTGTCTGTGGAAAACATAACAACTAATAATTAAAAAAATTGAACTCTTCTACTATTTACTGTAGCAAATTCTTCTAAGCTATCTTATCTTTTCTGCAATATCGTAAATATAATTTTTAATTAGCTTAAGTTTAGAAAATGCACGTTCACTTGATGCTACTGACACAGGAAGAGTAAGAAGAACTCTTAAAGAAATTTCTAAATTGGGAAAGGTTGAGATTGAATTGTTTTAAAAACATGTATGTAATTTTTGAATTCTTTTCATAAATTTTTTTGTTTCCCGAATCAATTTTAAATATACATTTTGCAACTATTTGAAAGATCACCTTTACTTACATCAAAAAATGTTACCGATGTTTATAATGAAAATGATCTGAAAACATTAACAGAAGGAAGAAACCTTAAAGATTTTCCGCATCATCGCCGACACCCCCTGGTTATTCGAAACGACCGCCTCCATCTCGAACTCAAACTTCCCAAAATCAAGTATTTCATACGCTAATCCGCAACTGCGCCCATTCCAATCCACTTGACAAGAGACTGTGGGACTACGATATCGATGAGATGCCAAAGCACAAACGGCCAAAGCATGTTATTATAGGTTAAATTAGAATCATATATCAGCCCGAAGTTGAAAGCGGATCCAAAGAGGTTAGGCAAGTTTTATTGTACATTTAGGATTAAATTATAAAATTTCATAATTGATGTGACACATAAACATGTATGAAAATAAAATGAAAATGAACTCATCGATCTACATCCAATATCGGAGATAAAGAAGAAAATTGTGACCAACAATAAAATAGCTTCTCTTTCCATATGTGTGATCAACTACATCCACAATGTGTTCAGCATTAATAGAACTCAATTTAAATAAGCTATTATTCTCTGATAATGTTTACATTGCTTCCTACTTCAAGAGTTTAAGACGATTTAACAGTTGAGTTTTGGTTCTCGGAAAGAAAATGATTGTTACAAATGAAAACATTTTCAGAAATATTGAGGACATTTACTTTCCCACACAAACCCAACCATAAAACCATTGTTAAATGTTGTTCTATGATTAATAAAGGCCCGTACAAACCTAATGTTTTGCATTAAATGTCACATTTTAGTAGGACTTGGAATAGTCGATTATGTCCAAATACAAAATTTTATATTGATAGAGTTTCAGGAAATTGTTAAATTTCTAATCGACGGACTACGTGAATCACCCTGTATAACATTTAAAAAATAAAATAATTATTTACACAAATTTTGTATACAAAAAGTGTTCTAAATTATGTCTTATTGAAGCTTTAAAAAGGGAATCATTATAAACTTTTAAAACTGATAGTGACATTTTACGGATACCAATTTCAAATTTTTGACACACATTTTAAAGATAGTTTTTCTACATACATTTTGTTATTTGGGATGTCTATTTGGTAACTAAGATTTAAAGGAAAAAATTCGGTAAGGGGAAAAATAAATGTAAATTGGATAAATAGACAGATGAGCCAAACGTTATCAAACGTATGTCGAGTAAAGCCACGAATGATAATACACATTTTTTATTGATTTCATTCACAATTCCATGAGCTCCATTAAAAAGACCATTCTCCTGTAACCGATTGAAGATTTTGAAAATTTTTTATGTGCAGCTGCATCCCATTTAAACGTTTGAAAAGTAAAACAATCTGTGCTTTCGATTGACTCGGGAAATATCCTATGGTCAAGTACATATATTCCACTATAGGTTCTTCGGATGCCCTGATGCTTTTCAAATCCACGTGCTTTCTTATCATTGGACTTTTACTAGCCAATTTGATTGGAGGTGAAATTTTGTGACTTATTTGGCTTTGGGATTGCCGTCTCAACCCCATCGTAATCGACATCGTTAATTCACATTCGCATAAAGTAACACTCGAAATGCAGAAAACGCAATCAACATAACAAACTCGATTAAGAAATGCCGATGACAAGGACGATATTTCTACAACCTCGCACACGAATCAAACAGCCTACTTATTGCATATAAAATAAAGTAGAATCGGTAGACAAAATGAAGTTAAGTTAAAGTATAAGTTTTGCGACACCTAGTGTCGACTCGTGTTTAAGCAACTTTGTCAACAGGTATGTGTCAAATTAAGTTCTGTAATCAATTCGACACCCAGTTCGCATCAACCAGTTTGCGACGCTGACTAGCGGTCAGCACGGTGCGTCGCTAGCACCCAAATCGGCCGGCGATTTACGACTCCATATGTAACACGAGCGGCGCCTCATTACTGCAAACGCTGCATCTCGTACGCTACACGTGCATTCGACGATCTACGCAACTTTCGTTCTTGCATGTAAATATTCCATCGCACCTACTGTAAGTGAATGTAAATAAACACATTTAAACACGAAAGGAACAACGAACAATTCTTTCTCTGATCAAACCGGCTTCTAGTATACACCCTAGACGCCACAGGGCTTTTTAGTCGGTTTAACAGTAGGTAGTCAAACAATTCCGGAAGGAGTTGTTTTACTTCTTCGGCTGCTGTTTTCTAACTTTAGTGTTTGTGTCGGAGAACATCCTTAGATTATGTCCCTGACTGTTTAGGATTGTATTCGAGCTTGTTTATTACGCTACGTCATTTAAACTGTTGCAATGCTTTTACTTTGGTAGACAGTACGTTCAGTGCTGAATGATTATAAGAAGATAGATGTAGGCGTAGCAAAACCTAATCCATAGATCAATAAGTGGGTTTGTCAGAAATAAGTATTTTAACAAATTTTTCAGTAATACATGTTCATTTGGCATTGATCTGAAATCACGATTGGGATGTTTTGTATAAATTAATTTTTGAGAATTTGGAATCGTGAAAACGAATAATAAATTTTTATAATTTTTTTACACGACGAAAACTAAAAGCAGGCATGTCATTTTGTGTACATTTACGAACTAGTATATATTATTTATTAAAGCAAATTAAAAAATTGTAACTGGTGAGTGCGGGATGTGAATAATGCATAGGCCACAACATTTGATCAAAATAAATCAGAAGTTATTAGTTTTTGTGTCATCCTTTTATTCCAATGTGGCTTCACATAAATTTAATGTACGCTTTTAAAGTGAAAACAATATTATAGTGATGAATGTTATTTTAATAAAGCAAATGAAGATTGTGTAAAATTGATTAAGAGAGTCAAATAATGAATAAATGAAAATCAATAGATAACCCACTTTTAGAAACATAAAACGTATGGCATCTG
Source organism: Abscondita cerata (assembly GCA_030710515.1). Taxonomy (NCBI): domain Eukaryota; kingdom Metazoa; phylum Arthropoda; class Insecta; order Coleoptera; family Lampyridae; genus Abscondita; species Abscondita cerata. The sequence continues at coordinate 118,259 of JALBCR010000801.1, read as the reverse complement.
GCAAAATAAACTTGGCGAATGGTTATGAAAAGCTTTTCCCCAAAAAATATTCCGTGTGTATAAAAACGATCTTTGTCACTAAGAAAAACAAACGTTAATATTTGCGAAAGGCATAAATCAAAATTCACGACGATAACCCCGAATTAGTGGGATATAAACTAAATTCGACTCTTGTTATGTTAAATCCGACGGTTCGTGTTATGTATCAATAGTAATTCGGTAGCATAGACAACTGACCTAATCAATTTTATTTAATAGTATAACGTCAATGACATATAATTCGTTAACCCAACTCTTTCATTTGTCTTAAATAAAGAGTTTTTAGTATACCAATAATAGAACAACTATTAATAAAGCTGTCACTACTTTTTTTAAGTTTCTCTGTTTCATAAACGCTGTGGTTTTTTATTTTTCTTTAACAATTGCAATAGAAATAAAGTTTTCACGCTTAATTAATTGCGACTTGTTTTATTTCGTCGAGGGGCTCTATTTTCAGAGTCTTTGAAAAGCTACTAGCTTGCTTCTTTGTATATTATATTAACCATAGCACTTTGATCGTCATCTTTTTGGCATTGTACGCATCGTTCTTGAAATCTACATTATAAATTCAGAAACTTAAATTTTATTGTTATAATTAATGTAATTATGTTTTGTTTCAACCTTATCTCTCTAACAACTTTCTTATTTCATTGTCATGATCATTGCGGTTGCGAACATCCTACAGCAAAGAGGCAATCAAATATGAACGATTTGTATGTATTACGTAAGATTTAAATGGGTCATAAGCATTATGGCACAAAATACGTAGACTAAAATTTAATATAATTAGAAATAATTGTAAACGCAAAATAAAAATAAACAAAAGAAAATGTACCGAAAGCAAGCTTGAAACTTTTTATACGGGTGTTAAGTTTGCGAAAAATGACTCAAGTACGATGAAAATAGATCAATTTATATTCAAGCGCAACAAATTTGATGCGAGTAAGAGAATTGGAGATAATTCAAAAGTAGATGTAAAAATTTATGCAAATACTTTCAGAAATCAAATAATATAAATATATACGCTTTTGATTTATATTTCCAGTGATTTTTTTACTTCAAACAATTCTAAAAACTTAATTAAGTAGCAAACTAAGGAAAGGTTCAATTTTTTTGAAAATTTGTCAACACTATCTAAATTAGAAAAAAGTCTTGTTTCTCCAGAAACAGAACTTATATTTTGATGACTATCAAGTCAAGTACTGTAAAGTTTAGATTAAAGTTCTTTCGAATGAAATCGAAAAAATAAATTGATTGTATATGAAAAAATATAAAAATCTAAGAAATTTATAATATCTTCATGATGCAACCGGAATAGTACAAGGTGAACTTTGGCGTAAAATAAAGAATACTACCAAGTAAACCAAGAAAGTCGGAATATAAAAAAAAATAAAGCTGGTTTAAAATTCTGCCAACATTTCTGCATTATGCAATAAAAGAAGTTGCAAACCACAAAAAGAAATAATATTCCAATTCAATAGCGTAGCAGAATGGAATAGATAGTAATGGACATAACAGTTAGTATAAATTTTTTTAAACTAGGTAGTATTATCAATTTAGTCCTTTGAGTAATACCTGAACACTGTATAGTAATATAAACATAAAATGTATTGTATTTATAAAGTCTAATATTTTTTTTATAGTTTTGCATATATGTATAATACGAACGTTAACGTTTTGCAAACGTTCAAGAAAACAATTTAGTTTCAGATACGTAAAAATAAATAGATTTGATACCGTCGAGAAATACTATTTAGATTATACATTGATAACTGTGAGTGTTAGTTAAAAAACAATCGTGTGAGCGCATCTTAAGAATTTGCTATAACATTAGTCAATTGAAAGGTAATGATAAAATAAAAAAAAACGAGCGTTTTCGTGCAGAATTTGATATCGCTCTAATATCAATAAACGCGTAAGATTGTACAGAAAATCCGCTGCGACTTTTGATAGAAAAACTGAAGAAAAAACAAAATAACAGTTTTCTAGAATGTTACGTAATTGACCTTAAAATTCGTTAAGTACAGTTTAACAAAAAAAAACGTGTAATATCGTATGAAAAGTGTACGGCGAAGTAACGGCGAACATTTAATGACTACTTAGCTGTTTAACAAAACATAAGACAAAGTTAGGCATGTTCCTCGAAGATAAACATGTTTTAGGCATTTTTTAATTCCAAATTTTGCTCCTCGAAAAAAAAGAGGGAATTATTTTAATTTCGTTGTGCAAAAATAGTTCAAATACAAAATAATAAAATTTACGACATTTTTTAATGTAGTTATTTTCTTTATGTGAGAGTATTGCCACTCAGTAGTATTTGTGTGTATTTTTACTAGAAACAGTATTATTTAAAAATTCGAATAAGTAAAAAAATTCTGAGGTAAACGAAAAGTTAAATTGATTTATTCAGATTATATCCAGAATTTAATAAAATACCCGGTATTATAAAAATCATCTAAGTATTTCATTAAAATCTGACCAGTGATTTTTTGTCATTATGCTTACATACGGACCGATAGCTAACCGGTCTCTAGGCAATTTTTGCCTCATTATAACATACTAACTCTAATTCGTCGATATTATAAAAAAGGACTGTTAAAATTTATCCATGTAGAAGTTAGTCATAAATCCACCCATAACAATTAATTTTTTACTGTAACGTTATGTAAATATTATCTATATTGGGAGTAAAATGTTTTATACCTACTAAAAACAACAATTAATCAAAAACAAATAATTTATATTAAAACATCTGTTTATAAACAAAATTTTAAACAAATTTGCAAAGTACACACACCTATCGAATTTTAAGAGCTTCTTTCATAGTGTTCACGTAGATTAATTATTATGCAAATTTAGTAATAATTAGATTTTGTAATTCGAAACAACATATTAAAGAATAAAAATGCAAATATTGTTATTGCTACGCGTGAAGTACTTAGAGAAAGTTTAACGGCGAATTTGAACGTGTTGGCGTGGATCAATTTTTTGGCAAATTCAGCAATAAATAGTTTTTATGATTATAAACAACACCCCAAAGAATAAAGATGCTTATATTTTTTAAAACAAAAAATTTGATCTCAAAGTTACGGCTGCGCGCGACATTATAGTCTGTACGTAAAGTTCGTTCGAGGGTGAATTTTGTTACGGTTCAAAATCTTCAAATTGCGCGTTGCAATACAAATTAAATTTCCGCGCTTTGAACCGAATTTTCTGATTGATGAACGATAATTGCGGTTTTCCGGATCAGAGTGGCGAGCGGACATCTTGTAACTCATGCTTGGTTCCTGGGCGGATAGCCGGTTTTGAAGCTAAAACTTAATATAAACTGCTATGTGACTTCGATAATTTTACAATAATTGAGCGTGGATATTTGATAACGACTATTTACGCCGTAAGTGGGTCTCTTTACTATTATTTTGTGGATTTAGGAGTTTTTATTTATTGGTAATTATGACATATGATTTAGCACGTCTCGGGACCACAACTTCTTTCCTGTATTGTATGTCTAGATAAATTCTTGGGGACGCTGGAACAAGCTATTACCTTTGTTATTGGTGACACAAAACTGGCCTGCATTTCTACAATCGCCGATGTCGGGGACGCCGGACCGACATACCTCCTGCGGTCTACGGTATTCACACGCAGTGCCCGTGGTTCACCGCAAAAAGTTTGATTCCTAGAATTGGGTTTTCTATTAAATCCCGGAGAACACCTTCCGAACTTCCAGTAGATGTAGCATTCACAAGGACCTCGTTATCAACTTTACGTACGACAGAACCAGATAAGCATCGGTCATCAAACGGTCATACTTATAGTATCTTTAGTATTTTAAGACCATTTGTGATTCGGGGTAGCCTCCATATTCTCACGCTAGTGTTGTCGGTACGAACTATTTCAGAGTTTCGAGAGATTCGCGAACCAAAATCCTTTCGGAGAAAGAAAGTGTTTAGGCACCCTGCACATCCCTGGGTGTTATACCCACCCCAGTTCTGTATTTTTTCCAAACACAAAAAAATAAAATCTTATCATCTGAACAAAGAGTATAACCAAGAGTAAGTCATAAGAAGGAAAAGAAAAGAAAAAACTATGAGAACAGTCGAGATACATCTAGGCTAATTTTTCGTCTTTTTCGACGCTTTGAGTACGAAAAATGTCGGCATCACCAGAGTGATTATCAACAGGAGTTTCGTCTTCTGCAGAATCTAGATACGCAGGTTTTGATCTTTAGCATGCCAAACACCAGCCGCGTTTCGTGAAACGTTTTCCAACTCGTACGTCCACGGAGAGACCACAGTTTTTATAAAGAACGGCCCAATGTATTTTGGAGCGAATCCTGGCGTTAAAGAAGTTTGGTGCTGAAAATAAGACGAATTTTCGCTTCCACACCCTGTCTCTTAGTGTGTATGGAGTATGTCGTTTGCGTAGCATATAGCGCCGCTGCTGATTGCGCTTTTGTTAGCTTGCCAGGGATAAATTGACTTATCCTTTCGTATTGTTTAGGATTAGAAGTAGGTATAGGAAACTCAGAGTCAGTTTCAAGTGGAGAAGTTTCTAAAGCTATGGAGTGACTAAAGGAATTACCCGAAACAACGTGTTCACGCCCAAAGAGCCCATAGTAAGAAGTACAGTTTGTGACTTCATGTTTTGCCGTACCAATTGCGCAACCCACATTATCTAGATTAGCATTCCAGTGTCGTTGATTCGACTTAGTGTACGCCGTTAACATGGTTGTCAGAACCCGATTTACACGTTCAACAGGATTAGCGCGTGGGAGATATCTGGCTGTATAGAGAATAGTCGCATATTCGTCTAAATTCTTTACTGAGAAACTGAACCCCGTTTTCTGAGATTAAGGTATTGAGGAGTTCCAAAAGAAGGAAGATCTGTTGATCTAGTATACGTACTGTGTTTGTAGCATTAGCCGTACGCATAGGAAAAAAAGTGAGCATTTTGTGAAACAGTCTACTACAACGAAGATGTAAGAGTTTTCTTTCGTGGAGCAGAGGAAGATGACCTGCCAAGGATAAGTAGGTCTAGCTCGAGGAGCAAAGTTACCAGGAGATGCATGTTGTTTAACTTTGTGAGCAGCACAGACTTTACGTTGTCGGATGTAGTTCGCGACGCCGGCACGTAATTTAGGCCACCAAAACCGCTGTAAAATTTGGGCAGTAGTTTTAAAATTGCCACAATGTCCAGAGACAGGCGGATCGTGGTTAGCTTGAATGATACGTTTACGCTGTTCCGACGGAACCACTTTTCCAAGCAACATTACCCAAGAGAGACGTTTTCACAAGTCGAAATAAGGTGTCGTCTACGACAGACCAGGAAGCAAATTGTTTAGGAAAAGAAGTCACCCTTTGAAGCATCCTATTATACCACAGATCTGAAGTAAGAAGTGAGATATCTGCAGACACAGTTAAAGCGAAAGGAGTTGAGAGATTAGTAACAGATACGGGGCGAGATAAAGTATCAAGTACAACGTGTTCTTTACCTTTCCGATGGAGAATAGTGAAGTCGTACTGTTGCAATTGAAAAGCCCACCGCGCTAAACTTTCTGAAGGATTCTGAAGTCGATTTAGCCATATTAGAGAGTGATGGTTCGTAATGACCGTAAAGTGAGAACCTTCGATGTACGGGCGTAGTCTTTCGATAGCAAACAGCAAAGTTAAAAGCTCTTTCTCGGTCACAGAATAGTGTCGTTCCGTCTTGGTTAACGAGCGGCTTAAGTAACATATGACCTTTTCTCCCTCATTGGCACGTTGACTGAGAACAGCCCCAAACCCAAAATCTGAAGCATCCATTTGCAAGACAAATTCTCGCGAGAAATTAGGACAGGTAAGTATAGGAGCAGAGAATAAGTGAGATTTTAGTTGTTGGAACGAATTCTGACAGTCGGCAGACCAAGTAAAAGTCGCGTTTTTCTTAGTGAGAGCATTCACAGAAGCAGTAAGAGAAGCAAAGTTAGGGATGAACCGACAGTACCAGCTTGCCATTTCAACAAGGCGTCGTACTACAGTCAGAGTCGTAGAAATAGGAATCTTCAGGATAGCCGAAACCTTTTCAGGATCCACTAGCAAACCATTTTTCTTAACTACATATCCTAAATAACGTAACTCCGACAGACAGAACTTACACTTATCGGCTCTTAGAGTTAAGCCGGAAGAAGACAAACGTTTATAAAAATTTTTTGTGTTCCTTCTGTTCTAGGTTGCATCGCTAGAGCCGTCACCCTAAATTTTAGCTATTTGTTTATTTGTGAATTGCAACCGTTACAAATTTTGGTGCCTAACGTGGGGCTCGAACCCACGGCCCTGAATTAAGAGTCTCATGCTCTACCGACTGAATTTAACGTGTTGGCGTGGATCAATTTTAAGAAAATTCAGCAATAAATTGTTTTTATAATTATATACTATGTACCAAAGAATAAAAATGCCAATATTTTTAAAACAAAATATTTGATTTCAAAGTTATGGCTACGCCCGGCATACTTCGAGGGTGAATTTTAACGTGTTGGCGTCGATCAATTTTAGGCAACTTCGCCAATTTATTAATAATTTTTATAATTATAAACGACATATCAAAGAATAAAGATGCTTATATTTTTAAATCGAAAATATTTGATGTCAAAGTATTGGACACGCGCGACATTATAGTCCATACATAGAGTATGTTTGAGCGTGAATTTCAAAATTGTCTCTTCCATGCTTCTCCTCTCTATTAAGTACTTTGCTTTCTGTCCACTACTAAATTTTTGTACTGGTAGTTATATTTTTCCTGTGTAATTCTAGCCCTCCTTTTCTGCATTTGATTTTCTTTGTGTCTTATTAGTTAATACTATATTTTCCTTTAGCTTTCAACCTTCACATCTTTGCCTTTTATTTCCTCTCTTTTAACCTTTGCTTTTCTATCTTCTTTTCGTATTTTACTTTCCGCTCCTCGTTCAATGCTTTTGAATAGTTTTTGAACAGGCACATTTTCTTAACTTTTTCCAAATATTCCCTCTTAAATTTCCCATACATGTCCTAATATTCTGTTTTCTTTGTGTTGTAGTTCTTGTATGTGATCCGTATCTTTGTTATCATATCGTATAAGGTATTTCCATATACTTAAATTTGTCTACTTTCTCTATTTCTTCCTCTCCTCACTACCGTTTCATTTCTTTCCCTCTTACTTTTATCATTCTGAACTCTAGAATTTTGATTTTCCTACATTTGCTTCTAGATTCTTCCTCTTTAAACACTTCTTTGCAACTCTTATTACATTTCTCCTTCCTTCTGTGCAAAAATTATATATCATCTGCATATTTCAATACAACACTACCATTTTTTCCATCTTTATTCCTCCTATTTGTTGCTTCTGTATATTCTGTTCCATATCTTTTATATATGTATTGAAAACAACGTTGGGCTTAAAGGACATTCTTGCATTAGCCCCTTTGAAGTCCCCTTATTTTTATTTTTATCTTTGATATGTTAGTTATAATTATAAAAACTATTTATTGCTGAATTTTTCCAAAAATTTATCCATGCCAACACGTTTAAATTCACTCTCGAACATACTCTAAGTACGCCGCGCGTAGCCGTAACTTTGAAATCAAATATTTTGATTTTAAAAATATTAGCATTCTTATTTCTTGATATGTTGTTTATATTTATAGAAACTATTTATTGATGAATTTACCTAAAAATTGATTAACGTCAACATGTTCAAATTCACCCTCGAACATACTCTAAGTTGCCGCGCAGCCATACTTTGAAATCAAATATTTTTAATTTAAAAAAAAATTTAGCAATTTCATTCTTTGGTATGTTCTTTGTAATTATAAAAATTATTAATTGGTGAATTGATCCACGCCAACACGTTCAAATTTGCCCTCAAACGTTCTCTGTGTATAGACTATAATGTCACGCGTAGCCGTAACTTTGAGATCAAATATTTTTGTTTTAAAAAATATTAACATATTTATTCTTTGATATGTTATTTATAATGATAAAAACTACTTAATATAAATTTGCATAATAATTAGTTAACGCGAATACTATGAAAGAAGTTCTTAAAATTCGATAAGTATCAGTGCACTTTGCAAACTTGTTTAAACAATTTTTTTATAAACAATAGTTAAAATAAGAATTATTTGTATTGATTAATTGTTGTTTTAGTAGTTATAAACATTTTACTCAATATAGATAATATTTACATAGCGTTACAGAAAAATTAATTTTCATGGATGGATTTGTGGCTATAACTTCACATGGGTATCTCTTAACACTCATTTTTTACTTTTTAGGTTATTATTTTAAACACCAAATTCAAGAGAGGTAACATCCCTAACTGTTTATGATTTAAAAGTTGAATTTAATTCTACATCGATATGAATAAAATATACAGGGAGTTCCATTTGATTTTATCAAGTTATTCATTATTTTAGATTACAGAGTTCGACATTTTTTCTCATAGCCTGTATAACCAATGTCAACTTTTACATTAAAAACAGTTAAGTTCGTTACCGCCCAAAGTGTGAATAAAATTTGAGTTTGATATTTAAAATAATAACCTGAAAAACCTGAAAAGTGTTTAAAAATCGATATCTCAAAAGTATCGCTTTTGAGTAAGACTCGTATACATAAAGTAACCATAGTTTTTCACTTAGATTCAGAATAAAAATTAAAAATATAAGTTATAACAAATGAGGAACCTAAAGAATGGTGATCAAAATTGATTTTTGAAAAAAAAAATACTTTTTAAAGGCAGTATAAAGGTCCGCGTACTACACGGATTATAATAATAATTGATTTACACAATTCAATTGTGATTTTCTCAAGTTTCAGCAATTTATACTTGCAAAACACACTACAAAATTAAAACAACAAACAATTTAGAGAATTGTTTTGTATTCAGGATGTATTTCTTGCCACAATTTTGTATTTAGAGATCAGTGTATGTAACAAGAATAATCGTTAAAAAGTCAAACCGCAGCCTATGGGTTATAAACACTCTCCGGTATTATGGTTTATATCAACCATCAGTAAATATATATTTAGCTTAAGGGAAATAAATTTTTTTTATTCGTCGTAGTAATAACACAAACACATTAATTCACAATGAATTTTAGTTGAACTTTACTAATCGCTTAAATACATGAACGTATCGATTTATGAGCAAAACTAGAAGTAAAGTTTCATTTATTAACAAGTTAGAGAAGAACCAATAAATATTAATGGCGATATAAAAACCATCAATCGTAATTGCTTACTCAATGATCCGGCAATTTAAAAATATCGAATAAACAGGAACAGAGGAATAATGCGTCTTTGAAAATTTTCATTCAAGATCAAAGATTATGGAGAAACAAATTTAAATACCTAGGTGTCGTATTTATTTCGAATTAATTTAATTCAAGTTGACATGTTATTAGTGGAAACATTTCCCTTATGCTACACAATTTGTTATTATAATTTAATAAAGTTGCGCATTAGTTATAACGTTAATTTTAATTTAAATCAAATACATTCTGCTCATTAATTATTGTACATTTTGCCATACTTACCCAGCTTAGCTAAAACTATTGCGCAATGGGTTTAGGGTATTTTGATATAGGGTTAATTTTGGTTTTGATTTAAAAAGCCGTATCTTAATTTGGCTTTAATTAATGTAAGACGTCAATCACACTGTCAGCTGGTTGTAGAGCTCTCATCGATCCCTTTTTTATCACCCCACTCCAAGCAATAATTATTTTAGCGACAAAAAGATTTTACCAATAGAGTTTTATTTATATTTTCCTTCTATTATTTCCTCCTTAAAACCGTGTAACATTGTTCGCTAAGAAAAAACTTTTCAGTTGCGTCTTTCCACTGATTGATTAATTATCAATTTAACATTTCACTATCGCACAAACAAGAAGAGGTACACGTAGTGTGTTAGAAAATCAGATTAGAAACTGAATTGAAAGCTTTTCTTTGTAAAACAATGAGCAAATAGTTAAACACGCAAATAAATCCACAATGTTTCTTTAGAACTTGAAAGTTAATTACTACTCATCGTGAATACAAACGTACAAAACATGTAGAGCTCTCGATAAATCAAAGTGAAATTAAGAGTAAGCGATATTATCTATGTACTTGATTAGATAATATTTTGTTATTAAAAAAAATGTGAAATTAGATATTATTAATTTTATATTAATTAATTATTAAATAATTTAAAATAATTAGGTTTGATTAAAACCATAGAATTAAATAAAATACTTATTGAGCGAGCATTAGTACAACACAAAAATATTAGAAAAGTAGTGAAATATTTGTCAGCAAAGAAAAATATGTAAAAATGTAATTATATACTTTGATGTGGCACGCCGTTTTACTATTTAGTGTCAAAAATATAAATAATTAAAATTACAAAAATATCTATTTTTATTTATTTTTTATATGTTTTTAGGATTTTGTTGCAAATTAACTTAAATTGAAAAGTCTGTTTTAATATTGTAACATTTACGATATAAAACAGAAATAGGAAAAAATATATTACTATTAGTAAATGTTTCTGATATACACCGTTTCAATTTTCTTTAAATGTTAAATTTTAACTGCAGTACCTTTCATTTTTGTACGAATTGGTATTATTTTTTCAATTATACAGGGTGGTCCAGGTTACAGTAGCAATTATTCACCATTCGATAGTCTATCGAAAAATAAGTCCATATACATACTTTGATTTTTTCAAAACACTCCCCAAGAAAGACACACCCCTTAAAAGTTTAGTTTTGAAAATCGTTTTTTGACATTACTCTCAGGTCATTGAAGCGATTTTGTTAAAATTTGGTAGAAGTTATGTAGTTATGTAATAGATACTCATTACTTGACAAAAGTAACTTTTGTCAAAACTGTCTAGTGGCGTAGATACAGGGGGTGGGGTGTAACTTTTCCTCGACCATTTTTTAGCCCACAGCCTATTTTTAAAATGATCCTTTCGTTGGATTTCTAGATCAATTTAGAAAAGAAAGTCACTCTTGTAAAACTTGGTTGAATGCTCGGTTTACGAGATAAATTAATTTAAAAATTTAAAACACTTTTAAAATAGCACCCATGGAAGTAACCGTTATGAAGTAGGCGATAGTATGACACTTGTCAGTATTTTCTAACGTTAAAAACAACAAAATTCATTTTCGATTCACCAATCAACAATACGCCAATATGCACTTTGTTTATGATTTTGTGATGGTAACGCGTTTCAATCAGTTCAGGAATATCGAAGGCGATTTCCTAATAGACTACAACCACATCGTAAAGTTTTTGGGAATGTGCATAACCAATTTGTGACGCAAGGATTAAAGTTGGCACCTAGACATCCTAATCATCGTAACGCCAATCAAGTAAGAAGGAATAATCGCGTCCTGCTTGAATTTAACAGAGACCAAGGACAAGTCAGAGAAGAGTGTCTAGTACCATTGCAAATCCCAAAACTCCTATTCAACGTGTATTAAAACAAGTCCATAGGCAACCCTTTCATATTCAACCAGTTTAGGGATTACATCCAGGAGATGAAGAACGCAGAATGGTATTTTGTAGATGGTTTCTGGACTCGGTTTAAAATGATGATAATTTTTTGAATAATGTGTTATGGACCGACGAGTCATAATTCACTCAACGAAGGGTTCTAAATTTCCACAACCAGCATGTGTGGGCACGTGAAAATCCACATGAAATAAGACCACGAAATTTCCAACACAAATTTAGTATCAATGTGTGGGTCGGAATTCACAATGGCAATTTATTTGGTCCTTACGTACTACCGCAGCGGCTGAATTCTGAAAACTTCTATGAGTTCCTGCAGACCGAGAATGCTAATATGTGGGATGGCATACCTCTTGGCTTGCGAAGACAAGCCTGGTTCCAGTTAGATGGATGTCCGGCACATTTTGGCAGAATCGTTCGTAACTGGTTGGAAACAACTTTTGTAAGACTATGGATTGGTCGTGACGGTCCAGTTGCATGACTGCCGCGATTACTGGATTTGACCCCATTAGATTTCTATCTATCTCAAAGACACGATATATGCGACCCCTGTGGCCAGGGAGGAAGGAGCTTCTACAAAGAATCCAGAATGCGTGTGTAGAAATCAATCACGACGTGCTATTAAGTTTAAACCAGTTCATCATTAGACGTTGCCAATTGTGCATACAGAACAACGGTTCTTATTTTTGAACAGTTGTTACATTAATGTATTTGTAAGTCTTATCTAATTGTTTGTGAATTGTCATTATGATTTATATAGAGTATATCGTTTTTTACTATTATTATCATCATCAATAATCAGCACTTTAAATCGAGTCCAGAAGGATAACAATACTGACAAGTGTCATATTATTGCCTACTTCATAACGGTTACTTAAATTCATTTATCTTGTAAACCGAGCTTCCAATCAAAGTTTTACAAAAGTGATTTTCTTTTTCTATTCAATTCAATTCAATTCAATATTTATTTTGTTTAAAAAATTTTCTATAACAAAAGATTCAGTTTTTCCCTTTACCATATCAAAAATAAACAAAAAACAACATAATATTTCATTAAATTATAATTCAACTAATTCCTGTTTCCTTCTTCAACCTTCCATCCCTCTCTTCTCTAAACTTTCAGTATTTTTTTCTTTCCTCTCCTCCATCCCTTTCTTCCTTTCCAACACTTCCCTCATCCATTGTTTTCCCTTCCCCTTTCTCTCTAGTAGTAACTTCCATTCCTTTTCCTCATGTCTTGTTTCCTGCATCCCTCTTTTATATGTATTATATTTTCCCATTCATCCCACACAACCTGCATACTCTCTCCTCATCACTCATCAATATTTATTTTCATTTTCTTCATTACCCATTCTGAACCTTGCAATCATTCTTATTTCATTCATTCCTTTTCCTTCTGTTATGTACCTTGGTGTCTTGTCTGTCATTATTTTTATGTATTTCTCGTTATATTTTCCTTCCTTTATTTTTGCCCTTCTTTCCTGCTTCTGAGTATCTTTATCTCTTGCAATTATTTCCCTCTTCCATCTTTCTCCCCCCCTCTCTTAATCTCTTTATCTCTTCTCTCGCGTATCCCACTCTTTCATAGTATTTTCTTCTTTCTTCTTCCCCATATTTTACCTTCTGTGCCTCGATCTCTTTCCAAACTTCATAAAGTATTTCATTTTCCTTCCTACTTCCCATTTTTTCTTCATACCTTACTGCAATTCTTCCTGCTTGTATCCTTATTTTTTCTATTTCTAGCTTTCTTTCACTATATACCCGGTGTCTCTTTCTCTAGTCCTAACGTCCACCTCCAGTATTTCTCCTGTATCTTCTTCCAGCTCTTGCCATTCCCTCCAACCCCAAATCTCCGCCCATACAGTACCACACTTCTTACCAACTTTTCAAACATCCATCTCCTTTTTCTCTATATCTTTACCAAATATCCTTTCCCTAACCCCCATACTTGTCCTACTATTCTTTTTCCTTTCATTTCATCTCTTTTATATGGTCTCCATCTTTGTTATCATATCTGATGTTGTAACCTAAGTATCTATACTTGTCTACTCTCTCTACCTCCTTCTCCACCCACCACCATTTCACCTCCTTTCGTCTTCCTTTTCTTTTTTAAATTCCATAATTTTTGTTTTCCGACATTTGCTGCTAGTTTTTTATTTTCTAGGTATTTCTTCATAAATTTAACTACTCCTCTCATCTCTTCTTCATTTCTCGCTATTGCCACAATGTCATCCGCATAAGCTAAAACCCAATCTTTTTCTTCCTACTACTATTCCTTCTACTTGATTCTTTTCCATTTCCTCCTCAAGATCACTAATGTATATCGAGAATAAGATTGGGCTTAGCGGACATTCCTGTTTTAGTCCTTAATTCTTTATCTAGCTTCCTCCCTACCCTCGTTCTACATGCATGTTTCTTCGTATATTTCCTCTATTGCATTTTTTATATGTCTGTTTATTCCTACCTCCTCCATCCTTTTCCATAATCCCCCTCTTTATAGGCCAATCTCTATTCTACCGGTTTTCTCAAAAGTTTTCGAAAAAGTCATGGCTATACAGATTGCAACATATTTCGAACTTAATCATTTGTTTAATGAAAACCAGTTTGGCTTTAGGAAAGGTAGAAGCACTGCTAACGCTATTGTTGACTTCGCTACTAATGTATTAAGTGGATTTGAGAATGGGGACCATACGTTATCTTTATTTTTTGATTTATCAAAGGCTTTTGATTGTGTATGCCACAAAATTTTATTAGACAAATTATCAGTTTATAATTTTGACCAAACTAGCATTGATCTAGTATCATCATATCTAGCAAACCGTTACCAAATTGTTAATTTCTATGGTAAATCTACTCAACTTCCTATCAGTATCGGATTACCGCAAGGAAGTGTTCTAGGTCCATTGCTATTTTTAATATTCGTAAACTCATTTCCAAACTGCCTAGAAGACGACATACATGTAGTTCAATTCGCTGACGACACTACGCTAACTATTAGAGATAAGAACATAGAAAATATTACACAAAAAGCGCATTTGTTCAGTCAAGCTCTCTTAAATGGTTTACCCTGAATAAATTGCTTCTAAATACTGCAAAACCAAATCCATGTTATTTACATTAAGAGATACTAAGTTAGAAAAGTTTGACACGCATGTACGTTTCCTGGGTATTTACTTAGACAGTAAATTAAATTGGCTTCACCACACAGACATATTAGCTAATAAGTTAAGTAAAAATATTTATGTACTTAGAACCTTACAATCTCAAGTATCTCCTAAAATATTACGAACAGCCTACTTTGGGTTGTGTCAGTCAATTATATCATATGCAATTCTAGCTTGGGGACACTCTACAGGTTGTCACCGAATATTTCGACTACAAAGACGAGCAATCAGAATAGTAGCAAATTGCAATTACAAAGCTGAATGTAGGAACTACTTTATCCAATATGAAATCTTGACACTACCTTGCCTATTCATTTATGAATGTTTGCTATTTGTAAAAAATAATTTAAACTCATTTATAACACATGGTAATTTACACCAGCATTCCACAAGAACACGTAATAACTTACGACCAGATTTTCATCGAATAAAAAATCTCAATCAGGCCCTAACTATTATAGTATAATGTATTATAACGTTTTACCGTCTAACATTAAAGAATTAAACCTAAAGCAATTCAGAACAGCTACGAAAAATTATTTGATAAAAAACGCTTTCTATAGTATTGGTGAGTACCTTAATTACATGCACGCGGCGTAAGTTCATTAACAATTTTTGTAAGACGATTGTAAATACATTTGTATGTTAACATGAAAATATATTATTATTATTATTATTATTATTATTATTATTATTATTATTATTATTCTTTCCACATTATCAAATGCTGCTTTAATGTCTAGAAATATTGCGTACATCTTTCCTCTTTCTTTGCTAACTCTTTATTAATTATGTGCTTTAATATGTATATATTGTCTATCGTTCCTCTTCCTTTCCTAAATCCTGCTTGCCAATCCGGTATTATATTCTCTTCTTCTATTTCTTTATCCAATTTTTTTCTAATTATTTCCGCATATATCTTATAGCCCGCATTCATTATACTCACCCTCTATAGTTGTTCGCTTTCTTCCTATCTCCCCTGGTAAATTGAGGCATATTATTGCCTCTCTCCATTTTTTCTGAAACCCTTCTCCTTTCCATATTCTCTCGAATACTTTCTTACTTTTTCTCTCATTCTTCTCCGATGTACCTCCATTGTTCTCCTTGTATTCCATCCGTCCCTTCTGCTTTTCCTTTTTTTACTTTATTTATTGCTCTCTCCATTTCTTCTTTTCCTATTCCACCCTCTCTGTGTCTTATCCTTTTTTTCCAACTTCTTCATTTCCTTGCTATTTTTTTTCACTCTCTCCTACTAACTTCTTACAGTGTTCTTCCCATTTTCCCCATCTATATTTGCTTCCA
Source organism: Abscondita cerata (assembly GCA_030710515.1). Classification (NCBI taxonomy): domain Eukaryota; kingdom Metazoa; phylum Arthropoda; class Insecta; order Coleoptera; family Lampyridae; genus Abscondita; species Abscondita cerata. The sequence goes on along the minus strand of JALBCR010000801.1, from coordinate 102,241 downwards.
TCCTTCCTCCTTTTTTTCTCTTCTTTTATTAATGAATTCCCATACCTGTTCCTTCATTTTTAATTTCTCTAATCTTTATCTCGGTTTGTTTTTTTATGTTCTTCTTTATTTTTTACACATATTCTCTTAAAATTTACTTTTAACCTTTGTATTCATCTATCTCTATCTTTCCTTTTTCCATTTCCTTCTTCCTTTTCTTAATTCTTTTTTTTTTCCCCTTCTCGCATTCTCCGTTCCACCAATCTTTTCTTTTCCCCTAATTCTTGTTTTCTTAATCTATACTTTATCTTCTCTGTTGCCAATTCCATCCTGGCTGTAATTCTCTCCATCTCTTCCTCCACCTCTCCTTTAGTATTTACTTCCTCTTCCATTTCCTCTTTATATCTTTTTATACTCTCTTCAGTCCATACTTTCTTTTCTCTCCATACCTCTTCTTGTTCTTGTGCCTCTTTCTCTCTCCTCTTCCATCATGACTACTTCTAGCGGCTGATGGTCCGATTCTATCTCCTCTCCTATTCTTAGTGTTTCTATGACCTCCTTACTTTTTCGTTTATAATCACATCTATTACTGACTGACCTCTTTCTCCCACATATGTAAATTCCCCTTTTCCTTCTTCTTCCAAATTTCCGTTCATTATTGTCCAACCTCTCTTCACATAGTTCTATCAAAATTTTTCCCTTGTCCGTTTATTTTCTTATCCATTGATATCCTATTTCTTATCTCTCCATTTACCATTATTCCTCCCTCCTCTCCTATCCTAGCATTCAAATCTCCTCCTATAATCAAATTGCCTTCATCCCTTTCTTCTATTGCCTTTTCTATAATTGCTTTGTTGTGTCCATTTTCTTTCCATATATCGTAAAAATATTATATTTTTCCCCTTTTCCGTCTTTACTCTGATTTTAATCATCCCCTCTACATTTTCTTCTTCTATTTCCTTTTCTATTTTCCATTCTTTTCTTATCCCCACTATTAGTCCTCCTTTCGCCCTTCCTCCTTCCTCTCTTTTCTTTTTGCATACTGAATTTCCCATACATATTCTTTCGGCATCTTATCTTTCCATGTACTCCATTCTTTTTCCTCCATCTAAGTTTCTACTAAACCTACCATTTTAAAACCCTTTATATAGTTCCAAAAATCTACACCTTTGTTTTTTATCCCTTTTTTTCTTTACCCTCCCCCTTCTCAATTTTTGGTTTTTTGGTGTCCATTTTCTTATCCTCCCCTCTTTCTCCACCCATCTTCTTTCTTCTCCCTTCACCCACATTTTCCTGTATCCAATTTTCACTCTCAAACCCTCTTCCTCCGCTTTTTTTGCTTTTATTCTTATCTTCATCTGTATTTCCCTCTCCCTCTTTGTCCTATCTTCGTCTATGTATATTTTGGTACCTTTCATTCTACTTTTGTTCTTTAGTATCTCTATTTGTCCTCCAAACTCGACATTTTTAAATCACTATACCTTTTCTTATTTCCACGGCTTCTTTATTTTCTTTTCCAATCCTAGATTCTTCTTTATCAGCTCCTCCATTTCTTGTTTTATTTCATGCTTTCTCCCTTTATTTCCATCCCATTTACTACCAAATTGTTCTTCTTCTCTTTTTTTCTAAGTGGTTCTACTCTTTTCTCCAGACCATCACACTTTTCCTCAAGTATTTGCACTTTATCTCAAATTTTTTCCCATTCTTTTAATTTTCTTCTCTAAATTGATCTAAAAATTCAACTAAATAATCATTTTAAAAAATTGAGAGTGGCTTAGAAATGGGAAGAAAAAGCGACCCCCCTGTATCTACGCATTTGGACAGTTTTTGACAAAAGTTGCTTTTGTCAAGTAATGAGTGATCTATTACATAGTACTTCTACCAAATTTTGTCAAAATCGCTTCAATGACCTGAGAGTTATGACAAAAAACGATTTTCAAAACTAAACTTTGAAGGGCTGTATCTTTCTAAAGAGAGCGTTTTGAAATAAATCAAAGTATGTATATCGACTTATTTTTTGATAGACAATCGAATAGTGAATTATTGCTACTATAACCTGGACCACTCTGTATACCTAATTATGTACATAATTTTTAAGCAAAAATGAACTAAATTTCCATTATGAACACAATTTTAATTCTTTAAATCAAAATAATTTCAATTTCTATTATGTACAAATTCTTAAATTAAATTAAATAGAATTTCTATAGGTACAAATTTTAATTCCTTAAAACTAATTAATTTTTTTAATTCTCACAATAAAAATTAACGGTAAATTATTGTTTACAATCTAAGGAGTTTTGGTTATGTGTGGACATAACGCCATACCATAATACATTTGTATGTAAAAAAGTATTTAATCGAATTCAAAATTATATAAAGTATGTAAATAATGTAAATTTAATTAATTTTAATTTAAGAATTACAACTATGTACATAATAAACATTGAAATAGTTTTTGTTTAAGAAATTATAACTATGTACATAATGAAAATTCAAATCATATTTATTTAAAGAATTAAAAAATATGCACATAATTTTAATTCATGATCCGGGAGTGCACCATGTAAATACTAAAATGTTGCCCCCTTGGATTTTTAAAGTTATTTGTTAATTTAGATGGCGCGACGACAACGAAGTTACAGTTTCTTCTAGTTTTTTTGAAGTTTTTGTAAACAAGTCTAGCATTTCTCACACAAATTTTATACACATTCATTTTAGATGAATTTTTACATCTACAAATGTAAAAAACTAAAAATGCAGTCCCACTCAATTTTTAAAGTCATTCCTTGATTTAGATCTCAAGACTACGACGAAGTTACATTTATTCTCAAGTTTCGGTAAATAATTCCACCATTTATCACAAAAATACACATCAATTTTAGATTAATGTTTGCAAAAACTAAAATGTAGTCCCCTTAGATTTTTAAAGTTATTAGTTAATTTAGATGGCGCCACTGAAAAAGAAGACATTTTCTTGTAGTTTTTGTAAAGAAGCCCAGCATTTATAACAACAATTTTTATATACATAAATCGATTCTAAATTAATTTTACACCAGAAAGAACCCTATATAGCATATTTAAGTACTTCAAATTTGCTTTCATCCTTTAAGGACAAAACAAAAAATGTAATTTGAGAGGGGAGTTATTAAATGAAGTAATTTTGAAGAATTGTTGAAGGAAACATAGTTTCCATCAAAATAATGGTAGGTCGTGTAGTATAAGAAAGCACCACTGTGGACACTGGTTCTTCTTCGGTGATGTTTGGTCCTCAACTGGTAAGTCGGTAATTGGAACTCTTCCTCTAGGACTCGTTCATCAGGTTGCCAATTGTTAACAGAGCGGATTGAGCTAAGGTGAGTCCGCCAGTAACTAGAGGAGTTTTTTTACCAACTCCGGAACCAACGTTATGTATTATTTGCCACCAACTAAATGCGCTTTGGTAAACGTAGTGACGGTTGATTAATTTTGTGATGGTAGTGGTGCGGACACAGTGGACTGTTCGTAGTGTATTTGCGTTGCGTCTGCAATGTGCACCATCACACATATTGGGAGCTTTGTTCGATCAAAATATTAAGACAGATGTAGATCCGGAATCTTCGTGTCGGGTGATGTGGTAATGTTCGACTGCTAAGCTGGTAAGTTCTAAACCTGGCGGGTGGACGAAGTAAACATTTGGGTAATGATAAATTTATTTAAATATGTTGAAATTAAGTTTAAATTTTATATACAAAGTAGTAAAAACATATACATGTAGTCCAGTGCATTTAGGAATTAACCCAGAATTTTTGTATACATTTTTTCTCTTACGCCCGTTTGAAAGAGTTTTCTTGGGTTAGTATAAGTTTGCGCACCCTTAAAACCAACCCTTTCGCCGCCATCTTGGATTTGGTGTTTTTTTTTTTTAAGTTTTATACCTCGCGTTCTGATTATCACACAGTCTTTGGATTCGGTTATATTTTCAAAAATGTTATAAGACAGAAAACTATGCGTTTAACGGGAAAAACGTTATTGCTCATCAAAGTCGACAGAGCGACTTAAAAATACAGATTTTTTCCTTTTCAGCTCCTATCTTTATTCCAGTCCACTTGACGCTTTTTGTGACAGAACCTTATTAAAGATAAAATAATTTCTAGTATTTACAAAAATTATCCCGATACAACCATTTTTCGCCCGTAAATCATCCTGCAAAGTTTCTATGTTCCGGGCGGGATTTCGAAATACGCTTTATTTATTAAAATAAACAATTGTTATGCATGATACATTGTTTAAATATACCTATTTGTTCAATAAAATTTTTTGGACTCGATTTTTATTTAAAAAATTAACAATTGAAGGGTTTAATGATGACTTTACTCTTTCCAAATATTATTCAATTACACTATTGCTATTTGTTAATAATTTATTGGTACATTAAGAAATTTTATTTTTGGACGCAGAACTGTGTTTATATTGAAACCATTAATATTTCTGACGGGTTTTAACTTTCTAAAGAGATTTCTTTTCTGGCTTTTTCTGAACTCATTTCAACACCAGCCTTGAAATTGAGTTCACGGCGCGATTTTTTTTTATGTGGTTTCCCCGATAGGCTTACTCAACAACTTTCTTTTTTTCTTTAGTGAATTAGTCACCCTGTCATGATATTGATAACCATGGTCATTTTAATTCTCAACTAAACAAAGCCAGCATGCTACGCATGCGTTAAGTCACAAAATAAATTAGCTTCTAAAGAGCAGACAGTCATGAACAATAATTTGCACTTACATTAACATTCATCAGTTGAGTAATCAATATGAATGCAGAGTATGTACTCCATGTGAATTCGTACAAATGAGTCGAGAGTATTCGGGTGCGCTCGCAACGAATCGAGAGTAGGTGAGGACGCACAAACGACATAACATATTAATATAGAAGATATGGATGTAGTCCAAATAGAAATTATTTATTAAAAAATATTTAGAAGCGGATTTATTGGCTCGACCGCTTTAACGTAATACAACAAAGTTTATTTAGGTGAAATTGACCGTTTGGTTCGCATAACGCTCGCAGTTACGCGTGTGTGAGTCATCAAGTTCGTGCATACGAAGATTTTTTTGGGTGAAATTGAATCCTCTACAGTTAAACCATTCGAAAATTTGCAAAATTACGAATATTTTGATTTTTATTCGTGTTTTACGTAATATGGTTCCGGAGTTATAAAAATTACAGCATTCGTATAACAATGTAAAATTCCCTAAAAAAATTTTTAAAAATGATAAATTTTTTAAACATTATGTGATAGGGTCATAAAAGGAACGTTTTTTTTAAATAAATTTTTTTTATCTGTTATAATTTAGAAATTATGGCCGTTTTAGTTTCCGGAATGAAATTTTGTCGGAAACGTTTTTCGCTTATAACTTTTGAAAACACGCAAGGTCTAACAAAACTGAAACGGCCAAAATTTTATTTCTTTATCCGCGTATGATGCTTTTTGAATTTTAAAATCGGTCCGTAAATAAGCGAGTTGTGGTCAACTTACGGCTCAATTTGTTTTGAAATTTTTTGACTGTTTTTAACATTTTTTTAACCTCGAAGATGCCCTCGTACAAAAAAAATCTAAATCAAAAATAAAGACACATCTTTCGTAAACTCGAAACTTTTTTCGAAACGAAAATATCTTAAGCCGTTCTAATGTGAGACGAATTTGAAAAAGGTTGATTTTCGTATAGATTTGAAAATGAATCGAGAGTAGGTGTGCGTTCACACTAACGACATAACATATTAATATAAGATTATCACTTTATGATGACTTTATTCTTCCCAAATGTTATTCAATTACACTATTGGTTATTTGTTACTACTTTATTGATACTACAAGAAATTCATTTTTTTTGGACGCATAACTGTGTTAATATTGAAATAATTAATATTTTGACAGGTTTTAGCTTTATAAACATATTTTTTCTGCTTTTTCCAAACTCAATTCCGCACTACCTTTGAGGTTTAGTTCAAGGCCCGTTTTTTTCATGCGGTTTCCCGATAGGCCTATTTCACAGTTTTCACTTTTCCTTTAGTGAATTTCTCACTCTGTCATGATATTAACAGTCATCGTCATCTTCATTCTCATTTATCACAGGTGGTTCACTTGCTTTTCTTTTCAAAGAAGCGGTTAATCTAGGTAAAGGTACCATCGTTGAAGTTCGTCATCAACTTCATCATTTTACGTCTTCTTTCGCGGTCGTGCAGGTTTCTCCACGGCAGTCTTTCACAAAATAAAACATTTCAAACCTGCTTTTCGACATTGTACATTCACAGGATACAATGTCCTGGAGTTTGCCTGGTATCGATTCCTGACCGGTTGTGATTGGCTCCAAGTGCATTTTCCTCTGCACTGTTCCACTTTTCCTTCTTGATGATATGTTCGAAAAAATGTTGTCTCGCTGCTCGATTTCGTAACTTGACTTGATAATTGAATAATATTTAGAAAGAATAAAGTCACCATTAAACCCATTGAAATATTTAGTTTTTTTAATAAAAATTCACTCCTACAAAATTTTTATTGAACTCATAGGCATATTTGAACAATGTATGATGCATAACAACCGTTTAAACGAGAGACAAGTCGTATTACGACGAAATTCAGCGCGGAGCGAGAGTGCTATTCAGCGTATTTCGAAATCCCACGACGAGCGAGAAATAGTTGTATTGAGAATATTTTGTTTGCTAGAAATTACTTTATCTTTAATAAAGTTCTCTCACAAAAGAGGGTCAGGTGGACTGGAAAAAAGATAGGAGCCGAAAAGAAAAAAAACTTGTTTTTAAGTCGTTCTGTCGAGTACTGTGTAGTACAATAACTTTTTTCCCGTTAAACGCACAGTTTTTGTCATTAAACATTTTGAAAATATAACTCAAAACAAATCCAAAGACACCAAGTTTATGACTACGATAATTAAAACGTAAGGTATAAAAATTTAAAAAAAACACCAAATCCAAGATGGCGAAGAAAGGGTTGGTTTTAGCTGTGCGCAAACTTAGGATTAAACTCACCAAAGAAAACTCTTTGAAATGGAAGATAAGAGAAAAAATGTATACAAAAATGGTGGGTCACCCCTATAAAAATTTCCTAAATGCACTGGACTAATGTTATGTAGCTATACAGTTTAATGTCAAGGTTAAATTTTGTTTCTTCCTACCTGCTTTGTAGTCTCATTAAATTTAATATATTTGACTAATCATTTTATTCATAATCTCAACAGAATTTGAAACACTATATGTTTTCCAAATCTAAAATAAAATTACCAACACCTATAAAATTAGGAAATCTTGATAAGACCCAAGCTAAAACTAAAAACCGATTTTCAGAAAAAATTATTATTTACTGTTATTGATTTTATAATAATTATAATTCCAGATAAAACATTGTATTAGTACAACTAAAACCGTTTGTAAAATCAAATCATAGCTTTTCAGCTATCACATATTGTGCGAGAATATCAACAAATTGGTATTTGTAATTTGTTTGCAACAAAACGTTAATTTAATTTATAAATGTATACCACTTTGCTCTATCTATAAATATTTTACTTAATTTGTATATACAGTAAAACCTCTAAATAGCGGTCACTAAAATTTGCTGCAAAACTGACCGGTATATGGGGGTGGTCGTTATTGGGAGAAAAAAATTTATTCCTATGCGTTGTTTATTAAACCTTTTAAGTATGGAACATAATACGGTTCGCTATAGGGTACTATACGTATATCTGCATTAAAAAATAACTATAAATGTGCTGATGCATATTAAATAATTAGACGATATAATAATGGAAGAGTTATACATATTGAATACATACATTTACATAATATGTACCTATTTTCTAATTCTCTATTACCTATTCAATAATTAATTACATAGATATACATACCATTAAATTTCATTTTTGTATTTAGGTTTGTTTTACATTTTTAAGTTTAGTTTGTAAAACAGAAGATTCACATTTTGATAAAATTTGAAGTACTTCTACCGCTAGCTCACTCTTATCATTAGAAAATAGAAAACTTTGCACATCTCTTTAATTTTCACACACTTCACCCATATCTTTAATGTTTGGCGTAAAAACTTCGGATTCTTCTGCACCACTTTCATTTTTTGAATCACAGCCTTTACTATAGTCTAATTCACTGATTATATCTTGAATACTTAAATTGGGGGCTTTCGGTCAAAGTATCACAATCAGTAGATGCATAATTTTCAAATTGTTTTAAAGGCTATGTTACGTCTTTGACAAAATTTCTCAAGCCACGCATTTGAAGATTTAAAATCTGTCATTTTTAAAGTTTCCGCAACTTCCAATGCTTTCTTTCATTAAAAGTCCAGATATAGAAATATTTTTATTCCTAGCTTTACCAACCAATTGTAAACTACTCGGTCAATTTCTAAATCTTCAGTTCTAGAAAAGTTTCTTCTGCTCTGTATTGTAACCTTCTTCAAATAACTTTTTTAAATCACATTTGTTTTTTAAAATATCGTTAACTTGTGTTCTTTCAACACTAAATTTTTCAGCCAACTTTCTAGCACTGGTATTGAACTTTTTACTTTCCACAATTATATAAATTTTCTCTTTAAAAGACAAACGTTTTCTTTTTAGCGATTTGGTAATTTTTCTGTAGGTGTATATAATCGAACAAATTCTTTAAATCCGTTCTTAAATACCGGTAATTACTTAAGTCTCACACAATGAAACAATTATATGTTATGCACAACTAGAACGCTAGAACTTAAGAATGGGCCGAAAATGGAAGGTATTAGGAGGGTCATTAATATGGATATTTCTGTATAATTGATTTTTGGCTAAAAAAACTTGGCCTGTTTTAGAGGTGGCCGAAAATAGAGGTTTTACTGTACTTTTAAATGTGTTTTATTATATTTTCTTATATAGTGGACAAATGTTTCTAAATCTTGTCTTTATGACTTTTTGCAAAATCAGGTAATTGTGCCAGCTATAAACATATATTTAAGAATAAATTCATGCCTAAAACCGTGTATATACAGTGTGTTCACTTAAGTTGAAACCGTATGGAAAACTTTTTTATTATTGGTTTTTAAAAAGTTATTCTTGATAAAAAGTTTTGCATGGTCCAAAACTGAAAATGCAAGCATTAGATATTGTTTTTATACTGTATAATGAATTTGCAAAAATATAAATTTTGTTCAAGAGCGAGGTACCATTATTTTTTACAATACAGAAGAATGTAATAAAAACAATTTGTTTTGAATTAAGTTATATCCTAAATTACTTATTCTGGCTTGATATATTTAACGTAAACTAGGATTCACTGACATGAAATATTTGACACTGAATGTCAGAGTGAGTTGGATTTATAAAATTACAATAAAATCTTTACAAAGAGAAAGTGGATATGTCGAAGGTATAGTAGATTGAATTAAAATTGAATTATGTTTGTTTCTGTATAAATGTGTGATGTTTGTTTACTTAATATTATTTGTATGGATTTTCCTATTTCTAAAATGAATAATTATTATGCATTCATTACGCATTAAAATTTCACGATTGTTCAAAACATTAATCGAAGATGCACCATCTAACGTGATGCACATCTCTAATCATTTACTTTGTCTTGGAGATTTTAATATTGCATTGCTTATAAATTGACAAAACAGACACCTCCCGCCTTTTAGTAACAACTGAAGGATTTGGTTTAAAGCAATTGGTGACTGAACCCACAAGAATACATTTTCACTAATTGATTTAATATTTACCAATAATTCTTATTCATTTAACCTTTGTGGAACAGTTAATGTATCCGAGATATCAGACACGAGTTGTTTTGTTATGTTTGTCTATGAGTGTAATGTCTTGTGTATTGTTTTATCTGTAATTATCGTTCTGTCAAAATATATTTTATGTGTTGTGTTTTCTAGTACTGTTTGTGGTATGTATTTGTAGTGCGGTGTGTATGAGTCTATTAGCTTGTGTTGAATGGCTAGTTTTTGATGAATTATGTTAGATATTTGATTATGTCTATGTAACTAATCTGTTTAAGTAAGTTTCGTGCACCCAGATGTAATATGTTGTATTTTTTTTTTTTTTTTTAAAGCATCGGCTACCAGGGCCATTAGCTTTGCACTTATATCAACAGGTAAGCTTATATTCCATCAGGTAAGTTTAAAATTACTATATTTTTTCAAATATTTCCACCTTTTTAAGAATCTTATTGTAGATAAAATCTTTTCTTTTTCAGACATTCCACCGCTGCAACACCTCGCAATTCGTACTCCTGACGTTGTGGTTCGTACATCTGACAAGTTTCAACGATATGCACAACGGTTAATTCTACGTTGCATAAAGAACACATCGGCTTCGGATCTCCACTTAAGATATAGCTATGTGTTAGTCTAGTATGTCCTGAACGTAACCGGAAAGCACGCACAATATCTGGCCTTGGTAAGTTTATAAAAGTGTATGTATTTTTCACCTCGGGTTCAATTTGCCTAAGCAACGTAACCGCAGTACTCCACTCTCTTTGCCATTCTGTCATTATCTTTTCTTTCACGATATTTTTAAATTCTGATTTTGTTGGTGTCTCATCATTTATACGAGTTTCCACAATTTGCTTGGGAAATTTTTGTCCGATTTTTACCAGGTATTCAGAGTATCTAACTGCCAGAGGTCTGGTTATTGTTGGTTTTTGGCATAATCCTCATAGGTAGAAAAAGAAATTTAGAATTTGGGTTTCTGGAATTACACTTTACGTTCGTAATGTAAGAGTTAATTAGTACTTTCCTTCTATATTGTAGGGGATCATTCCAGATTCGCAGTACAAACTTTGCCGAGGAGTAGTAGGGAACGCACCTAAACAATATCGAATGCTCATGCAATGGATCTTATCGAGCATCATCAGTTGCGTATTTCTTGCCGAAGAATATGCTGCACATCCGTAATCGATTTTTGATAGAACGACGGCTTTATATATATTCAGCAAAGACTTTGGATCTGCGCCCCATTTAGTGCTGCTTAGTACTTTTATGACGTTAAGCGCTTTTTACACTTACGCACCACTGAATTTATATGTTCTCGCCAGTTAAGTTTACAGTCAAACATCAGACCCAAGAATTTAACGACGTTTACACATTCTATTGCCCTATCTCCTAAGTAAAGTAAGGGATCGTAGTGCGGTTTTCTTAATCGACAAAAGTGAACACATTTGGTTTTTTCTTGAGAAAATACATACCCTATTTCTTCACTATTGTTGATAATTTGGTTTATTGCTGTCTGTAATCGTCTTGTAATTTGTCCGACTACCTTGCCGCTACTAAATATGGCCAAGTCATCTACATACAGGCAGTACCGCACTTTCGTATCGATTTTCATGGCTATATCATTGATTGCTATTGCAAACAAGGTGCAGCTGAGCGTAGATCCTTGTGGAACACCGTTTTCTAACGTTCTTACACTAGAATAGTTATCGCCATTTCTTAGTCTAAAGCGTCTATCAGTGAGGAAGGATTTGACAAATAACGGAAGTTTTCCTCTCAAACCAAATTTATGCATCTTTTCGAGTATTCCGTACCTCCAAGTCATATCGAACGCTCCTTTTATGTCAAAGAACACTGCGACTAGGTGTTCACGCTTTCTGAAAGTTTCTTGAATGTGATGTTCCAAAAGTACCAAGTGGTCAGCGGTCGATCTCTTTTTTCTATAACCTGCCTGTTGTTTCACTAATAGATTATTTTCTTCTAGAAAAATTTGAAGCCTTTTGTTCACCATTCTCTCAAATATTTTGCCCATGCAACATGTAAGACTAATGGGACGAAAACTAGAGGGCGATAGTTTAGATTTGTTCGGTTTTAGAATTGGGATAACCGTTGCCTCTTTCCAGGAATCAGGATAAGTATTCTCTTCCCACAGTTTATTATATAATTTTAATAAAATGTTTTTCATTTCAGGTATTAAATTCTTGAGCATATCGTTGGATATCGTGTCTGGACCAGGAGCGCTGACTTTGGATTTGTTGAGGGCCTCTTCGAGTTCCAACAAGCTAAACGGTAAGTTATAGTAATAGCTGTTTTCAGTATTAAAGTCTAATGTAACTTCTTCTCTTAGGTCTTTATTTTGGAGAAATTTTGTGCTATAATTGGTCGTCTTACTCACACTCTCAAAATAGTTAGCCATCATGTTAGCTATAATTGTGGTGTTTTGTTCTATATGTCTCGAATCTGTCTCTAACGCGTTAATTAAACTTGGAGGATTATATCCCGTCACAGCTCTTACTTTTTTCCACACAATAGACATAGGTTCGTTGCGTGTTATTGTCGAGGTATAGGTGTTCCAACTGTTTCTTTTTCTTTCGAGAATACATTTTCTGGCATTTGCTCTGGCTTTTTGAATACGATTAGATTTTCAGTTGTGAGATACTTTTTATACTTATTGAACGCTTGTTTTTTTATTTTTATAGCATTCTTAACTTCTTCATTGAACCACGGCACTAGTTTCTTTATAGGTTTACCTCCAGATTTAGGTATACTTTTGTTGCAGCTAAGATAATGTTGTTCGTAACGTTTTCTACTGAAACATCTAATGGGCAAACTAAATTTTTACAAAACTTTTCCCAATCTGCTTTTTTGTGTTCCATCGGATGGGAACCGCGTTTGTGATTTTTGGAATGTCAAATTCGATAACGATTGGAAAATGATCACTATTCCAAAGATCTTCTTCAACCTTCCACGTTACTCTGGTTAGTAATCTACTAGAGGCTATAGATAGGTCAATTGCCGAAAACGTATTCGATTTTGTGTTAAAACTCGTCTTTGATCCTGTGTTTAGCAAAATTAATTTTTCATTTTCTAACCAGCGTTCGAGCAGTTGTCCTCTGGAGTCTGTTTTAATGGATCCCCACAATAAATTGTGAGCATTAAAGTCGCCTATTAAAATGAACGGATGATTTAACTGTTCCACAACGTGGTTCAGATCCTCTAGTGTCCAGCTTGCGTCAGGTAAGTAAACGTTACATAAAGTTATTTTTATAGGAACCGTAATATTTACAGCTACAACCTGTAAACGACTACGTACTTGGAGATCGTTATAAATGGCATCTTGCCTCAAGAATATAGCAACTCCTCCGTGTGCCCTTTCACCACCAATTGCGTCCTTTCTTACCATGTAATAATTTTTAAATTGTAAGTTTGTTTTGGTTTTAGGTGCGTTTCTTGTATAGCGAGACATACTGGATCGTGTTCTTGTAATAACAGTTTGATGTGGCAATAATTATGTACACATCCTCGACAGTTCCACTGTATAATTTTGTTGGACATATATATATATATATATATATATATATATATATATTTATTATATATATATAAATTGTAAATAATTTAAAGGACTATTACAAAAACAAATAAATAAATAAATGTATAAATAAATAAATAAATCTCTCTATGTATAAATATAAATAAATACTCTGGACTACAAACACAATTATCACAGGTATTATCACAGATTTTATCACACTTTAGGTAGCCCCTTCCGAGGTGTTTGCTCGACTGTCAAGGCTTTACTTGACTTAAAAATAATTAATAAAAAATAATTTTTTTTTAGACAGGAGGTAGCTATCAAAATATTTATTTTTTTTTTTAATTTTTTTTTTTTATTTATTTTTTTTTTTTTTTTTTTTTTATTTATTTTTTTTAATTTATTTATTTTTATTTTTTTTATTATAAATTTTTTTTTTTTTTTTTTTTTTTTTTATTTATTTTTTATTATTATTTTTTTTTTAATATTTTTTTTTTTTTTTTTTTTTTTTTTTTTTATTTTTTTTTAACTAATTTTTTTTAAAAAACAATTAAAAAAAAAAAAAATAAATTAAAAATAAATTACTTTTCAAACAAAATAAAATCCAAAAAAAAAAAATAAAAATTAAATTATTTTTTTTTTATTTAATATTTTTTATTTTCATAAATAAAATTTTTTATTAATAACAAAATATTATTAATTTTTTTTTACAAAAAAATATTTTTAAAAATATTTTATAAACTATTTACACTATAAAATTAAATTTTAAATTAAAATTTTTTATTATTTTTAAATTTTTTATTTAACTTTTTTAAAAAAAATTTTTTTAAAAAAAAAATTTAAAAAGACAACAGAATAATTTGGGGATTTTTATATTTTGATAGTTTAGGTTTAATTAAATAGAACAGATCGCTTCCTCTTGTCGGGTAAGTGTGATGTGCAGAGCATTTTTAAACTCGCGAAAAAATTGTTATGTAAGAAGTCAGAATTTTGTTACATATAAATACCCGTTAGTAAGTATTCTGTTCTTTTAAATATATCTCAGCAAGATTCTCGAAATTGAGTATGACATGGTATAATAAACTGTCAATAATGCATGTATAGGCATGTATTTCCTTAGGTAATAAGAATATAAAAGATTTTAGTTAATTTAATGCTAACTAATTCAACTTGATCATGCCATGATAGTTTACTATTAATAATTGATCCTAGAACGAGGCAATATCTGAATTTACAATGTCGTTTACTGTTACAGTGTATTGAGTATTTAAGTGTCACGCACTGAAGTTAATGATCACTGTTTTCCCTATGTTACCTATTAGTTTGTTATTAGTGCACCAACTTTAGTAATTTAGTTTCTAATTCAGTTGGATTTTAGTATAATATTAGTGTCATCAGCATATATATATATATATAAACATTGCCTTCACAAATATATTTGAGTAAATCGTTTATAAACAACAGGAAAAGTAACAGTCCCAGAACAGATCCTTGACCAACGCCTATATCAATAGTCATCTCTTGCGAAATTGTATTTATTTGAAATAACTTTGTATCGTTCTGTGATTCAGGTACGATTGTATCAATTTATTTTGCTACCCCACGTATACCTAATAGTTCTAATTTTTTAAGTAAGATTTTTTTTATTGTCTACACTACACTATCAAATGCACTAGATAAATCAAATAGTATAGCAACTACAAAGTAACTATCGTCCAGAGCATTGTAAAACATATTGAATTAAGATGTGGTCGCAGTTTCAGTAGATCTGCCCGAACGAAGCCAAGCTGGTGAGGAGTTAATAACTTAAATTTATTTACAAAACACAGTAGACTATTTACAAGTGCTTTTTTCAAACAGCTTAGAGAAAATGCTTAAAATAGTTCTCGGCCTATAATTTTTTAATATATTCTCCTTTCTTGAAGATAGGAATAATTTTTCCTTTTAAGTTTTTAAGTTTTAAGTTAAGTAGACACATTGTATTATTAGTAACTACCGTAAATATTAAAATGTTATTTTTTGCTGTTATAACATTTTGACGCTATGGTTTGCTTCATTTACATAGTATGAATTTTTTGTTATTTCACTAGTAATTAGTCTATTAAAACGCAATCGAGCAATAATTTTGAAACGGCCGAAAAATCTACTTTAAATTTTAAAACAAACTTATTGTTTTAGCTTATGTTGTTTTAGATAATATTAAGTATACTTAAACATTTATTATTTGTTGTTACTCAAACTTATGCAATAATAATTCCATATTATTTGATATGAAAACAGAAAAAATCATTGAAGCTCAAAACCAGAGACATAAAGTAAAAAAGACACTGAAACATTTAATTACATTTTTATAATGTATAATGTTGCCGAATCTTAATGAGGATTCCCGCACAAGATTACCTGACTACTTGTGTTGTTTTTTAAGAAAAAATATGTTCGTACATGTTTCATGATCCTGATGAGCTCCTTTCCACATAAATTACCGATCGATTGATGAAAACTAAAGTTGAATATGACATTCTCTAAAATACGCTACATGAAAAAAATGAACGTCGACAAATAGTACTATTTAAAGAATAAAACTTGCAACTGTATACAACAATTATAAATTTTATTCTATTGGTTAGTTAGTTGGTATATCGCGAATCTTTAACTTCCATCGTATTGTACAAAGTTCTTTTTAAATATGCTTTACTGCATTTGTGAGGAACTAGAGAGAAAACTTTCACCAGACTATAAAACACAATATGAGTCTCGTTTAGAAAGTTTTCAGTTTAAGTGCATACAATAAATTTGAAACAAATTCAAGTTTTAGAAGACTCGTTTTAGGCTTGTAATTAGAATTATCATTGTTGTGTACATTTTCATTTTAACTTTAGAAACTATATTAAACAGTATAGGTGGTCTCTCAATAAAAGTATTACCCAATTTGTAAAGGCCTACATCGAAAATACAGTTCATGGAAATTTTGGAAAATATACAATCTATAGAATATTTGTCATTTTTGGCAAAAACCTTTACCGTTAGTAGCTGTATAACATTTTTTTCTCATTAGTGGAGTCTCTTTTAACAGGGCGCGGTGATAAAAAAACAAAGTTTAAAAAAATTATTTCTTTCGATGCACAGTGGTGATGTAGATCAAATGATTTTTATTCATTGAATAAATTCTTTTAACAACTATTTCTTGGATATAAAGCAGTTAATAACAATTTTAATACATATAAAATTAACTATATCTATAGTTCCAATAAAAATCGAAGATATGACCTGACGTTTGGATTTAATAAGTAGTAACTGAAAAACTCCAAGTTAAATAACAGAGAAAACAAAAATTAAATAAGCGCGCAAGTTTAAATATTTGTTGGCGAATCATTAATAAATTTTAGGTTTTTTTTCTTAAAATGGTTCAATAGTAGAAACAAAAATTGTTAATTATTTAAGGTTTTTAAAATAATCTTCAGTTACAATTAAAAAATTGTGAATTTTTCACGCCATCAAACTCGTAACTTTATGTTACGTTTTATACTTTAAATATTGTAATATAATGTTATCTTCGTTTGTTAATATTTTTAATTTTGTTCAATATTAATTCTTCATCATAATTTTGTTTGGATCTACTTTTTCCCCTACCGATATCTCTTAGACTTCGTTTCATTTATTTTCAATTTTACTGAAATTTAAATTTCCAATAATATGTTTTAAGTCGTAAAATCAATTCTTCAACAAGAATTTTTCAGTTTGTTTTTTCTGTCTTATCACAATGTCTCACGGTATGGCACATAAACTTTATTTTTTTATTTTCGACGACCGATCAGAAAAATCATTACTGCATTGGAGTATACATTTACTTTATTCTGAATTTATTTGAGCCCTACCGAATTTAGTAAATACTCTTACATAAATCTTAACATATAATTTTGTTGTTAACAATAAATGTTTGCAAAATAAAAAAAACAAAAACCTGAAGCAGAAACTCAGTTAATTTTTTTGTTATATTTTATTATTATTATTATATTTTGCAATAGAACAATACTTAGTCAACATCTACATTAAGAGTTAAAAGTTTCATTTTAATATCAAAACAAATTACTTTAAATTGCGTTTGGTTTTTTCAGTTTTCTGAACAACATACACACATAGTGTTACATTCTAAAATTGAAGAAAAAATTTGATCATAACTGAATGATTAAAAAAATAAAGGTTTTCTAAGAACATAAAATTTTGCATCTTTTTTTCTACGATTTATCATCAATTAACCATTAACTAACCACCACTTTTATACTTTTATTGAAGCAACATAAATGCCGAAAAAGATGAAAATTGAACAGAATTTGAATCAGAAATTCTTAAAAACAAGAGACTCTTGGCAATTTTTAAATGAAATTCAAAAAATCCGTAATTTCTTATTATATTTATTGTAAATTGTTTGTATTGCAGATGATTGCATTATACATACTGTTTAGATGTTTAGCAAATAATAGTGATAGCTTTGAAATTAATTGATCAAGTTCATTTGAAACAAATTTTATAAACAATACAATTAATTATATTAACAATATAAGAAAATAATAACTAGTTTTGCATTTTAAATTTGCCACGACAAAACTATGCAATACATTTGAGGCGAGTATTTTCAGAAAATACCTACGTGTACAATAACAGATCAAAAAATTATGTAACATAATTACCCTTTCTTGATCAAGAACGCAGCATAGATAAAAACAAACTATCAATCCAACAAGAACATGAAGGGATTAGTGAAAAATCAAGTTAGAAAAATTAGTATGTCCTAAAAAAGTGTGGCGCATCAAAGTTATATTTTTTCTTATGGAACACCCTGTGTTTTATTTTGTTGTTTGATCTGTGATTACGATTTTCAAAACAAATGTCGAAATAAACTCGCATGTAACAAAAAATTTAATTTTTCGTAACTAGTTAAGAAAAGTGGACCATTTTGACAGTAACTTTGATTATGAAAAGTGTCACGCTTTGTATTTAGGTATAAGAAACCTTTTGAAAGTAAACCTTATTTTTTACGGGCAATCAAACAACAAAATAAAATACAGGGTGCTCCATAAGAAAAAATATAACCTTGATGCGCCACACTTTTTGGGACATACTGTATATTCAAAATAATTATAAAATGTAAAATTTATTTCCGTCCCTTTAGTGGTGATTCACCCTGTAAATGTATATCTTCATCGGAAAAAAATAATTGCAGATAGATTAAACATTTTTAAGTGTGGAGGTGTATAGGTCCGTTTGTTTATGAGCATACATAATACTTTTTTTAAAATGTTCACTTATTTTGATTTAAAAAAATTTATTATTTTTTGTGCCACTTATTGAAAGACCTGTTAATAAAAAGTGCCATAAAAATTATGTCAAAACTTAGTCAATTTCGTCTTATAAATATTATATTACACTCCCAAATGGTAAGTGCAAGACTTCGATTCAGAGAAATATTCCAGTTACGAAAATTGAAACTATCTACTAAATCTTCTATATCCATCAAAAGTACACAATTTTGTTACCCATGACTGTCAACTAAGAAACGAATCATATTGCACCAAGACATGAGTAAAACGAAGGTCTATGCAAAGTTTGTTCCTTGATATTTGACGAAAGAACAAAGAGTTGCCCAGTCCAGAGACGTCATTGAGGCAGCTAGAAATAATCTAAACTCCTTGAAATTAATTATTACAGGTGATAAATGGGAATCAAAACAATCAACACAAGCCAAAGAAAAACGAAAATTGCGTGCAAAGGTTGAAACAATACCGATAACTAGCAAATTGTTTTATGCCTTCGCGGCTTGTTTATGATCTAGTGTCGCCCAAAGAAGGTCGTTGATTGAAACTTTTTAAATGATGTTTTTAACACATTCCGAAGCTCCAAATAGCTTCTATAAGAGTAATACTTATAATACCATAAAATGAAGACACGTTTGAATCATTTTAAAATTAATGTAACAATTCTATTAAATTTTTAAAAATTATTTGATTAATATGACAATTATTTATTTATTCGTATGGCACACTATTTTTATTGTTGTATTGTGATGTAAGTGTTGTGTATGGTGTCCCAGAAGATCAGTATAAACCTGTATAGTGTTGTGACAAAAACTTGTGCCAAAATAGTGTAGTTCGTCTGGTCAAAGCTTTTCTTCAATGTTTAGATACAGTACCTTACAGTACTTCATGATTAACAAGCAAAAAAATGTTGTTCCCAAGAGTCACACCTTTGGTTTTTGGATCTGGTCATCAAAAAATATGACAATAAGGCTTAGAGTAGGCTTCTGTAATACAAATGCTAACACGACAAGACAAGAACATAGTTAAGTGCTCAAAATGTAAGACATGGCATTCAATGCATCTGAAAGAGCAAAGTCTAGACGATGTACATAATCATCCCTCCGTTACTACCTGACGGTTAACGAAAAAGTTAATTCAATGACTCAAGATGACGAAAAATTTTTAGAATTACGAATCAAAGAAAAATAAGCTCAAGAAATTTGCAAAAAACAATGATTCAATATTGAATATTGTCTCATCAAGCTTGAATTTATTAATTTAGCGCCGCTTATTCCTATAACTAAGGACTGAGAGCGAAAAACATTAACATTGAAAAACTTGCATAACTTTTTTACCATATAATTTTTTTACAAAATTTTGATATAGTAGGCTTTGAAATAGTTGTCAGAATATGTCGTCAATTTTTATTTTTATTTGAGTCAAATTGTGTTCACAATGGCAAAGTAGTGGAAGTACATAGATTAATCATTAAAAATTTGTTGAGAATCCACAATGGTCAGTCGTTCGCATTGCAAAGGCAAAAGTTTGCAGGCAAGTGGCAGCAAAAGTCATCAAGCGGTACAAGGAAGACTTTACCATAACACGGAAACCAGGAAGTGGACGACTAGAGGGTTTTCATTCACCAAAAAAGGTGCAAAAGGCAATATCTGCGATGGTTAAGAATCCGCTGATATCGAACCGGAAATTAGCTGCAAAGTCGACTTGTCGGAAAAGACAATTCGAAAAATAAAAGAGTGGATTTAAGTCCTACAAAGTTCAAACAACTCCAGATCGTAATGCGGAGAAAACATTGCCAAGAAACGAGCCAGAAAGTTGAGAGCAGATTTTTTCAAAACGTCAATGTTGCGTGATGGACGATGACACTTAAGTCCTCGCCTACCTGGTCAGGAGTTTTATGTTTCCTGTGGACGAGGAAATGTTCCTAAGAAGTTTAGAACTAAAATAAAGTCCAAGTTTCCAAAAAATATCTCGTTTGGCAGGCGATTTGTAGCTGCGGTGAAAGAAGCCAATCTTTCATAACAAATGAAACAATTAACTCCGATATTTACACGAAGGGAGTGTCTCCAAAAAGATTGCGGCCTTTTCTGAGTAAACATAAGGTATCCACATTTTTTGCCGGATTTAGCTTCGTGCCATTACAGTAAGCAGACAAAAAATGGTACGAAGAGAATCATGTCGATTTTGTACCCACCAAATTGCCCTGAGCTTCGCCCAATCGAGCGGTACTGGGTTTGGTGAAAAGAAGCTTGAAGCAGACAAAAAGGCTACAAAATCGATTGAAAGTTTTAGAAAATGTGGACCGTAGCGACCAAGAAAGTGTCGAGCACCACCATAAAAGCCATGATGGAGACCATTTCCGACAAGCTCAAAATTTTTTACGACGATAAGTCTGATTGATTTTTCTGTTTTTCTTAATTTTTATATAATAAATAACCTATCCAAAACTAAATTTTTTTGCAAATTTATTTAGAGGTTTAAACAGTTTTGCAAGTTTTTCAATGTTAATGTTTTTCGCCCTCAGTCCTTATGTATAGAATTCGCCATAGTTCTGTCTCCGTATACGCAGGTTGCCCAACTGATGCTCTATGTTGTTTAAGTCAGTTGTCCTAAAAACAAATTGCTGAAAATACTGAATTTGTGGTTGCACATTGTCTTGTAGGACACATGGTACCATAGCTTTTCTAAACAGTACGCGATGATGCCTGTCATCACAGATATTAGTTCTTTATCACATTACAAAGAACCTACAAAAGTTTTAAGCATTATGCCTCCCCATCCCATGGTGAATAGTGTGATTCATATCCGTAAAGACAACATTGGGTCATTCTCCTTTCAAGTCGACAAGAATGAGAAGGTTCTGCTTTTAATTTAGGGTTAGTAGCAGGCGCATCAGATTTTCAATTGTGTTCCTTGAACTTTTTTCGTACGGTATCGAATGATGTCACTGTACCATAAACTTCCTAGTCAAAATTGTTGTAGAAAGCTACCGTTCACGCAGATTTGTAATTGGAGAAACAGATTCACTACTATAGCTGTTGCCCGTTGTCTACCGTGCTTTTCGGGAGCCAAGCGCCATATACCACACTAGAAGCAGCAAAATTTAAGTACTAAAAACCCTGACATTGAAAACCACCAACAAATTCATAGTACCTATTATTACACCAACCATAAGTTAGTACAGTGTGTGCAAATGGAAGTTTCTTTAATGTGGTTACTAGTAGTAGTTGATATTTTTATTCAAAACCGCAACTGTTACGCCAATTTAAAAACATCTTGTATAAGATGTAGAGTAAAAAGAAAAAACAAGAGACAAGAAAAATAAATTAAAAAAATATATGGAAGAATAAATTTAATATCTCGCTTTAATAATATCGCATCATATTCAATTTTAAAATAATAATAAATGTTTTAATACCAAGAAAGTTTAAATTTTTGTTTAAATATTTCAAAATTAAAAATCGAATGCGTTATTGGCAAAATTTAACGTGCTCCTTAGAGATGACAATAAATTTTAATTAATTTTCAGTAATATGCAAATATAGAATTATTTGCATCCTTTAAAATTTTTAATTAATGCGATATGTTAACCACGTCGCCACCTGCCTTTAAAGCAATTATTGATCTTGTTTTTTATCGTCGCTCGCTACATAATAATTATTATGGTGACAAAAAAGGCTGTAGTAATGAGCGTTTGCGATTTATACATTCCTGGGGTTGTTTAAGTGTTCGCGTCAGCGTTTATATTACACAAAACATTTTAAACTAGTTGATTACGCCTGTACAAAAAGAAAACTTTACGCACCAGTCGGTTCTCAACTACCGCTTTTCTCGCTGATTGATTAATTACTTATTTAGCATTTCAACATGACACTTAGTATAATTCATATATAGATAAACGAAAAAATTTCGTATAACTGTAAAAACTTAAAAAAAAAATCTTAAAGGTGACAAGTT
Organism: Abscondita cerata; assembly: GCA_030710515.1. Lineage (NCBI taxonomy): Eukaryota > Metazoa > Arthropoda > Insecta > Coleoptera > Lampyridae > Abscondita > Abscondita cerata. The sequence goes on along the minus strand of JALBCR010000801.1, from coordinate 79,704 downwards.
TTAAAAACGACATAGAATTTTGGCAACAATAGCAGGAAGCACCATCTTGGCTAAATTTAAACTCGTACGCGAAAAATATAATACATTTTTGTTTTATTTTTGATACACTTTAATAAAAGTGTAAATATCAACACAATTACAAAGTTACTGTTTAAACTTATTCTTGAACCACAGACTGATGGATTAACTGAGACCATTTGATGTTTACAACGTAAAATAAATTTTAAATGCAAATTTTCCTTGTTGTAAGTCAGGCCTTTATTTAAAATTTTAAAGGTATACAGTAGAGTTATAAAACCCAAGTATATCTATGACTTTCACGCTTTCTGCGAGATAAAAATGTGCTTTTAAACATTTTACCCTTAAAATTCTTATATCAGTCAATTTTTCAACCAATTTATGAATCATAACTTCATAATGAAATTTGTATACGAAAACATTGATTAAATATAAACTGTGCAACAACAAAATCCAAACTATAACACGTGTAATAAAAATAATAGAACCAAAAACTAATTTTTGATCAAATGATAACAAGGAAGCTGTTTTCTAAAACCACCATCTAAGGAAACTAAGAGGAACATTTCACATTTTTTTACGAACAGTTGCCTGGAAAATAAATTTTCAGGAACATTAAGCGTTGTTCTATTGAAGCGAGTGCAATTTTCATTTAAAACAAACAGAGAAATAATTCACAATGGCGGAAAAACCTACAAACATAATTGGTGTTTTCTATGTTTTTCATGCCTACTGACAATTACTCCGAACTTTCAATTTGAACTTTATTAAAATTGTACGTGTTAACTACATTTAGACGAATTCCAACCTATAGAAATTAAGTATAAAGAATTATGCAGCTTAGAAAATAATTCGCTCCACAACTAAACCAGTATTTTTATTTAATTATTGTAAACAATGTTCTAAATTAGAACTCATCTTGTTTTAACTGAAGCAATGCACGCTATCGAAAAACAAACGTTTTAGATTCGTGTTTTAAGAAAAAAATTACAGTATATTTTTTTCAGAATTACATTTCAATTTACTCGAATGAATAGAACAGTATTAATTGCAGCATCTATCTGTAAAAAAAACAAACCAAAAACGTTAACCTAACACGTGCTTCAAAAGCTAAGCAGCGAACTGATACTAACATATAAAATTACAAGTGAGATTATAAAGGCTATGTATACACAGCTTTTGAAACTTCTTTTTATAGCATGCAGTTTTAGTATGTCAGTTGCAAATAAAACTAGTTAAATTAGAATCAAAATTTTAAATGCACGAAGAGCGAGTTCCGCATTAGCTGGAGCGCTGTAAAATCAGTTTACACACGAAATTTGTATAATATCTTTTGTCCGACGATCATTATCAAAAAGTAAAAAAGAATAAAATTATTTCTACTGATTATTAGTAGTTCATTTGTTTAACTGGCGTATAGATAGCGCCATCAATATCATCATCAATAGAAAATTAAATGCACCCTTATTCTTATCGTCTCAAGTATGGTGTAAAGGAGTTTTTTTAATCAATTTATCGGATTTTTACACTTGTTTCTTTTTAAAACGTTCTCAAATAACAGATAAATCAGCCACTACTTCACCGCATAGTAGCCGTACTTTACCACATTGTGTGTAAAAATCAAGTTTCAAGACAAGTATGAAAACTAAAAAATGTGCTTTACAGTTCAGGAGGCTAAAAAAATATTACAATTAGTAAATGTTTAATTTCATTTTAACTCTAGTATCTTACATTTTGTCATTATTATAATTTAATTTCAATCATGTTTATAATTTTAGGTCTTCAATAAAAATGAATTGAATATCTCGAAAACGGCTAATAGTAGAGCGATGCGCTTTTCACGAACCTTGGCTACTTTTTTTCAATAAACAATTGATAGTGCATTCAAAACTTTCGTAGCTCTACTAGTTTCTGAGCTACCGGCCTTCTTGAAAATTTATTGATTTGGTATTCCCAGCAGTTTCTTTGCTTTTAGAATTAGGAAAACGGGAAAATATCACCTTAGGTAAAATTCTCCAAAAACTGAGAATTTTTCTAAATCGAATAGTTTTTCAGATAATGATGAAACTTGGATTTTTTATGGAACACCCTATAGATTAGCACATTTTTGAATCAACACGCAATCTGCGATTTTCTAATAGAGAAAATTCCTTCAAAAAGTGAAAGAGCGAGTTTATTTAAAATTGGATTGCCACTTTAATGCAGGACAACGTGTGGCCTGAGGAGATTATAATAAACCATTTTTTTCGTGAAAATAATGAATAATGCACAAAGTATTCGCAACAAGATAAGCGTTATTGAATTTTTTCTAGTGGACAAATTTGTATTAATGAACACTGGCTCAAAGAGGTTGAGTCTGTTAGTTATAATAGGTTAAAAGATTGAAATCTTAAACACGTTTCTGTAGAAAAGTTTCTTTACACGGAGGAACCATGATATACTTAAATAAATCCTTGGATTCTGGCGGTATTAGAATAAGAAATAAAAAACTATTTTTCAGAAAAAATTAATTGTAAATTCTCTGTTCTAGGGTTTACTTATTACAATTTACTCATAATATGCATGTATCGTTCCCCCTAGGGAATTTTAACCAATTTATTGATTGCTTCGAAAATTTGTTGAGTACAGTTGAAAACTCTGAGGTATTTATAGTTGGAGATTTCAATGTCCACTGTTGATTAGTTGATGGTAAGTTTCACGAATTTCAGCAACTTACTAATAATTTTGGTTTAAATCTAATAATCACAAGCAACCTAGAAATAATAAAATGTATTGACAAGGTTATAATTAATAAAGCAAGTTTCAAAGTTGTAAATGCAACATTGTTGATTAAGGTATCTCGATTCATAAAGCAATATATTGCCATATAAGTTTTGACAATAAATATAAACGGAAGTATGACATATCATTACAAAGACCTATCACGAATGTTGGTCTTAATCAGTTTTTAATTATTTAACTGGTCATTTTTAAATGAGATTAACAATGCAAAACTACGTTTTGACAATTTTTTAACGTATTAATTAGAGCATACAATGACTCTTTTGAAAAAAAAATGGGTACATTTTAAGGCAGCAAACGGAAGTCAACTCTCATGGTTCACCTCCGAACTCAAAACTATCAGAGAACCGATTCTTTTTCTAACTGAAATTTGTCAAAAAACAAGAACACCAACATTTGTAATGACCTTAAACATCTTAAATCAACTTATAAAAACAAAATTAAACACGCCAAAATTGTATTGAATGATCATGTATTTTAAATTCTTTTAATAAATCTAAGGCAACTTGGCAGATATAGAACTTCACTAGCGGTAAAATACCAAATCAAGTGTTTCCACAGAAACCTGTGTGACAAACTATTTATAGATACGGTTTGATGACAACTCTGTGAAAAACTTATTTATCTAATAGAGTACAAAAAGTAATTATAAATAATCAATTGTCTGAACCACTGGACGTGAGTATAGAAGTTCCCCAAGGTTCAGTCTTGGGGCCCATTTTATTCATCGTCTACATTAACGACACTTTCTCTGTTGGGCAGGTCGAAAAATTAATTTATGCAGACGACTCAACTTTTATCACGAAACCAAACAATATTAACACCCTGATAAACAAAGCCAAAGAAATTCAAGATGAGTCTCTAATAATGGATTGTGTATAAACACTAATGAAACACAAAATATAATTTTTAATTTAAAGGACTTTAACAGGAGTGATATTCCAAAAAGTGTCAAGTTTCGTAGCTCTCATTTAGATGATAAGCTTTAGGGCATCACAATTGTCGTGAATTGGGTAAAAACGATCGGAAAATATTTATATTCGTAGACGCTTATCAAATTCGATCTCAAAACTTGATTTACAAATGACATCCTTTTCTCTTAGTCACTCACATATTGCATACTTAACTTAAACTATAAAACCGACTGTAAAATAATTTTCACAATAAGTGTTCAATATGGGCATCACCTACGGTTACGCACAAATTGATCAGACACAAAAATTAAAATGCGCCCTTAAAATGGCTTCATCTCGCACAGAGTTAGCAGCACTCCCAATCCTATTCCACAATTGCTCAATGTTGTCCCTAAGAAAAACACCGCATGGATTTAGGTCGGGAGAACGAGGTGGCCAATGAATAGAAGTACCTTCACCTCTACCAATCCATTTATCTGGGTAATGGCAATTTCAGAAAAGTTTAACATTATGCACCATCATGCATGAAAAACATGTCGCGACGTAAATTAATAGTTAAATCTCAAATAATTGTGGCATAGCTTCACGGATGAAATTTAAGTAACTGGCACAATCAAGTCTATCCGGCAAACTAAACGATCCAATCAAATGTTGTCGACAAATTCCATCCAGATATTAGTAGTGAATTCCCATTAAAAATATCTGGTTTCTACAGCATGCAGTTTTCTTCAGCATAAATATAATTATTATGTAAATTTGTTATACCACGTCGGTTGAAACGTGCTTTGTCCATAAACATTATTTTAATGTGGAAGGCCGGATTAGCCGCTGCGCGCTCTTGTATATTTTGTGAAAATTGCAAATTGAAGATTTTGTAAATCGAATTCCAGCTATAATTAAAAATGACAAAGCAAGGGATATCTACAACGCCGATGAATCAGGGCTTTTTTTGCGCCTTGTCAAATAAGGCGTGAGAAATGTGTAGGCAGAAAATTGGACTGACAATTTTGTAGTGTGCACACATGGTTGGAAACAAAGAAAAATTACTGGTCATAGGAAAACGGCAAGACCACGTGCATTTAAAAAGTTAGATTTAAGTTCCCTTCCTGTAAGTTGGTTTGCCAAAGTGCATGGATGTACGTGTGACATAATGAGTGAGTGGTTAAAACAATTTGATAGAAAAATGGGTAACCAAAAACGCAAAATAATTTTATTTTTGGATAATGCGGGTTTTCATCTAAATGATTTTAGTCTAAACAATATTAAAATAGCATTTTTGCCACCTAATACCACAGCATTTTGTCAACCTCTTGATCAAGAGATAATAAAAAAATTTAAGACTTACTACAGATCGTTGATTTTTAAAACACGTCTTGGCCGAAATTGACACCACTGATAATATCAGTCAGTTAGTTAAGTCGATTAACGTATTTGAACCCATTTATTTTATTAACACGACGTGGGAACAAGTTTCATCCACCACCATAAAGAACTGTTTCTCAAAAAGTTGGGTTCCAACATGGGACTTTGAATAAGTTTGACAACAATAAAGTTTTTTGACTTCGATGATGAGACACCATTATCAGTGTTTGCTGAAATGACCAAACTATTACAATTATTAGGGAATGATAATTTACCATAGAAGATTTTGTAAATATCGATCAAAATTTACACGTGGAAAATAATTCCATTGAAGTGTTATTCCCAAATGACGAGCCTGAAGAATAAAAAGTAGGAACTTGAAAGTCAAATAAATTCGTATGATGAAACAATAAAGGGAGTAAAAATCTGAAATTGTGATTATTAACAAAAATGATATTAAAGCTTATGAAATTCATTTAAAAAATAAATTGTTTAATATAAAAACTCGCCAAACAGTGGTTGGGGATTATTATTCTTAATTTTTTATGTACTTATTGTGTGTTTAATAAATTTTTGTTTCTAAAATGTTATTTTTTTATAATGAGACACCTATTACATGTAGACAAAAATCTAGCGACCAATGGTGTCCGGCTATGAGAGATTTTACTGTATTTCAAAATCGGGGTGCCAAATTGAAATGTATACATAATTTTGAATTCAATTTAACTAAATTCTAAGGGGTTTTAGGTTCCATTTTTCTACACACAAATACTAAAAGGTTTTAAATTATACAGAGTGTTGCTATATTCGACCGACAACGCTCTACCCCAGAGAGGTCTCGTAAATTGGTGAATTTTGATATAAGAACATAAACTCTTAAACGGCTTAGCTGCTAAGCTACAGGGTGTTGAAAGTTTAAAATAAAAATTAAAAACTTGCAATAAATCAAATATGCCTTTAAAATAGTTTGTATTACTTTTTGAACAATTTACGCTTAACTATTTTTCAAAATCGAATTAATAGTATGGATTGAAGCAAATTGTTTAGCAAAACGCCGACGGGCAAATTGCACTACACATAATAATTTGGAATATGTCAGTACTTGCAGATTTTTGTTTAGAAGTAAATATCTTCAAGGCCGTTCATTTTAGCACCATAAAATGTTATTACTTTTTGGTCAAAAATAAATACAGAATTTTAAAAAAAATAATAAAAATTACTTGCTTTAGTGACGTAAAAAAATAGAAGGGTAAAAGTTGTTACTAACCCTTATAAGCGCCACTAGTTAAATTTTTGAAATGTTAGTTTATGTAAAACCATAACTTTCCTAAAGAGTATATTGGTCACCAAATTTCCAAAAAAAAGGTTAAGCGTAAATTGTTCAAGAAGTAATCAACTATTTTAAAGGTATTTTTAATGTATTGCAAATATTAAGTTTTTTTATTTTAAACTTTCAACACTTTGTATCCAGCAACTAAGCCGTTTAAGGCTTCATGTTCCTATATCAAAATTCACCAATTTACAAGACCTCTCTGGGGTAGAGCGTTGTCGGTCGAATATAGCAACACCTTGTATACATCAATTGAAGTATAGGTATATTGCTATACACTTTTTAAGTTAAAAAAGTGTATTAAAAAATTAAACTAATTTCTGGGCCAAAAATGTAAAGAAAACTTATCATTCAAATTAGTTTATAATGTAAAAATAATTGAAAGTTTTTTTTGACTTTGTACCTTCTAGGTCCTGTAGAAAAAATTAAAACTCTTAGATGACCGTTGACTAAAAATACTAAAACCCAGTCTCATGTAAGAAATTGAAGACGAAAATAAACAACATACTAGTATAAATCAAAACTGGTAAGCCATTTATACGAACGCAACCTGCTACTTACTACCATTCCTACGTCGGGACAAATCGAGATACCACGCGCCAGCGCGCGCACGCGCCTCTTTTAATACGCGTTGTAAATGAAAGAGCAAATAAAAATTGTGTTTTTTAGAAAAAAACGGTTCAAATAAAAGTTATAGACAATAGAATTTTTCAACAATTTTTTTCCTATACCTAACTTTTTTATAATGTTTATAAGGATTGATATCGTTGGTAAAAACGACTTCCTGTTTCTGAGGCGTGTCAAAATGGAGTTCAAAGTTACTGCTACCTTCATAACGAGCTTTTTCAAGACGAATTTTTAATATGTCACATCAAACAAAATTGAGTGAAGTTTCACAGTGTAACACCAGATAAAAATGTATTTGGTTAATTAGACTTTAAATACTGTTCAATTGTATGCATAAATTACACTCCAACTAAATATTATTACTTGGTATACAAACAATATTATAGAAGCACGAATTTACTCGAGTAAAAATAACCAGTTTGTTATATAAGACCCAAAATAATTAAAGGCAGTGAAAAAACTTTTTTTGTTGAGAAACAAATTGAGTAAAGCTGTTAAATGTTTCTTAGCAATAGATTTCTTTCGTCAACGGATTTATTTCAAAAACTTTCAATAAAACGCAGCAGATACAGCTTTGAAAATACGTCTATTGATTAAAATCTCATTTAGGTACTCAAGCTTAGAATGAATATTTCCTTATACTGATCTTATTTTTGGTTTCTTAATTTTTATTAAGTGTTTTAAAATTTCCAAACTGGGTTTTTAATTAAAAAAACTAATATAGAAAGTCTGTTTTGTAATTAAATTTGTATTTTTTGTTGACTTTTATTTAGATCCATAATGAAAAACTGTGTGTTATACAGTGTGTCTCAAATTGAGTAGTATTGTATGGCTATATTTGTTTTTTAATAATGATACAAAGTTAAATGAGCAATCATGTTCAGTTTATTATGTTAATTCAGATTCTGCTAAGAAAACTTCAGCAGTTGCGAATTATTCGAGAAAACACTAAACACTATGTTTTTGAAAAATCCAACATTTATGATAACGTGAAAATTATGAAAAAGTGTTTGAAACAAAAATTGCTTGTTCCGTTAAAGAGAATTCATAATAATTTTGAAAACGCAAATTGCTTTAATGTTTTTTGAGATAATGCTAGTAACAACAATAAAACAGAAAAAAATTAAAATTTTTAATTGTAAATTCCCGAGATGGCGCTCATTTTAAGAAAAAATTATCTCAAAAAACCTTTTTTTGAAAATTACTTTGAGTTTACTTTAATGAAACAAGCTACTACCATTGCTTCAATTTTTTTTCACAACTAATAACAGAGATACAATAAAATCATGTTCAATTTGGAACGCACTGTATACAGGGTGTCCAGAAACTCTCTGACAAACGAAGACCAGAGATTCCTCAGATAATTTTTAAGACAATTGAACCCAATTCACCTAGTCCGAAAATGCTTCCTAAAGGAGTTAGAGATCTTTGAAGATGGCGCCTTGTAAATAGTTTTTTTAAATACCTCCAGAACGCTTCCCTAATTAGAAAAGCAAAAACTGGTATGCTTGTATAGCCTTCAGAGATGAATCATTTCATCAATTGCAAAATTTATAGTACCGGTCATAGGCGTCCGTTTTCGGCATTAGGATACACCGTTTTCTAGAAAAATAGATTTGAAAATTGTTTGTTTTTGTCATTAAAGTTAAATTTAGATTTTTTTGCACTAATTGGCTCTGAACTGCCAACAAAGTAAAACCTACGTTTTTCATTGTCAAATTGTTGTCAGTTCATGAAATTTATCTTTTAATTTTTACTTTACCAGGAGCCATCTTCAAGAGCTCTAGCTCCCATAGGAAGCATTTTCGGACTAGGTGAATTGGGTTAAATTGTCTTAAAATTATCTGAGGATTCTTCGGTCTTCGTTTGTCAAGACAGTTTCTGGACACCCTGTATAAGAATAATTTTTTTGGGTAGTTTTTGTATAAAAATTAAATAACTCTAAACTAATAAAAACAAATACATTGATTTATTTATGTCATTTTTTTTCTTAAACCTTTGAAAAATAGCTATTGTGTACCGGAATTTGTATCGTCGTGTTAGTAATCAAAACCCCTCTGTTACACTAAAATGCATTTTAAAAAACCATTGATTTTTAGAAATTTAGTTTTTTTTCAATTATGTATGTCGCTCGTATAGGATTTCAATGTAAATTTGTTGTAAAGACTAGAAAGCACAATACCGTTATAAACAAAGTGGGTATGTTCTGTTTGTAACTTTTTTAATGCTTTAGATTACTATTTTTTTTAAATACAACAAAACATTTTCTAGAACAATTTCTAATATCAAGAAATTGACTATAACTTTATTTTAAAATATTATTTTTGATGTTTATTTAAATTGTTAAAAACTATCAAAACATGTTGCAGAAATGATTGTCATTATCTAGAAATTTTACTTTTTTCATAACACGTATAATTGCTGAAATAATTAGAAAAAATCATTTGTTATCTTTAAAACCACATCCTACAAGAAACAATTTTAATAAAACTTATATCGTTTTGTGGCCCAACACTAAGTTTATAGGTATTTAAACCTTAATCAATAACACAATGAATCCAAAAACGAGACAAAATACAGAGTGTTCCATTTAAAAATTAAAAAAACGGACAACTACAACCATTTTGGTATTGTTCTAGAAAATTTGAATCAAATTCCAATTTTCAAATTTTCAAATGATATTGTTTGTATACAGAAAAATTCTTTTCAATAAATTGCCAGAGTTTACTAAAATGGACCACAGCTTCTTGAGACAACTTATTATTGGGTTAAATGCAACAACGTAACATCAAGCTTCAGCCAGCAAAAGAAGACAGTCACAAATTGGATGTTATTTAACTTAATGATAAATGAAATCGATCCCTGGAGCCTAAATGTTGTGTTGTGCTAATGACTTTATTATGTGGATTATTAATATCATCATTTGCATATTAGCTCAAACCTGCATAATGATACTTTGAAAAGCTACATTAGCCATAAGAGGATTGTTGTCAACGTAATAAAATAAATTCTGCAACCAAAGAAGTGGAGGATTTTAGAGCATCTATCCTAGTCCTGATTTATTGTTTTGTGATCTTCACATCTTTGAGTCAGTCCCTCAAGATTTCTATAAGTAAAGTATACATTGGTTGGCAAAACAATGAGCATACTTAGTTTGCTACAACTGCAAAGTAAGTACTACCTCAATTTAAAACATATGAACTAAAAAACCGACTTGTCAGATATTAAATATAATTTGATGATTCCCGGCATAAATGATGGCAATCATTTATTTATCAAGAACAATACTTTGACATGAGAAGGGGGCAGATGTTAGTGAAGCAGCTACCTCTTGGTATACAAAGAATTTCTGTCCCAAGGTCTAAAGACCTTCACTAGTGAAAATTAGTTTTGATGTCCAAATAAAGCGGGCACGTCTGGTTACTAATCGAAGGAAGGGATTGAAAGAAAATGCTCAGGTCCTGTTAAAAGGCAATGTTTCGCTTTCACAGTGAGAGCTTCATCAGGCCAATGCCAGGATTAGATGTAAAAACCTTACGACATATCTCCACCGGTACCTGGTCAATGCGCTTAAAGGTCTGACCAAACCTTCCTTCACCTACAACTCTTCCAGTTCAACAATCAATAGTAAACTGCAAATAGAGTAAAAGTATAGACGATCCACCGCACCCTAAGGTGCTCTCTAATTGAGAATCATACAAAGCTGCATACAAGACTGGACAAGGCTGTACTGGTTGGCACATTGTAGAATTGTCTATTCGATGTCGTGTTTTACCTTCTTATTTTCTTAGTCAAATTTTTTTTAGTTTCATTTTGGCTTAAATAAAAGCATTAATCTCTTTAGTAATAGAAAAAGTGTGTGTTTACTGTTTACAATTGTTTTGCATAAACTGTAACCTCACAACCAACACCGTTGACCAATTTTTTTATTGCTCCCCAATAAAAAGAATATTGCTATTTTGGTAGAGAAAACAATAAAATCGATAAGATTAGGACGCAATTTAAGTAGTAATAGGTAAATTAGAACACAATTAAAAACAATTTAATGAGAAAAATTTATTTATTTTTTGTTACTGTTTTTCAAGAAGTTGTCACAAAAGTAACAATCGATACCAATAATTTCACACATTATTTCTTCAAAGACAAATGCCAACATTTATTATTATTCACTTTTTTGACTAATAAGGGATAGTTTTTTCCTCGCGTAATTCACAAAAACAACATGTTTCTAAATAATTTTGTACTATTTTCGTTTTAAAATTTTATGTAAGAAAGTAGTTACAGAGATAAAATAATCACTAGTCGTTATTAAACAACATCTTTAGTGATAACTGTAACCTCGCAACAAACGCCGCTGCTTGCTGTAAATAATAAAGAAACTTTAATGTTCTGAATAAAATAAATAATAATAAAATTATAAACAACGGTCCGAAGATGGTGCCAAAATGCACCTATTCCCCAAAACTGTCTCGCAACCTCAAATCGTTACTAAGGGTCTATTTGAAACAAAAATAAAACATTAAAAACTTTACGTCATGAATCACGAGTTACAATTACTCGTAAATAACGTTTATATATTTTGACAGAGAAAACAATAAATTCCATTTATTTAGTACAGCCTAAATTTTTATTAAGTTTTTTAGCAATTTATACACCTACGATGCTTGATTGAGAGTTGGAGCACAGTTTAAGTAATAATCAACAATAAAGACAAAATTCAGCAAAACCATATCTAGAGCATAGTTCAAGGGTTGGAATATCTCCCAGATAGTCGTTCACTGGACCATTACTGGTGCTTGATTTAATAGTTTGGATTTGTAGATAAAAAGAGCTAAAGGTCAAGAAGATCATTAAATAGAACATTTAAGAAAATAAATAAATATTAAAAGAAAAAGAACAAATCAAAAAGTTAACGACGATAGATGTTATTATTTGAAATGTAATGCTCAAACAATATGCCAGCCCTAATATTTTTAAAGAAATTGAAAGTGGAACAATGGAAAATTAAGAAACATAATGAATGACGAAGATGAACTCAAAACATTTGAATTTAATACATATTTTTAGAAAACTTGTATTGTATTTTCACTCAACGCTTGTAAATAATTTCCCACTCAATCTTACTCGCTGTTCTGCATTATCTTGGTTTATCTCAACTGCAATCAAGTGGTTTGAATCTTATCTTACTGGTAGATTTCAAGCAGTTCAAATAGGACTACATCTGATTTTAAAATAGTTCTTAGAGGTGTCCCGCAAGGTTCCGTTTCAGAACCACGATTATTTATTATATATGTTTTTGATCTTGACAGTACGATAAAGCATGGAAAATTAGGCAATATGCCGATTAAACTCGGGGTTATATTACTCATGCAAGGCAAATGATATTTTACTAGGCAGTTCTTTAATAAATTTAGACTTGCAATCTATTTCGGACTAAGTAACAAGTCGGTTGCTACAGTTGAATCCTAAAAAGTCGGAAGTACTTTATATAGCCAATCAATACATTAAAAACAACCTGCCCGACCAACTGCCACCAATATACTTGAACAGTGACAGATACCAATAGTAAATCAGGCAAGAAATCTGTGAATTACGTTTGACGAAAGCATGAGATTTGAACAATATATTACTGTCAAGTTGCGATATGCTTTAGCAGACTTAAGGTTTTATATGCTTACAAAAATTTATGTCATCAAATGTTAAGTTAAAACTCATTAACAGTATAATGACTGCATATAATGGATTACAGAAGAAAGAAGAAGAGTGTCAATGGATAAGAAGATAAACGGACAAGGAAGAAAACCAATAGAAATGTGTGAAGAAGGGATGGACAATTTCAAATGGAAATTTAGAAGAGGCAGGGCGAGGAGAGTATGCATACATAAGTAAAAAAGGGGAGTCAGTAATTGATTACGCGATAGTGAACGGAAGTGAGTTTAGAACGGATAGGAAAAACTAAGAATAAGTGAATATGAAGAATCAGATCATCAACCTTTGGAAATAGTATTAAAGGAGGAAGAATGGAAAGAAAAGAAAAGGTAAGAGTAAAATGGGGTATAAAAAAATTTGGATGAAGGAGGGAATAGAAAGGTACAGAACAAAAATGGAAGAACTTCATGACACAGAAGAAGAAGTAGAAAAGCAATTAAAAGGGTAGTGGAGATAATGAGAGATGCTAGAAAACAAAGATATAGAGTAAGGAAAAGTAAAGGGGAAGAATAAGAATGGTGGAATAGAGCTTGTGAAGAGAAGAAGAAAGAGTTTAAGAAGGGGTAGAAGAAGGTGGAAACAATGAAAATAGGCATAGAGGAATTGAGGAGATTAAAGAAAAATTTTAGAGAAGAATACAAGACAGAATTCGAGGAAAAAGTGAAAGAATATAAGAAACGAAGGAGAAGCATGGGCGTTTGTGAACAAAAAAAAGAAACAGGGGCAAAACTACAGTAACGAGGATAGACGAGAAGAAATGGATGAAACATTGCATAGAACTCTTAGAAGGGAGAAACACAATGAAAAGTATATACAAAGGAAAACGACGAGAAAAGAATAAAAGACGGGGAGATTCAAAAGAAGAAGTAGAAGAGGTATTGAATAAAGTGAAGACTGGAAAAGCAGAAGGAACAAACGGAACACAGGGAGAACAATGGAAGTACACAGGAGAAAAAATGAGAAAACGTTTAAGGATGATTTTTACAAAAATTTGGAGAGGAGAGCGATTTCCAAAGGAATGGAGGGAAGTAATTATTTGGCCCGATATACAAGGGAGGAGAAAATAAAGTAAGAAATTATAGAGGAGTACATATAACAAACGTAGGGTACAAAATCTATGCACATATATTAAGAAGAAGGCTGGAGGAGGAAATACAAGAAAAAGGTAATACCAGATTGGCAAACGGGTTTTAGGAAAGGAAGAAGGACAATGGATAACATATCTATACTAAAACAAATAATTAATAAAGAATTTGAGAAGAAGGGTGGAAAAGTGTATGCTTTGTTCTTGGATATAAAGGCGGCCTTCGACAACGTAAATAGAGGAAATGCTATGGAAAAAACTCAGAAAGAAAAATGTAAGTGAAGATCTACTGAAAGCAATAAAAGAAATGTACAAAGAAACGAAATGTAGGACGAAATGGAATGGAAAGTTAGGGGAAAGAATTCTGGACGGAGAAGGGGCTTAGGCAGGGTTGCCCAATTAGTCCAAGTCTGTTTGCAATATATTTAGAAGATGTGGAAGATATGTAAGAAAGAATCAAAGAGGAGGAGTAATAGGAAGGAGGAAGGTGTAGGTCTTGGCATATGCAGACGACTTGGGGTGTTGCTAGCAAAAAGTGACAATGAAATGAGAGAAATGATAGAAGTTATGAAATCATATTTGGACAAAATGGATTAAAGGCAAATGTAAATAAATCTAAAATAATTATATTTCAAAGAAGGAGAGAGAGGAGTAAAGGAGAAATGGTTATGGGAAAATGAAGAAATAGAAACAGTAGATGACCGGAGATATTTAGGATATAGGATTAGATATGATAACAAGGATGAGGTACAGATAAGAGAATTGGCAAAAGGAAATAGTATAGTGGGGCAAGTGTGGGGAATAGAAGAACGGGTATTTGGAAAACATGTAGAAAAGAGAAAAATGGTTGTTGGAAAAATTGATGTAGAGTGTAATGATGTATGGAGCAGAGATATGGGGATGGAAGAAATGGAAGAAACTGAAAAAAATTCAACAAAGGTATTGAAAATGGACATTGGGACTAGATAAGAAACGCCGGGATACATAATAGAAGAGGAATGAAAACTGGAAAAATAAGAATACAAGCAGGAAGAGAAGGGCAATGACGGTATGAAGAAAATATAAATAAAAAGGCAAGAAAAAACAAAATATTGTAGAGTGATGGATGCGCAAATGCAGGAAAGAAGGGCAAAATATAAAAAGGAAAATACAACAGAAAGATATAAAGAGATTATTACTGAACAGATACCGGTATATCTAAAAGCGAAAAAAAGATTACAAGAAAAAAGGTAATTACAAGATTCAGGTGCAGGAATGAAGAAAACGAGAATAAGTATTGAGTGGGAAGACGAGAGAAGAAGGTGCAGAATGTGCGGGAAGGATGGGAAAACGTAGAACATATGTTGAATGAATGTACGGAACTAAGAAGGGAAGATAGGGGCGAAGAATGATACTAGGAGGAGAGGAAGGAAAAGAATGGATGAAAGAGGTGTTAAAAAGAAGAAAGGCTAAAGTTTAGTTAATGGTTTTGTAATTTTTTTAAATTTTATTTTTGTTTTTTTTATTTTTTTTAAGAGGTATACGTAAGAATTGAATCATTTGTTATCTATAAAGTAAACAAATAAAGAATATTTATCTATCTATCTATAATGGATTACGGAGATGTTGTGTATGGTGACTCTCTAAACGCTTCTTCCATAAGAAAAAAGTCCAGCAACTTCAGAATGCATGTATGCGTTTCGTTTATCAATATTCCATTTAGTGACCATGTTAGTCCATTACTCAACGAGCATAAAATTGAATATGCAAAACGAAGGTTATATCATTTCTGCAAGTTTTGTTTAAAATTGTTAAACAACAGTGAACCGGTTGATTTAATAAACAAACTAAAATATCGTCACAACCCCTACAGCATTCGTAAAGAGTTACCTACGAGATCGATTTTCCGTACTGAAACCTTCAAGAAATCCTTTACCTACCGGGCAGCAAAATGTTTAAATTTTCTAATGGATATGGGTCAAACCACAATTTTTCAATTCATTGTTTAAGAGCGCTTGCTAGACAGTCAAAAATTCAATTTAACAATATTTTAGATCTTTATAATTATATTTCTAGTTTTTATTATGTACTTATACTTACATTTTACAGAATTATTTGCTTAAGTATTTTTCCAGTTAATCTGTATACATTGTATTTAATTTATACTCTATGCTCTGCATTATCATTAATATTTAATTTCAAGGATAGGTTGAAAGAACAACTAATGTAGTTGAACCTATACCTTTTTTTACACAATGTGTTCAATAAAACATTATTATTATTATTATTATTATTATTATTAATTTTAACGGGATTTAACAGTTGTTGCATTATGCAGCTCATGTTATGCGAATGCAATTTTGGCGATGGGTACTTCGATTGTGACTTTTGGTGAGTTATTCGGAGATTGCAATTATCATAATTTAAAAGTTGCAACAAAATTTCACAGGTCGTAATGTACAATCAACAATTATTAAATAAATCATATATACATATAGTTATTTTATCAGGAAGCTGCTAATCGGAGGTATGTAGCGTAACTCTTTAGTTTCCTTCCATATAAAGGCGGAGTTTGTCGTTACTTACAATTAATTACAAAAAATTGAACTTATTGAAATTGAGTTCTAGTTTCATGAGGGGTCAAAAGTACAAGGCATAAAGGAGAACACAAGGACAACATCAAGTTATCGCCTTGTATGTCCGTCTGTTGGCTCTGTATAAATTTTTTTTTTTGTTATCTTTTGTAAAAATTAGGTTTTTTGTTAACAGCATATAATTTAAAGTTTATTTTTAAATTTTTTATTATGATCACTATATTATTTCATGATTTTTTTCCTTTCGAAATTTTTTTCTCAAGTAACTAGGCTTTCTTATAGGAGTATAAAAGGAGCTTTCAGGTAAACGCCATAAGAATTTTTTTAGTCAACGTTTCTTCTAGATTAGTCAGTCTTTGTCAAAGCAACAATGAATGGATTAGAACCTGAACAATTTTCTGTGGGTCCAGTGAAACATGTTTTTGTTTTGTTATGTATGATAATATTTTTTTTATTAAATCTGCGGTGCAGAAGCGCCAACTGGGAATAATCAGATAATTTGAATTTAATTTAATATTGTATCGTTATATAGTACACTTAGCATGTGCGCCTGATGTGGGACCTAAAATATTTTCACTCTTTATTATTTTTCTAAACAAACTATAATTTTTGTGTTTGTCACTAAAACTTGTAATAATATATGTTAATGCCTTAAAAACTTATGAACTTTCTCATGAGGTGTGATTCCGTGGTGTGAATCAGATGGAATGAATGTGAATCAAGAAGCGTAAATTTATTTTTATAAAATAGGATAGGGAGTTATGCGACGGTTTACAAACCGAATTTTAACACCCCTTATTTCACTTTTTGGCAAATTAGAGTTAATACGGTATAATAAAGCAAAAATAATATAATGTTTGACTGGATGGCCCTCCGTTCTCATGTAAACGAGATTCCATAAAAACCAGCCGTCCAAATTTTATGAAACTTTGTACAAAGACCTTATTTATAATTCCGAAGATCTGATCAGATTTTGGGCATAATCTATGTATCTAAAATGGCCGTTAACCTATACAGATTTTCAAATTTTCAAATATTTAGAAAAATATGCATTTTATACATTTTTGTTTCAAATAAAAGTCATTTGTAATTTAATTATCCACAACTTTCGTTTAAACTAGTTTTTGATCCGATAAGTAATTACTGAAATATAACAATCAAGTGACAATAATTGTTGTAACAATATCTCCACCAATATCAATTTTACAAAAAAGTTGAAGAAAAAAGTTGTTAAAATTTTTATCGTCTATAGCTTTGTTTGAACCATTTTTCTAAAACGCAATATAATTTTCGCTTAACGTGGCAATGTGAAGTTCAGCGGTGTTTATATTATTAACAATTACTTTTAAAATCATAAATGTATGTCCGACGTCCGACAAAATATCACAAAGCTACCCTTCTGATTTTTTATGAAACTTTGTACATGGACTTTATTTATAATTCCGCAGATCTGATTAGATTTTAGGCTTATTCTATGTACTATTTTTTTGATCCGATAAGTAATTACTGAGATATAACAATCAGGTGTCAATAATTATTGTAAATATATCGCCACCAATATCAATTTTACAAAAAAAGTTGAAGAAAAAAAAATTGTTGGAAATTTTATTGTCTATAGCTTTTGTTTGAACCATTTTTTCTAAAACGCAATATAATTTTCGCTTAACGTGGCAATGTGGAGTTCTGCGGTGTTTATTATTATTAACAATTACTTTTAAAATCATAATCAAATTCTTAACATTTTTAATTTTTATTATGACCGCATATTATTTGATGATTTTGGTTATGTATGGTAATAATTAATTTGGAAATATAATAGGATACTTTCTGGCGCCCAAATATTCTTCTAAACCGAAAATTTAACAACCCTTTTCTTCACTTTTTCGACGAATTAGAGTTAGTAGGTTATAATGAAGGAAAAAAAATTATGTCCGCCGTCCGACAGTATGTAAACAAAATATCACTAAACTACCCGTCTGATTTTATGAAACTTTGTACATGGACTTTATTTATAATTCCGCAGATCTGATTAGATTTTAGGCTTATTCTAAGTACTATTTTTGATCCGATAAGTAATTACTGAGATATAACAATCAAGTGTCAATAATTATTGTAAAAATATCACCACCAATATCAATTTTACAAAAAGTTGAAGAAAAAAATTGTTGGAAATTTTATTGTCTATAGCTTTTGTTTGAACCATTTTTTTCTAAAACGCAATATAATTTTCGCTAACGTGGCAATGTGGAGTTCTGCAATAAACGCTTGTTTATTATTATTAACATTTACTTTTAAAATCATAATCAAATTCTTAACATTTTTTAATTTTTATTATGACCGCATATTACTTGATGATTTTGGTTATGTACGGTAATAATTAATTTGGAAATATAATAGGATACTCTCTGGCGCCCAAATATTATTAAAAGTTTATATATAATTAATTAATATATAATGAAGCAAAGTTTATGTCCGACGGCCAACAGTATGTAAACAAAATATCAAAAAACCACCCGTCCGATGTTTATGAAACTTTGTACATGGACTTTAAACGCATTATATATTAAAAATTGTATAATCTACTTTAAAAAAACAACCAATTGCAGAATTATAATAAAAAGAGTTACTGTTTCTTTTATCCTAAACATACTTTAACTTCCTCCGAAAATTCACCTAATTATCAAGCAATAAAACTATTAAACAGTTTGCCAATTAGCTTAAGAAGTATGTATATAAATAGATTTAAGTTATTTGTAAAAAATTTTAAGAAATTTTGTTGGAAATATAATCTTACAATCTAGCAGAATTTTATACAGCAATTAGTAGCTACTTTTAAATATAACATTGAGTTTTTTTCTTCTTGACAGGTTTAACTGAGTACTCTGTATATTTTGTTTTGTACAAGTAACTTATTTTGAAATAAATGAATGAATATGAATATAAATATTAATAATTCCGCAGATCTGATTAGATTATGGACATATTCTATGTATCGAAAAGGGCCGTTAAGCTACACAGATTTTCGAATTTTTGAAATATTTAAAAAATATTTATTTACACAATTTTGTTTCAAATAAAAGTAATTGTAATTTAATTATACACAACTTTTGTTTAAACTATTTTTGATCGGATAAGTAATTACTGAGGTATAACAATCACGTGATACTAATTATTGTAACAATATCTTCACCAATATCAATTTTACAAAAAAGTTGTTGGAAATTGTATTCTCTATAGCTTTGTTTGAACCATTTTTGTCTAAACCGCAATTATGAATTGTCATTTTGATTAAAGACAAATAAAACAAAACGCACGAAAATTGTATTAAAATTGAATTTTAAAATAATTTATAATAAAGAATATAGAGAAGATTACCTAATTTAAAAGTCGAATTGATTGAATATTCAATATGTATTAAAACCGCCGACGGCATGTACTCATATTGCAAAGCTATTTTTACAATTATATTGTTTTAGGTTTAAAATATTATTTCAATTATAAAACGACCCAAAAATTCAATAAAATATAACTTACCGAAAAAATTGTTGCACAACATTTTCTGTTTATTATTGTGGACCTAATAACCGATAAAAAGCACAAAATGCTTTCAGTTTGTAAAATAGCTACAAGATTTTTCTACAAACGTAAGCAGTTAACACGGTCTACAATGCTGTCAGAGGGAAGTAAAGAAATCTTTGTGGTGGATTTCTTTTTGATAGGAAACGAATTGAATTAAGCTGTGTTAAACGTTTCTTGCAGAGATATTTCTTTGACCAACAAATATGTTCAACAAAACATAGATCAACTGTTACCGTGGCATCTTTATCATTGTGAAAATATATGATTAGAGTTCCAATCAATGAGCTTAAAATAGAATGTCTTTATTTTGGTTGTTGACTTAATTGGAAAATTTGCAATTCAATTAAAAGTTTCACATGCAGTTTTAATTTGGTTCGATTTCAAAAAGGATTCAATTGAAATACGCAATATTGTAGTGAATTTTAATTACTTCTGTATTTTAATAAAAGACGGGAGTTGATTTTATGATGTTTTTTATGTAAAGAAGTATCTATCGGAAATTAAATTAAATTTAGAACAAAATGCACATTTCACAGTTAATTACGTATTGAGTAGAGGGCAATCAACGAACATCATTAATGTAATAAAAAAGTTGTTTGTTCAACTTTACGCTTTTATTTGTATTTTTTCCTAATAGGAAACAACAGATGTTAAGTATCTTCTACACACACTACATAGCCCTTAGGCAGAAAAAGATGAATGAAGACAATTTCCGTTATTAGATTTAAACAAGAAATATTTGTTTTATATAAAGATAGAATTTTTTTGTTATCGAGCACGTGGAGTACGAAAAATTGGTTGCAATTAAAAATCGGAATTAATTGATAATAGTTACGGATTGAAGGGAAATATTGTGACATGACCCAAACATTAATCCTCATTTTGATACTGTCCTGTAATAAAGTAATAAATCCGTCAACGTCCCGGCGCTGACACTTACGATGTTTACTACTATCGTTATAAACTACTTTAAAAAAATGCTAAAGAATATATAAAATTACTCCCAAATAAATACAGATAATTACACGAGGCTAGTTAAATTCTAACCGTGAAAAAATGCACGTGCGTAGGTGTGTTCTGTTATAATAAAATCTATTTTAAACAGTTGTAGTTCACGTTTTTAATATTATTTTAAGAATAAATTCTTTTGTTTTTTTTTTAGTTTTTCTTTGGGAAACAAGGAAATTTGGGATAAAGCAAAAATTCACACTTTACCTAAGTTATTGGCGAAAGTTGATACAAAAACGGAGGCAATGCCGAAAGTCAGGAAATACCAAACATCCATGTCATTGTAAAGTCGGTGCACATTTATTTTAAACAACTAAAAAAAGCAAAATTTAAATATCGTTCGCCAGATCGACGCAACACTAACGATGGTTATAGAAATACTGATGACCATGACCCCGCTGCTGTATTTGAAAGTTTAAATGTAGAAGAGGTAATGTGTGTAAAATACTAGGAAGTTACGACTGTATATAATTTATATAATCTTTAAGATTGACGTTTAATCAATGAGTGACTAGTTGAAACATCGAAAAAGTTTTTTTTTGACTTTCCGATTTGGAACGCCGATAAAAACTCCAGCAAAATTTACTGCTTCCGTGAGTGGTTCAAAAAACTAATGGGACTTGTTTATTTTCTAAACAGAAATAATTTCTTTAAGAGGGCAATTTTTTCTCTTACAACTTTAATACGTTACACAACACAATTAAATTATTTACGCCAAGAAATGTAGGGATAAATTTATATGAAATACGCGACAAGACAATAAGTAGTCAGTGAAGTAAACCGTCAACAGTAGAAACGGCTTTGAAATTTGAACATCGACATTTTTACAACTTACAAGTGTTTAGCACTTGTCCGTTTCAAATAAATCTCTGTCAATTTAGGACAAAGAACCCACCCCAAAGTTCGACAGTATACCTACCATCTGGATTATATTATCAAAAACTCGCTCGTTTGTATTTCATATTTTTTTGTTTTATAAAGAAGCATAAGCCGAGCAACCAAACATCCTCCCATTTTATAAAATATGAAGCAATCTTAACTGCGAATTTGAATTTACAATTTTGATTAAATAAATCTTACTATTTCACTAATCGCCAGGGACGTTCTAGAAAACCAGTCCACCACTTGCATTTTTACCCTACACAAGAGTCAGTAAATATAAAACTAAAGAAATTCAACCTAGTATTCATGTACTATGTTTGCAACAATCTAATTAGAAATATTGTCGTTGGTTACGTGACATAATATTCAACACGAGAACTAGTCCAATTAACGATATCGCCGAGTGCAATTTTCAAAATTAATATACATAGCGTGTCGTTGATCTGCAAATCTCTGGGACTACTTAAAAAGTCATTTATCGATGAAGTTCTTAATACACACGCTTACTCAACCATTTTTTAAAGTAAAGATAGGTGTGAAACCGTTTCGATAGAATTTTGATTACTAGTCCAACATCACCTACACCTTTTAAAACTGATCGAAAATAATGTAATCCAGTTAAGATGTGGAAAAACTAAACTGCTTAATAATTGGTGTTCCTTCACGAACAAAAATCGTGGCATTTCCTTTTATAGTAACAAAAAGTAATAAAACTTGCGTTAAATTGTATTTAAACAACGCTACCAATCACACCCAAACGAATGTGTATTTTTACAACTGCCATAAATTTAATAGTCCGTAGAAAAGTAATCATTACAGAGATTTGCGACAAAAACAGAGGTTTCGGGTTTGAATCATAAATAATTTCTGCTGGTCAAAGGTGACTTTAATTTATAAGCGTTAAAAGACTTTTCATTTTTATACGTTTCAGAGGACGCTCCAAAAATTATTTTTACATATTAATTATAAATATTTATTAAACTTTTAAAAAATTTATTCATGTATCGTTTTGATGATAATCTAGTAACCACGTCAATACACATCTCCCATACGACAGTTTTCAAATTTGACACTTTCGAAAAAGATTTAAAAATTAAATTTGAATGCGTCAAAATGTCCGTCGTTTACCGCCCTATCGTATACAAACAGTGACATATTCAGTGGCCCTCTTTAAAGCTATCAACAATACATCAATATTGTTTGTTGTGTTTTTCTGTACGTCGTAAAGTTTAAGTTCATTCAAATCATAATTATCTTAATCCAAACGTTTTGATTTGAAAGGTAATTCAAAAATTTACTAAATTCAAAATACTTAAGGGGGCAAACTTACGTGTTAGGGCGTAACGTTAGTTAAAATCGCGTATAACGTAACGGTTTACCTTCAAATTTATCCCAAGTATATATCAATCTTTTATTAACATGATTGTTAATAATTAAACGCATAAAAGTTCGCAATTTGTTTAAAAACTAAACAAATAGTCGAGGTTGTGAATGATAAATTTCTTATCGTAATTAAGACAAAAACAGTGGCTCAATTTGTTGGCGCTTGTAACATGTTTGAAATATTGCTATCTGGGTAGTAAGGTGTCCGTGAAGTTAGCCCCTCAGTTTCGGAGTTTATATTCACTTTGATTCTTACCAATTAGTAAGTAATTAGTAAGATAAAAATCAAAATTTGTAAGTAAATTTCCGATTTTATTTAAAAAAAAACAGTTTTTGGGGCTAACTTCTCAGCAGCCTTACTATCTTGCAATATCAAAATTCTACTACCGTCATTAATTAGTAAGTCATTTGTAAGAATTTGTAACCAAGTTGCCAGAATTTGTAATCAAAAGGTTTCTCTTAATTTAAAAAAAACTGTTGTGCGGCTAACTTATGGAAGTCGCGTCACTTTGAGAAACAAAATTTTTTCTTAATCAATATTTAGTAAGTGATTTGTAAGTCACATTATTTCTACTAACAGTCCAAAATACGCTCTGGGGGCTAACTTCACGAATGTTCCAAAAACATAAACAGATGGTTGAATTTGTGTATACCTTTAAGTAATAATTAGTAAGTCGTATGTATTAATTATTAACCCAATCACATTGGCCCAAACTTATCTTAAAGTAGGTACCTACAGGGTCCTGCATTAGTACGTCGTTCTTTCCTAGCGGCTAGCCCATTGGAGATATGTAAAAATAGTTTATACTAAACATAATTGGTCTAAAAAGATCACTTCGTAGAATTATTTTTAACGATACAAGGTGTCCCATTTTTACGTTTTTATGTTTTTTTATCTTTTCAAGGTGTTGATGGAAAATAAATTGCATACTAGTATATGCCACATGCCGGTCTCCAAAAAATATCGCCCTTCACATTTTTGCAAGAACATATCTATATTAAATCTTTCCAATCACTGGATTGGCAGGAATAGACCCACTAGGTAAGAAGATCACTTGATCTAACAAAACTAGACATTTTTGTAGGGATATGTAAAAGAAATGGTGTATAACGATCCACCAACAACACCAATAAATATGCAGCAATGAATAGAGGACCCGTTTGCAAGCATTTCACCTCAAATGTTGAAGAGAGTGTAAAGGTCTTTTTAGAGGCGAATCAATTGGTGCTTCAATAAAATGAAAACATTTGAAACAATTGTAGTTATTTCTTCAATTTTGTTTCTTTTTAGTTTTTTTTAATGTATTCAATTATTATGTGGGATAAATAAGTAATTAATAAAAAATCCTTAAGTTATCCAAACCCCAACTGACACTAAATCATCGCCATTGCTCTTTTGGATGCATATAAATGTAATTAAAATTGTATTTTCTTAACTATAAAATATCTCCAAAACTATGGGGTTTAGATATAGGATACCTTTAGTAAAATTAAAGAGGAAAAAAAATGCTATCTTATAGCAAAATAAAACATGCTTTATTTCATTTGAAAAAAATGACTTTTTGAATTTTAAAATTGGCATATTTTTTGTGAAAATTTAAATTTATAACTACTAATTCAATTCCTTTTTATTTATTCCTTGTAATATACATAAATAAAAGATTCGATTTCTTACAAATTAAAACCAAACTCCATATTAATACACTTCCCTTTCCTTTTCTTAATTCCCAAAACTAATCAATACAAAAAATTAATCCCCATATTAATAATACCAAAAATTTTCTTAAATTAAAATTTACATATTTTCTCTTTTTCCTCCCATTTTCTTCTTTTTTTCCTTATCACTTCTTTCATCCATTCTATTCCCTGTCCATTCTCTCCTAATAGTATCCTTCCCTCTCTCTCTCTTCGGACCCAGTTTCCCACAATTTTCTTTTAAATGTTCGATATTCTCCCACCCTTCGTCACACATCCTACATATTCTCTCCTTATCATTCCTCAGTACATATTTTCTCTTTTCTCATTCCCGCATCTAAACTTCGCTATGATTCTTTTTTCATTTATACTTCTTTCTCCTCCTCAGATATCCTGGTATTCCTTCCATACTTAACTCCCTGTACTTTACATTGTATCTTCCCCCTTCTATCTTCGCACTCCTTTCTTGTATCTGTATATCTTTATCTATACTTATCACTTCCTTTTCCATTCTTCTACTCTCTCGAGTACCCTACCCTTTTCATAATAACGTTCCCTGTCTCTTATCCTTTCTTCAAATCTCACTGCCAATTTTCCTGTCCAAATCCTAATTTTATCTATTTTTACTTTTCTTCTATTATATATCCTGGTGTTTCTTTTCCCAATCCCAACGTCCATTTCCAATATTTTAATTGTATCTTCTCCAGCTTTTCTCATTCTTTCCATCCCCATATTTCCGCCCCATACAATAATACACTCCTTACCAACTTCTCAAACAACCATCTTCTTTTTCAACATCTTTTCCAAAAACCCTTTCCCCTATCCCCATACCTGACTCAATACCTTGTTCCCTTTCTGTTCTAATTTCCTTATATGCCCCTCATCCTTATTATTATAACTAAAATTATACCCAAGATACTTGTATTTGTCTACTGTTTGTATTTCTTCTTGTCCCCATAACCATCTCTATTTTATTCCTTCCCCTTTTTTCTTTTTAAACACCATTATTTTAGTTTTTTCCACATTTGCTTCAAGCTTTTTCTTTTCTAAATATTTTCTCACTACCTCTATCATGCCTCTCATTCCCATCTAATTTTTTGCAATTATAACCACATCATCAGCGTACGCTAACACCCACACTTTTTTCTTCCCTATCACTATTCCTCCTGTTTGCTGTTTTCTTATCACCTCTTCTAAATCACTGATATATATTGAAAATAAACTTGAACTTAACGTACACCCCTGTCTAAGCCCCGTAGTTACCCAAAACTCTCTTCCTATCCTCCCTCCACTCTAGTTCTACATCTTGTTTCCTTATACAGTTCTTCTATCCCTGCTACCAAATCTTCGTTTACCCCCTTCTGCCTCATCACTTTCCACAACAGCTCTCTATCCACATTGTCAAACGCTGCCTTAATACCTAAAAATAAGGCATACATATTTCCTGTGTCCTTTCCTATCTCATTATTAACCATGTGCTTCAAGATATAAATATTATCTACTGTACCTCTGCCTTTACGAAAGCCTGCGTGCCAATCTGGTATTAACTTCCTCTCTTCTAATTCCGTTTCCATTCTTAATATTTCTCCATATATTTTGTACCCGACATTTGTGAGACTGACCCCTTGTAGGTTTCAATTTGTTTTTTATCCCCTGCTTTATATATTGGACATATTATCGCCTTTCCATTCTTACGAATGACTTACTAATTAATGATAGCAGGCAATTTTGGGTGATTTTTCACCGAATACTAAAACTACGTTCCGTTTTACCACGTGAAATCATTGGTTGAAACTATAATATTTTCTCCTGTTTTAGATTAGCACTTCATTAATAACACCTTTGTTTTTTATAATTGATATACTTGAATTAGGTACGTGTATTATCTCTATATTATTTTTATTACTGGTATTGTATTTGTTGATTTTTCTTCATTACAATTGATTATAATTATAACTGACTGCTTTAAGTTGTGAGAGTGGCGTATATAGGGTTAATTTTGGAGGCCTATAGGAAAAACTCATTTACTCTTGATTGTGTATTAGTAGATATGTATAAAAATAAATCAAAAAGTTCACCAAAATAATTAAAAAAATGTAATAACAATTAAATGATATTGCTAAAGTAACTTCACTTAAAATGTAGGTTTCCGTTTTTTTGCAAGTTGTCTTTTCAATAAGGTAATTCTCGATGTTTTTGGGTGCTAACACGTCTCGGTAATAGTATTTCAATGTTGTTCCGCTAACTTTAGGGTTTTTATAAAAATTTGTTGAAACTTGTTTTTGGCATTACGTATCATGTTTTCTAAAGCATCAGATGCTTGACCCACTCTCTCTAAATCAATAGATCTGTGTTTTTTGATTGCAAATATTCCAAAATTTTTAAGTAAACATCAAAGTTCTTTCCATTATGTTTAAGGTTATTAGGAAACCAAAGCATTTTGAAAAGAGATGACTTTTCCAGAATCATCGGCACCACTGCTAATTATATTCTCTAAGACACAAGATGTTTCTCTAAAAACTGAAAACATAGCTACAGCTTTGTGCCTTTTACCAACCTATTTTTATAATTTTTCTGTAGCGACACACTCGATCTTAATTAAATGCCTAGATGGTCGTTCAAAAAAGTTTTCAAGGACGTATTTTTTTTTTGACTTCATTTTATTTTTATATTGTCAATTTAAAAATACAAATAAGGTTTTGGTGCACTCTGCAACAATAATTGCGTTTTCAGAGAGGTGGTATTTGTAGTAGGTACTATACACCGCGTCCCATGTCAAGGTGGCCATTACACCTTTATGGAGATTTACATAAAAACTTTGCTATTTCAAATTAAAATATAATGGTCATTGTACAACTTCTGCTTATATCGGAAGTGAACATTAACTTCCTAATTTTAAACAGAAACACCCTATATTATATTTAAATATTTATATAAAATGAACATAATATTAGGTAAACACTTAATACTTTAATTTCAGTTTGCTGTAAAAGAGATAGCTATAGGGAATGCTAATGAAGATAGATGCAGAATAATTTTCTGAGTAAAATGACTTAAAAATATACAAGGTGTTCTATTTAAAATAAATATCTTTTTCTAGTTTAAAATATATCATATTTACAAATAATTTTAAAACACCCTGTACAATGAACGATTTAAATGTGCATGGCTATTAAAAGTACAACTATTTTAGTACCTCATCCTAAAATTTCTGATTAAATAGTACCTGAGATAGGCGACTTTAATCTACAAATTTTCAAAAATCAAATGGATTGAATCTCCATAAAGGTCTAATGGCCGCCTTACGTGGGGAGCACGGTGTATAGATGGTTTATTATTGGTATTTGTTTTTTTTTAATTCTCTAAAATCTAATTTGGGCTTTTCCACGATCACAACATGAAGCCACATAAGACATAATTGAAATGTAATTTTTTCGCATCGCTATATGAGATTTTTAATTAACAGGCGCTGCGTGATGATAACTTGCCCACTTTAAAAATAAATGCTTTTTCCCGATTATTTCTTTTTGTCATCAAGTATCGATTTTAACATAATGATCACTTCAACATTATTTACGTTTTTCTCTAATTGACTTAACCTCTTCAGCACCAAATGGCTACATGGATAAACTGCGTGTCAATCCCAGTGTCGCCATATGTGACGACATGGTCTATATTCTGTGTTAAGGCAAGTTGTTTATATTAGCCAGGGACAGTGCTAATAGGAATAGGTGGACATAATAGCAGGGATACGCATTCTCATTTTATCAAGCGACCGTATGGTGAACTTCGATAGCCGACAGTGTCTACCTGGGTGTTCATATAACTATACGTGTTTCACATTGTATATATTGTTTTTGGACGATTTGACTGAAATTTACCTATATTATAATAAGTGATTCGAGTTCTAGTTTTGACGATAGTTATGAGGATCCACATTTTGCGATTACTGATTCAGAAACTGACGATGATGATACTACAAGAAGTGAAGAAGACATTCGTGATGATGAAAATAAACTTATTGAAATGACCGATTTCAAAGTTATTCAAGACCCATATCAGGTATTACTTTTCACATGCATTCTTGCTTATATATCTTACGTTTTCTACAGTGACTTTGTAAACCGCGTGCTACTCGTATCAAAATGAATAAATGTAGAAGATTTTACGGAATTTGTATTTATTTAGTTGCAACTAAAAGTTCGATAAAACCTTACATATTAATTTATTTCAAAATGAATCTCGCTTACATACGTAGTTGTATTCATTTATTCATCCCTATACTCATATTTTTACAGGATGCTAGGATGACGGATTTAAAAACTTTCAAACCATTGTTTTACGGAATATATCCTGCAGTTGATCTCGAAGAATTCAAATCTGCAAGATTATGTTTTAAAGCCTTCATAACCAAAAAAGTAATGGACAATTTGTGTAAATGGACCAATAAAAAGGCGCAAATGTATCTTAAAACCAAAAACACACTAAAAGTGCACAGCATAAACTGGAAAGAGGTTCATGCAGAAGAGTGTTATGTTTTCATTGCTCTTTTCTCTCTATGGGCATCATAAAATACCCAACATAAGAGATTATTGGACATGATCTTTTTTTGTTTGGTAGGCCAAGGGTCTTTCAAATAATGAGTTAGAATAGATATCTCTCTATAATGAAGTTTTGAGATTCAGTGACACAGAGACTTATATAAATGGGCGCCCTCTGACACAAATAGCAATGTTTTTGACATTTCTAAGAGAAAACACAATGGAGCTTAATATTCACCATATCAGAAAAAATCGTTGTGCATCTTTTTCGAAAATCTTTTGACCAAGGGCGGGAAATTATTCTAGATAATTGGTCTGTCTCCGTGAGGCTCGCAAATTTTTGTTGGAGCGGAACACGTATATCACAGGAACCATTCGGACAAACCGAGATGTACCCAAGATATTCTCGTCAATCAAATTGAAACCAGGACAACATGTTTCATAAGAAAATGGGACATATTAATAGTAAGAGAGATGTCTTTGTGCTTTCTACAAAACTGGTGACAGGATTTGTAGAAAAATATAACCGACCGACAGAATCTTCAAGGCCTCTTATGTTTCAGAAACCAAATAACATAAAACATTATAATAAAAATAGAGAAGCAGTAGATGCTGTCGATGAAGACATTGAACCATACGGCTGTACGAGAAAAAATTACACATGGTCCAAGAAACAATATTGCTAATGAAACAGATGACATGTCAGTACTCGTATTGGAGAAGCTAATATGATGTAAATTACTTGGACATTACAGTCCACAATACATATAACTAAAAGAAAAGTATGAAAAGCACGATAAAAAAGAAACAGATACACATGCATTTGCTTGCAACTTAAAGGAAAAGCAGGAACGTAGGATAAGGAGACTGTGTGTTGTGTGCTATTCTAAGAATGAGAAAAGAAAGTATGCAGCAAATTACTGTTCTTTGTGCAACATACAACCCGCATTATGCAATGATGAACACTTTAAAATGTAGTACAATAATATTTTATGAGTGATACCTTGTTCTACTTTACTGTTTTTGTTAGAGAATATTTTTTTATTCTTGTATTTAATTATTTCATTTCCATTTCTTTATCATCGTAAATGCGTTGCCACTATATTCTCCATAATTTTCTCCCAGTATTTCATGTTATGAGAAATGAAAATACAGATGTAAGTACCTAACTAATAAAACCACAGAATTCAAATTAAAACCACAAACTTGTTGTAGTGCCCTCTTCCTCCGTCCATAGTCATTTGGTGTCTCTAATGCTATGCTGCATTTAATTTCTCGGCGATTTTCTTCAAGAATAAATGGATAGAACTCACTTTATGATAAAATTTTCAACGTTATGAAAGACTCTCTTAACGAATTTACGCCGCTAATGAACATTTATTGCCATGACTGTGCCACGCCGCCCATGGCAATTTTTGCTTTTTTTTCTCGTGTTTCATCAATATATATCTATGACATTTGAATTAAATTATGGAATAATACGATCTATTAAAAGAAGTAAAAATTTATCAAATCTGGGATATCAATGCTGTTCTCATATTCACGCCTGATGACGAATGGCTTCTTCAAAATCAAAAAACAAATAATCCGTGATTCTTTAAAAATTCTAGAAAGTATACAGTTTAGGTCAAACTTGACGATCTCAAATGTGGGTAGAAAACAAACAACATAAATAACAAGATATAATCAATAAAACATTTGGATATAAAACAATGCGAAGGATACACAGGGTGTATTTCAAAATCACCGACAAACAAAATTAGAGATTCTGTGATTCAAAATATGCCAAAAAACTTATATTATAAACGTTTTCCAAAAACGATTATTTTATTAATCAAATAATCATATAAACTTCAATCAAGTGGGTAGAATATTTTAAGCTAACTCAAATAAAGTTTAATTTAATTCTGCAAAAAAACATACTTTTCAATTTTCAATAATCACTAAAACTGCACAAAAAAATATATTCGTATACGTGTTTCGATAGCAGTGTCAGTTCGCTGACACTGTTATTACGCTGATGATGATAGTTTAGCTATCGAAACACGTGTTGGGATATAGTTTTTTTGTGCAGTTTCTGGTATTTTTTTTTGTTAGAAAGAAAAAAAATCCAGACAAATACTCGTTTACCAGATGATATAGTTTAATATTTTGGATAGAGTTCAAGAAAATGCATCAATAAGTACACAGTGAATGAGGTTTGGAATTTCGTGTGTCGTGGGTTTAAAAACAAAATTTACAACGTTTTTACTTACAAAAAGTACATGCATTATTATATATTATATATAAGTAAATACATGCCTTACGACATCTCGTGTAATAGGGACACGTATAAATAGTACAAACTAACCTAATATCAACAGATAACTGTCGACGATTGAATGTTTAAATGTAAATCGTTATCTAAAGCAGCGTTAGAATACATAACACACTCTTACGATAAAGCCAGCAGCATTTTTTGTACAGTAGCATACCGCATGAAAGAACACCGGAATGCGCACCTGTACAGAAATATTTCGGCTTTCGGCAGAGTGTATGCATTCTAAGTTATCGCTTAAATAAACGATTTGCATTTAAACATTCAATCGTCGTTCTCAGTTATCTGTTTTCCGGCATTACATTATATTACTATACTATCCTCGTAGGATGAATTTTTTAAATGGTTTATGAACAAATATTCTAAAGAGGTACATTCTGGAAACATATTAACCACTGATGAGGCATTTTTCCCAAAATGGGGTAATTAATATAGATAATTTATACAAATAGTTAAATGAAAAGGACAAAGCTCACCAACACAAATTTAGACAAAATATTTGAACCGCTTACCATAGGACCTATTCGTTTTCCTCAAAAACTTACTAGTGAATTTTATTTAAATTTTTTGAGAGAAGTTTACCCGAATCATTTGACAACGTACCATTAAATGTTAGAATGAACATGTTTTCATGCACGATGATGCACCGTCACATTTTACAAAACGTCAGAAATTTTTTGAATACAACGTTCCTTGAACTTTTGAGAAATGATATTTAAAAAATCACATGCAAGCAATTTATTTTGGATTTTACTAAGTAACGTAACATTAATACAAATATTTCAAAAACGGTGTGCCGAATCGAACAATGCTTAATATAATTTAAAAAATTAAAATTACCTTTGATACAGTTTGTATTTTTATTAATTAACATGGTATCATATAATTTAATGAACTTAACGGAATGACAAAATATAGCACGTAGTATCACTTGATGCATTGAAACTGATAGTGACAGTTCTTGGATATCAATTGCATGTGCAATTTTTGACGAAAACTGTGTATGAAAAATTCTGGCCAAAATCATTACTTATTCATACGCTATTAATTTATAATAAGAACATATTTTTTACCTACTTTTTCGTTGCAGATATTGAGAGTAAAATAAGTGCTTTTTACTTTCTTCAACCCCATATCCTCCAAAAAGAAGGATGTAGAATTATTCAAGACAAAAATAATAATTAATTATGGAAAAACAATAAAATACAAGTAGTAAGATGACGAAGATTGTCTGAAACACTTCCGATCTTAATATGTATCGCCAATCTTTTGATTGCGTCAATGTGATGGTTCTTTGTAAAAAATCAATATTGAGTTCTAATGTATTTTGCCATGCATATTAAAAACTAGTTGAATTGTGTATGAGGGGACTCAGTATCATTTTTACCACCCTGAAATTTTCGGCAACTGATTTGAAACGTAGTCGTACCAATTAGGATAAAATCAAAATTTAAGCACAACATTTCAACGGTCTGTTTAGTTTTGGTGTCGATTAGTTATTGAAACGTGCAGATCCGCGACATAAGGCACCAAAGTTTACCGTTAGATTTGGAGCCCATACAATGGATGCAAATTGTACGTCAGCTTTTTGCAGACAGGTTTCTAAAGGTATAGTTTAGTTACCAAAGCTTTTTTGTAAATTGCTTTTTCTCGATAAAATGTCATCGTAATTTCCAAAAACCTGACGTTTTGTTGAAGCAGTCAAAAGTTAAAGGAAAATAAATCCGGAAAATGTCATAATTCGATTCATTTTTAATATTCTGCCCTTCAGTCCCAATTCGATTAAAAAAAAGAAAAATTGTTGGAATTATTGGTACACAACGTAAACCAATGTCCAAATTCAGAATTGATTTTTCGGAAAGTCGGAAAATTGTTATTTTCATTAATATGATAATGCTTCTCTTGGATTTTCTCAACTTCAAGTTTTCTCAGTAATTTTCGGAAATAAAAAATTTTTTTCTGCATAGGTTGACGATTGATAAGGAAATTCCTTGGGATTTCCGTATCACAGAAAATCAGTTTTTATTCTTCCAACTAGAGAACATACATTTTCAAGAGTAAAAATCAATTATTTTTTTATTTTACGTAAACTGTTTAGATACGCAGATGTTTATGGGATGATTGACGAAAAATCGTCTGGAAAATCCTAAATAGTAATTTTTAGTTATAAATACATATTTGATTGTGACAGTCGCGACTAGCAAACAATAATCTCAAGATTAAAATTGTTAAGTCATTTTTACACACACCGGCAAATTTTGGAGAACGTGTTTCTGGAAAATTAAAAAATTTTAATATTAAACATGGATCCGCCAGTTTCATTGGAACCGAGAGTTTTCCAGAGAAAGTGAGTGAATGTGCGGTGTAAGCATAAGCAATAAAATTTATATTTGCAATAATAGATTAAGTAAACAGCTTTTAAGAAATTAAAAAAACAAACGATATTTATTGATAATTCAGTAGAAAATAACTTAATTGTTTATAAAAAATTAAACTTTTCTCAAAAGTTTAGAAAAAAAGTATTTATCGAGTTCTGCAAAGGTGAGATGTCTTGAAAATTACTTTTTGAATAATTAAAACATTACCTGTTTCCATTATGATTCTCATATAAGCTTTCTAGCTTCTGTAAATATAACAATTTGGTTTTACGTTGTGTACCAATAATCCCAACAATTTCTCTTTTTTTTTAATCAATTGGAACTTGGTATTAAAAAGAAATTGAATTATGACATTTTCGGATTTACTTTTTCCTTTTAACTTTTCACCGTTTTAACAAAACGTCAGCTTTTTAAATTCCGATGATATTTCTTCGAAAAAGCAATTTACAGAAAAGTGACGATACAATTGCGAATGCACATTGCAATGAGAATGTATGAGGCTGAAGGTTTGGGTCTGAATAAATACGTCAGCTTTTTGGCTTTGGTAAGTAAACCATACCTTAGAAACCTGTCTGCAAAAGCTGACGTACAATTTGAAAAAATATATTCATTTAATATTGTATGGGCCCGAATCTAACGGTGAACTTTTTTGGGCCTCATGGTCGCGGATCTCCACGTTTTATAGCATTCTACAAAATAAGATCTAAAAAGCTGACATACAAGTTTCCCGACACATTATATCATTATTTTTTTATATTCTGGCTTCCGAAGATTGAAAGGAAACTCTTCTAGGATATTACTGAAGGAAGTAGGGACCTTCTCTTACCAAAGAAGTAATAACATTTCAGTTTGGGTCATAATGCAGGTTCAATGGTGGAATAGAAAGAGAGACATAGGTTGGAGTTCAAGAAAAAGAAGTAACAGAGGATGCTACTATCACTATCAATCGGAAGAGCAATCCATTCTTAAAATTCTTACCGAACAAACCCCAGAATAAGAAAGTCGCAGGGTTATAGATAATGTGTTGCATTTTGTCGGACAGTGTCAAATCCTGCCTAAACTAAGTGTACTTCATTAGGAATATAATATTAGAAGAAACACAGAAAGCTCTTGGCAGCCGCTAAATGTATCTTAGACAGAGTTTTCGCATACCTGAATAGTTATTCCGTTTTTCTTTGTTCTATTAGATTTTCGTTGTATTTATTTATTTTGTATATTAATAATATAAAATGTTGTTGAATTGCTGTACAGAAAGTCTTTTAGTAAGAACAGAAAGAATTCATGGAGAAATTAATTAATTCAGTATAAAATTTAATATTCAAAATTCAATTTATCCGATCTTCAATATCTTTCAGAGTGGGACTAATTGTAATTACTTTTATAAATAGAAGTAAAAACTTGTAAACATTCGTGCATAATAACATTGCGTAATAAACTAATAGAAAACTGAATATAAATTTATAATACCGATATTGTATAAAAGGAAGCACATTGGAAGTTTTCATTTCCGCATGACAGGTAAAAGGGTTGAAATAGCCATTTTTTCCGTAAATTGTCCCTAATTACTTCCTCATTTTTCTAATCAGTCGATTTGTTAGAAATTTTGTGCAAATATCACTCAACTTTAACACAATTAATTAAAGCTCCTATTTCTCTATTGCCTGCGCAATTACTACATCTTCACAGGAATTGGTTTTAATGCCCGCAATACATCCTACGCATTTACTAATAAAAAATTTTTTCAATAAATTGAAAAAATGTTATAAATAGAATTACATAAAAGATTAAAATCGAATCTAATTTTCTCTGACACAAAATTAAATTTTCAACTGAGATAAAACGGCGTGTGCTTTTCTCGCAACTACTATCTATAAGATTACTATCTGAAATTACATCATTCATAAAGTTGACAGTAAAACTTCGACATTAAAAAAATAAAGTTTGTGTATTCGACTCTTACATGTATAATTTATGTTTTAAGCAAAAATGATCGTTAAACAAACGGATTTCCACGATATTGTGATATTTAACAAATGCAAAAGTTTTACGAAGTTCTTTTCAAAGTGAAGAAACTTCCCTCTGTCAGTTAGAAGATAACTCAAAATTAATAAGTTGTAATTTATATCAATGTTTCATAATAAATGGAAAATGAAGTAAGTTTGTAATAGGGCCGCTTTTTAACTAGAATTCCTCGTATTTATGTTTTCTTTTATTTTGTTACTCAATCTTATAAATTTAACAGAAAAATAAATGGTTTGTTTCTTTCTAAATAAAATGGACGAAATATTGTTATTCAACCTTAGAAAATGTAATAGAGTCCTTAAATATTTTGATACATATATTTTCACGTTTAAAGGAAAAACTTAAGCGCGTCATTGGATCTATAGACTTATACGTATACATGCCTCGAAGGATTTTTTATCGCTCTACCGGGATTCAAAATCAGACACCTTTGTGGCGACAAAATAGGAATCGGAGAATGGAACTAATGCTTTACTACGTCATGGGTGGATTGCATAAAATTGTAGTTTATTAAATGTGTTTTGTTGTTTAATAATATACGATCTAAGAATATCTAGAAGAACAATAAATAATAAAACTAGCTAGCATTCATTAATAATTTATCTTAATTAATTCCATACGTTTAAATATAAATTGTATTCTCTCTTTGAAAGATTGCCAAAGCTCTTCTTAGTTATACTAAAAAAAATCAATTCTTTACTTCATTAGCACTTAATTTGATTTTCAAGATTAATAGTTTTGCGTAGATGTTTCTATTTTTCCCTTAGAAAAAGGTTTCTGCAGCTCTAAGTGAATGACAGATTCTTATATAGATAACAAGCACAACTATAATACAACGAGCCAGTAATTCAAAAATATTGCTATACAAAAGTACCTAAGTATTAGCCTTCGCGAACAAACACAAAATGAATTTGTGTACACTCCTGAGTATACATACAGGGTGATTCATAAGTAATGGGCCAAATTGTAAATCTACGTTCAGAAGGCCAAAATTATAAAATTTTCATTAACAATAATGGGTCTTAGTCTGCTCACTTACTGAGATACAGGACGTTAAATCGAAAAAAAAAATTTTTTGTTAATAGATCAACTACTTTTCTACATAATGACTTGAAAATTGTGTATGAACTAGTTTTTGTAAAGGTAAACAAGAATGTGTGAGAGGATTTGAGTTAACTTGTAGATGTCGCCACATGCGCCATATGAATTAGATAAGATCAGCTACAAATTTTTTATCGCTCATTATTTTGCAACTTACTTATTTAATTTGGATAGCCCATCATTTCTGTAGAAAAAAGCTATACTTTTTGATCTTCAAAATATTAACGATTTTCGAGATATTTGAATTTTACTAATTCACTACACTACATTTTCACGGTGGTCGACGTAGCATTAATCTGTTAAAACACTTGATTTTCATGTGTGGAGTTACATGAAATCATGGTTTATCTGAATCCTATAAGCTACACCAGACGAGTTATGGAATACAAATTCAAATGCTAGCCAATTCCAATACAGAAACAATCCTGCTACCATTTTTTTAAAGTCAGACAATCCCTTAACCAGAACGGTTAAATGCGTGTATAAATGCTGGTGTTGGCCATGTTGAAAACACTTTTTCAGTAAGTCATTATTAAGCTTAAATTTAATTTAACTTCGCTCAGCTTTAACTGCAGGTTTTATAAGGTTGTAAGTAAGTGGTCTTGAAGTTTCAAGTCTGTTCTAATGTTGTATTTCGTTTATTATCAACTGGATCACAATAAATGTGTTGTCATTACGTAATTTTTGTACGGTTTCATTTTAATGTTATTATCAATTATCAATTACAGTTGAGTACTACCATTCCATGGCATGCTTATTGTGCAACGATTAATGCTACGGTGACCACCGTGAAATGTAGATGTAGTGAATTAGTAAAATTCAAATATCCTCGAAAATCGTTAATATTTTGACAGTTAAAAAAGTATAGCTTTTTTCTGCAGAAATAATGGGGCTATCCAAATTAAATAAGTAAGTTTACCCAAATGCTAATGAGAGATAAAATTTGTAGCTGATTTCATCTAATTCATATGGCGCATGTGGCGACATCTACAAGATTAACTCAAATCCCTCTCCACAGGTTTTCAAGTCATTATGTAGAAAAGTGGCTGACCATAATAATAAAAATTTATTTTATTTTTTCGCTTTAACATCCCGTATCTCAGTAAGGAGCAGACTAAGACTCATTATTGTTAATGAAAATATTAGATTTACAATTTGGCTCTTACTTATAAATCACCCTGTATATGTACCCCATTTGTGGACGTTTTTTTCACTATAAATAAAAAAACTGGTTTATGTGATAAATTGATAAGAAAACTTATTTCCATTATTAACAACAAGTTGCACAAGTATTGAGAAGCTTTATGTACAAGATTATTTTATTTTACCAATTATTCCGCCAAGGAGTTTAACAGCTTTTTAGCGCATGTTGAAAGTTTAGAAAATTCAAATGCTTATATATACGTATATTCCTGAATTTTCCAGATAATGCAATTGAGTAATGATTATAATGAATATCTATAAGTGTTTTCGTTTTGAAAATTTAATTGAAGTGTACCAGAGAATAAAGTACATTAGTTTAGTTTAAATGACATTTCTTTGGCTACCATTTCTTTTGAACATAGAAACCATATTTTGAATTAACCTTCAAGGTTCTTGGTTTTATCTTAACCACTTGTTTGCTCCAATATATTTGATACTTTGCAAATCCTAATTCATTATACAAAATTTGCTAGTAAGTATGTTTTAATAAATTACAACAAACAATGTCGATTGATTGGAGAAATTAAACCTATACAACAATTTAAATAAAAGCTCGATTTCATTGGTAAGTCAAAATTCCGTTTGTGTTTTTTATCTTTATTTAATTGGTTCTTAGCTACAACATTACAAACAAATAAAATATAAATACAACTCTGTGTAAAGTATACAATATTAAATTTGAAAATGATTTCCTTAAATTATTTTTTAAATATTTTAACAATTAATGCCGATTTTTATATCTAGTGAAAGACTATTGTACAAACTTAAAATATTAAAAAAATTTAATTTATTTTGCAAAATTTGAGTCTAGCTATACGTCTCTAAATTCGATGTCATAATTTTTAGTTCGTATTTCTGACGTTTTTAAACATGTGTCCAAAAAGTTTTGAATTTTTTTATTTTGGGAAAATGTAATATATTACGGTTAATAATCTGGCATAGAGCATTTCTCCACACTGTAATAAGGGCGGTGTTTGGGGAAGGTTAGAAAGGTTCTCTCTTTGAAAAAAAAAAATGATGTGTGATATGTCAAAAAAACTCGTCACTATTTTCCAGATAGAGCAACAAATAGCGTACAAAAGAACCTCTTACTGCATTTCACTAGAACGAACAGTTTTTTCGAAAAATGTCGATAAATTTTAGAAATTAAAAATGCTTTATACCAGTTTATTAGCAGTAATCTACTACTATAACATTTTGCCCAAATTTTAAAAAACGTTCTCTAAAAAATAAAAAATTCAAAATCTTTTTTAATTTCAACAGGCTTTTTTTGACAACTGTTTATATAGAGTTTTTATCACAATATCACGTCACAAACACGCACTAGAAATTATGACATCAAATTTAGAGATACCCTGTATTTTCTTTATTACGATAATTTAACAATGAAACAAAAACGTCTTCCTGGATTGAACTGTGTCGAAAAGGTAACCGACAGCGTTTCGCCACCTATCGTAAAGGGCTTCATCAGGGCGAGAAACTTGAAACACACAAAAGAAAGTTCAAGGTAGACCACTAAAAGTCAGGTAAAGAAGAAAAAGCGCCACGGGTCGTTAACCTTTCTGACGTGGTAGAAGAAATGTCTTTTAAACTTTGCTGGCGAGGATGGGAGTAGGGTTTATTGGATAACTTGCTTGCAATGAGAGTATTAGTTAGATGACGCTGTTCCAAATTGAGATTATCGGGTTGGCATAGAGAAAATGTTAGAAAAATTAAAGATTCAATAACAGACCTATTTTTTGAGCAGGATGATGGTGTAAAGAGCCATGTAAGTATCTGTCAGTATGAATGGGTTTGCGATACACCGAATGACATAATTCGCCGTTGGGTTTCCGGGTGACAAGTACGTCAAGAAAAAGAATTTCAATTTCAATTTTCATTGTGAATTTGATGTCAGTATGACCATGAAGCCAAATGTTGAAAGTAACATCAACATACCTTAACTATACTTTAGGTTTCAAAATTGAAGTTTCCGAGGCAATGGTTTCAAAGGCTTCCATAAAATGTTGACTGGCGCTATAACACAACATTTTAGCTCTGAAGGAACAATGTCAGTTTTAAGGGAAGTATTTATTATACTAAGAATCACTTCAAATATCCCTTTTAAAACATTTACTAATATAATTTCATCTGCCGATGATATATTTTTATTCTAGTGATAGCTGTTTCGAGTTTTTTAAACAATTTTTTTTAATGACACTAAATTACTAATTGTATTGAAATTGATTTCATTAAAAGCATTGTCTGGAGCAAGTAATAATTTGCACAATCTGCTGAAAATTGTCTACAAAAAATTTATTTAACGAGTCTCCAATGTTATTTTGTTAAATATTAAACAACTTGAAAAACCCATATTTGAATTATTGTTAATTAAAAAGCCTGTAGAGTTGTCCACTTTTTTACTTTCCATCACGTTTACAATTAACAGAAACAACTTAGTTTCTTTGCTGTTTTCTAAGTTTTAAAATCTTCTAAATTACTTGTAAATTTGTATACGTTATACAACCTTTCCCTCAAAGAAATGGAACAGCGTCTATATAACAAACTGAAAAACACCAAAAAACTGCACCAAAAAACTTTACTCGGACACGTGTTTCAATAGCTAAGCTATCATCATCAGCGAACCGGTACTAAAATTAAAAACAACAGGAAGCTTATATATACTATCTGTGTGTCACACATCGTTACAGTTAATTGATTCTTATATAAGCTTGAATATTTCCGAAAATCCTAATGGACCGTTATTATCATAATTCATAAGCAAATATCTGTTTTAAAATTTCCAAACTTTCACAAAAATTAAGTTGGTTTTATTATCCACCTTTTAATTAATTCAATGTCGCTTACTCTATAGTCATTTTCAGTTTTAATAAGTCTCTTGGTTTGCCCTATATATACTTGATTACAGTCTTTACAATTTATTTTATATATTCCGATTTATCACACATTTCTATCAGACGAAATTACAGATATTTTCAAACAAGAAGATGGTCTAATTTTTTCATTTTTTAAGGTAAGTACTTTCTACCTACCATGCAGAAAGTCCAAGTACAAATTTTGAATGTCAGACAGATAGTACTTATAATAAGTATTACAGGTGTACTCACTAATTTGAAATTTTCAAAGTACTAAACTAAAATGCCAGTTAACTTATTTATGATAGTCTTTTGTGGACGTATGTGAAGTTAACACATCTTCATTTTAAAAAGCTTAATTGTTTTTAGAGTTTTACAGTACACCCCAAAGAGATCACAAATCAGCTAAATCATTATAACCGTTAAAAATAATTGTCATTAGAGTTTCTTTTCGAACTTTTAATGTGTTAATTCTCGTGTTATGGTATAGCTAACGGATAAATTATCCTGTAAAATATTAAAGCTCTATTTGGAATTACTTTGTATTTTTGATACTATTTTGACACATATAACTAATTGTGGGATAAGTTACCAGCTTCTTAATTGCTTCTTAATTAAACAAATACAGTTAATTGATAAATCTTAAAATGTTTTGAATTTTAACTTTAGTGTGTGACTTTTCCCATCATGTCTGGGTTGTTTCCCAAAAATTATTACCCAATAATAAGTGTAAGCATAAATTGCGTTAAAAGCAAACATGAATAAACAAAATAGAGATCATTTGTATCCTAAATGCTGAAAGTTGGAGTAAGACGTTAACGTAGCGGAGCGGCTGGTACAACACATAGCGTAATTAGCTGACTATAGCGACGTTACAAGTAATACCAGGGAACAACATCTTTGAAGAAGACCACTAACATCCAAGACAGGTACATCACTCTTCAGACTCACCGACAGAGTTAACTATCTGGTACTCAGTTAAAATTGTGTATCTAGCAGTGCATAACGTGACAGTCCATAACCAAATTATCAGGCGTCGTTTAAGATAAGTCAATTTTCACTCTAGACGCTCACTTAGGGTTTCACCATTAACCAGGAAATCAAGCACATCGCATAAACTGGGTTTGAAAACACTTAAACTGTACTTAAGAGCAATGGTCGATTATAATTTTTTCTGGCGACTCGCAATTCTGATTAAGAACAGATATTAGCAGATTAAGAGTCTATGGTCAGCCTAGTAATGCTACAGAGGTGGTACTGTAATGATAGGGAGGGAATTATGCTGGGTATGCTCATTTTTCTAGATCAATTCTTAAATGCTGATCAATGTATCCAAAATATTCTTGAATCTGCTATTTAATACAATTACTATTAAAATTAAATTCAACTAAATATAGAGATTTTATTTGCCTGGGAGAAGAAATAAAAATGTCGTATATATGCGTACTCTTTTCGTAATTTTCACACATTACATAAATAGGTGAATTTTTTAAAACATTAGTATGGGGTGTTGCTAGATAAAAAGTGGAACACCTTCTTGACGATAATCTCGGTACTAAGAACTGTAGTTTTGATAATAGAAAGAGACAATCAATGTTGTTAGATAAAATTCTCTTTAGAAGTGTTATTGTAAAATACTCTCTTCTTACAGTAAGGTTATCAAAAGAGTGTCTTTGCAATAACCTATTGTGACATATGCTTGTAGGTCGATATATTTTATCAATTTTAAAGCTAAGTAATTTTAAATAACGTCTTTGAACAGATGCTATCATGCTAATGTGAATGTTATATTGAGGACTCCATACTATAGAAGCGTATTCAAGCTTAGGACGAACTAGTGCAGTAAATAACTTTTCAAGGAAATTATACTTGTAAAATCCCTAGAACACCTTGCAATATAGCCATAAATCCAATTTGCTTGCGATACAATGTGATTAATATGAGGTGCAAAAGAGAGTTGAGAATCAAAAATCACTCCAAGATCTGTAACAGTCTTAGGTCTGTTGAGTACAGTTGAACCAATTTTATAATCAAATTGAATACATTCAGGCTTTAAAGAGAATGACATAACATTACATTTAGTAGGGTTTAAATCTAATATATTATTTCTACACCAATCTATAATACAGTTCAAATTGTTCTGTAAAGAATTACAATCTCCACTATTTGATATCGCCTGAAACAGCTTCATATCATCAGCATATAGCAGTACACCAACGTCTACTTCAGCTATAATGTCGTTTATAAACATGTTAAATAGCAAAGGACCTAAGTTCGAGCCTTGAGGCACACCAGACATAGCTATATATCCACAGGATTTATGACCATTGCAAACAACATATTGCGTTCGATTGGTTAAGTAAGAATGTAATAAATCTATTAAAGATTGAGAAAGACCAAACTTAGATAATTTATTAAGGAGTGCATGGTGATCAAGTTTATCGAACGCCTTTGAAAAAAAATCTTTTGCAAAATTACATATAATTGCAATCGGTCTGAAGTTAGAGATATCCAACCTTTTACCCTTTTTGTACACAGGACATACTTTTGAGGTTTTCCTGATAGTAGGAAATTTGAGGTATTGCCATGGTTAGTTCAATACCCAAACCTCAATCTCTTTGAGCATGCGTGTGACATGAAATATTAATTTAAGTTAATTTTACTAATAGCTTACTTTACATTTAACTTCCAAGGCAAAAATGGAAAAAAATTTTTCTGAGCCAATAATATATATATATCATATTTTGGAAATAAACAAAATATTTGAGCATCTATTCTAATTGATGAATT
This sequence comes from Abscondita cerata, assembly GCA_030710515.1. Classification (NCBI taxonomy): domain Eukaryota; kingdom Metazoa; phylum Arthropoda; class Insecta; order Coleoptera; family Lampyridae; genus Abscondita; species Abscondita cerata. Next base: position 35,552 of record JALBCR010000801.1, on the reverse strand, counting down.
TCCCTTTTTAAAAACAAAAAATTACTATTTAAATTAAAAGCAAAAAAAAAAGGTTTATTTTAAATTGATACAAATTTTGCGTGACAATTTAAATCTAAACTCAATTTTAGGATTTCAGGAATGTTTCAATGCTTCTGCACCAAAGACAGTTACAATGATAATTTTGAAGCGTTTAAATATGGAATAAAGAAAGAATGTGTTTTCCACAGAATCCCACATCTCAGATACATTAGCAATGTTAGCCGTTGCCACTTATTTTGGAGACTTAATACCAGAAGATCATAAATACTGGAGCCTGCACACTACTTTAGTAAGAATTTAAATATTTTAATCGGATTCTATGTTTTCAAAAGATACTACAGGGCTTTTGAAAAATTTGATACAAGAATATCATTATCTCTACTGTCAGTTATTTGATGAATAACTTAACCAAATTTTTTTTTGATACTCGGAATTGATTCTCAAAATAAGACCTCTGAAAGATGGGACCTTTCACTAGAGTCTACAGCGAATGCGGTTACATCTCGTCAAAACATTCTTTTTACTTTACCTGTTAAACATCAACTTGGATTTTCTTAGAAAATTGAAAGTAATTAAGAATTTAATGAAAATTACGAATTTAGTTCGCCATGCAAAGATATAATCGAAATTTACCCAAAATACAATAAATGAACACAAATAATACAATTTAAATATTAACACTTAATGTTAGTGTACCGTGGGATGAGTTTAACAATGTGTTATACAAGCAGGTGTGTGCTTTAACACCTATTGATGATTTATCACCAAATGACGAAATAAATTTATAATATAATTGCTGTATCAGATAAACCTAATGTTGTATACTTAATGCCCTCTTTGTGATTGGCTTTAACTGTCATATCCAAGCTTATGTATGAGATCCGTGAGCTTGATAACTGTCCTGAATTTTTGATATTGTTGATGGACAATTAATTAATAAATTTCCTTGTAATAAACAGATTTAAAGTTCAAGTAACTCACAATCAGTAGAATAGGCATAAGTTTGTATTCCGTACGATTATTATAATAATTGGTAAGTTTTGTTTACACGACTATTTTTAGAATAAAATTTAAGTTTCTTAAATGAGTTTTTATTTGAAGAATGCAGCTTCTTCGAAGATTTTATTAAACAATCATTGAAATAAGAAAATAAATATATGGGACAAATACCATTACTAATTTTTTTAAATAAAAAAATATTTATTAATTTGGTATTTTTTGGGACAAATCATCAAATCTTTAATTCAAAATCCATATTTAAAATAGTGTCAATCCATTAAACAAATTCTTACTTACGACAAATTTGTTTTATTGAAATAATTTTGTTTGTATCAAATAATCATTTTTCTCGGTGTATGTGCGTAGTTAACAATATTTGATAAAAATGCGTTTACAAAGCTATCTGTAAGTTGCATAAATAAACTGCATCGTAAATATGCAACTTTAAAAGGAGACTACCGGTAAATTGTATAATTAAATTAAACTAGCGTCTTTGCAAAATGCATGTTGTAAACAAATATGATAACGTAAATATTATGCTACAAACTTGTTAAAAAAATTAGTGCACAATCAATTAATAACAAAATTTGACTGGATGTAATTTCTTTGATAAACAAAAATGTTTTTTTTCTTTTTAATCAAAAATCTTTGACATACGTGAAAATCGAAAATGATAACTGTTCCCAAATACCATTTGTTATTTTTCTTGATTACCAACTTGGTGTCCGAAAACCAAACCGAAAAATTTGCGAACTGCTTATGAGATCATAGAATAAACCAGGTTTGCCAGGAGGTTCGTTTAACATATTAGACTGAAATATCGGCCCTAATATTGTTATTTGACAACCGACTGAACGATGTTCAATTAAAGAGACACATTAAGGTTGTATTTTTGCAAATCAAACGAGCTATACCATTGCAAACAGTTTAGTTAAACTACTAACTAACATTGGAATAAAATTTGCCAATTGGAAAAGGAAATCACCAATCAATAATAATAATAATATATTGTAATGTTCAAAATCGCTCAACGTAAATATAACTTATTTTAAATACTTTATCTTTGTTTATTAAAAATGCACATTACTTTCCTGACATTTATTTTTAATTAATCATCTATTTTTTTTTTTGACAATCTAACGTTTACATAGTTATCTCAAATTTATATACTCCCTTCAAATTACGTAAAATTAAATTAAGTTTTTTTACATTTTTAAGTAATTTCTAACTAACTTTTAATTCTATCTAAACCTTATCCCATCCCCATTATTAAATATACTCATTCACTCAATGGTCCTCAGCCACCATCCTAATCTTATTTACTTTCTAAGGCTTCATCATTAATACTTCATATTTCTTCTTAATTCTTTTCCATTTTTATTTTACTTCTTTTCTTATTTCTTATCATATCTATTTTTTCCTTTAAATATCATTTTTAAACTTCATAATAACTTCAATTTCATTGCATTAATCTTAATCTTTCCTTTCATTTAACTTGTCTTCACCATTTCATTTTCTTATTATTTAACTTTCCATTGATCTATGACTTCTGCTTCTGCTGTACATGAAATTGCTTATTTTCATCTTTTTCATTTTCTTCTTATTTTTTAATTTTTAACTCTTTCATCTCTCCTTCCTTCTTATTCTTCTTAAATTAACAATACTTGTAATTCATTTGTTGTCATTTTATATTGCCCTTCCAACACTTTTTCTTCATCCCTTTATATTTTTTAGGAGGTGGATGAGCTTTTATATCCTTTACATTTTTGTCTCTAGGGCTGCTTGGTTTACTTGCATTTTTTAAATTTTCCTTCATTTTTTTATTTGTCTATTTAATTCTTGTTTGTCTCATTCTTCTTAAATCTCGTCTATTATCAGCTTTTTATTTTCATTGTTCTTCTGATTGTTAATTATTGCTTCATCTGCTTCTTCTTCCAATGCTGGCTTTAATTCTGTCTTGCATTTTACGACTTTTACCTCAAATATCTGCATGTTATCTTTGTACAGTTCCTTGTTTTTCTTTCAGTAGGTAATCAAAGATCATTGTGATGTGGAAGTCTTTCCAATCTTTTATCTTCTCTTAATGTTCTTGGAACAAACGCTACTATTATCCTCCCTTCATTGTCTTTATCTTCTCATTTCTTTTCTTTTCCTCTAACATTTTTTGTAAATAATATTTCCTTAATTTACAGGATATCTCTTATTTAACTTTGAACGTAACTCCTCCTTCTTTGCTTGTCTCATACGTCATTTGCCTCATCAGAAGTTTCTCTATTTCTGACTGTACTTTTTTAAACCTGTCCCAGAATCAAAATTTTTCATAATACGCTTTTCATATTCCTGATTATCATACGTCTCCTCTTCTTACTTCAGTTCTTCATAATTTTCTATTTCTTTTCCTAATATTCTTCTCCTTTTCTAGTTCCTTATCATTATTTTTCAAATTTAACACAATGTTTTGTATCTCTTTGTTTTTCAACGCATTATTTTCTACAATTTTTCTTATAATTTCATCTTTCATTTTTCGGTGAGTTTCTTCGTATGTTTTACTTATTCTCTCTTCTAAACCACTTACTTTCTCTACCAAATTTCTTGTCTTACTGTCTGTGTTCTCAAATATTTTGTTAAAAATTTCAATTATGTTATTCTTCTGATCTTCCAATTTCTTATCCATGTTATTGTTAATTCCTTTTATACTTATTTCTATGTTTTTCTCCATATTTTTCATATTCTTTTTAAATCTTCCTTCGTTGTCATTGTTTTCTCCATATTACACAATTTTTCAAATAATTGTTGAAATAATTGTTCTTGTGAACTTGGTCCATCTATGGCCTGATCTTGTCTTCCTGCCTCCTGTTCTTCAACTTCGGATAAACCTGTGAACGTCCTATCTCTTCTCTTAACTCTGGTTCTACATTTATTTCTTCACTTTTTCTAGGCATTCTTCTTGTAAATATTTAGGGTCGCTAATTTATATGTATTTATACACACTCTGCCCACGTTGGGCGCCAAATTTATGTAATGTGAAAATATCGCTCAACGTAAACATAACTTATATTTTAAATACTTTATCTTTTTTATTAAAAATGCACATAACCTTCCTTACATTTATTTTTAATTAATCACCTATTTTTCTTTTTGACAATATAACGTTTACATAGTTACCCCAAATTTATATCATTACAATATTTATGATGTTATAGTACAAATGTACTTACATTGGTCAATATTAAATAAGTGTGATTCAACAAATATATAAAACACATTGCTAATTAGTACACATAATTGGACAATACTTTACAAACTCTGCAAACGTGTAAAAAGCATTCCTCATAAGAAACCGTTTAGTTGATATCGTAAATTAATCAAAGACATTGTAAAATTAAATAAATGCAAGAATGGAAAGCTCTAATATTATTTTTATTTTTGGTATTATGACCATGGACATCACATTGATATTCAAAATTATTTAAATTTTTCTTGGCATAACAAAGTGTTTCCAAAATATATAAGCACGGAAAATTTGGCACATTTAAGGATACAAATGATTGCTTACAGTCGTCCCAAAAATTTAATCCGGTTATTACTCTTATAGCCTTACGTTGTAATTTAAAGGTTAATTTTGCAGAAGGACTATGACCCCAAACCAAAATTCCTTAACACAAAATAGTTTGTATCACAACATAAGTAAGCACTTTTAATAACTTGAGGCGATGTAATTTTGTCTTTAATCTTCGCACCAAAAATAGATTAACTTATTTCTTTACTAATAAATGTAACATGCATGTTAAATCTAACTTATGATCTAACATACATCTTAAAAATTTAAATTGTATTTATATGATGACTATTTAGTTTATTAAGTGTGAAATGCATTATTATCGTTTTTGATGTGTTTAGGTTAAGTTTATTAGTTACCAACCACTGCTCAAGCCATCATCATGCAATGATTAGAGTCTTTATGTGCACAATGCAAATCAGAGCTAACAGATATTAAGGTGATGTCATCGGCATATAATATACATTTTACACTAGGTTGGCAAAACAGACGGCATGTCATTAATATATATGAGAAATAGTAGAGGTCCCAGTATGGATTCCTGTCTTACACCTTCTTTTATAAATAGATTATTGGATAACATCTTTTGAAGCAAGTGAAATTGGGATTAAATAATTAGATAATTTTTGTAATGCTCTTAACAACAAAAAAAAGGAAATTATTACATTAAATGCCATAATTCACATACACGTAAACAGCGGTGCTTAACTAATCGAATAAATTAAGATTTTGTTGATGTATGCAAAGTTAATGGTAATAGAAGAGAAAAGGCCTAAAAATTAACAAAAAAAAAAATAGTAAAAACAAATGTTGTTGATTATGAGCTTAACTTACCCAGATGTCTGGGCCTTTGCTATGATTTAAAAATATGTATGTATGCATTTCAAACGCCACTCATCTCGGTTTATCCAGGCTTCGTTGCCAAGATTTCTGGATAAAATATCGTCCTGAACTTGTTTGGTCCAAGTGTTAGGCGGTCTACCTCGTTTTCTCCCTGCCCGGAGGATTCCAATTTATGATTTTTTTGCCGTCGTGTTTCCTCCATTCTTTGAACATGTCCAAACCATACTAAGCGTCTTTTTCTATTTCCTCCATTGTTGTTCTTTGTTTATTCATTTTATGTCTTATTTCAGTATTTGTGACGTGATCGAGTCTTGACACTCTGCATCCTCTGCGAAGGAAATCCATCTCCACGGCATTTATCCTTTGTCTATCTTTTTTAGATATCTCCCAAGTCTCCGAACCGTATAATAAGATACTTTGGACCACGGTATTGTAAATTCTGACTTTAGTGTCACTCGTTATGTTTTAGACCATAATATAGAATTTAATCTTTGTGTTGCTTGTTTACCTTGTCCTATTCTATTTGTGATGTCCTTTTTTGAGTTTCCTTCCGATGATATTGTACTTCCCAGATATTTGAAGTCATAACTTTTTTTTATTGTGTGTCCATTAATGGATAATTTACTGACCCTTTTTCATAATTTATTCTCAAACCACTATTTTCGTATACGTCTATCAGTTTTCTCATCATATATGTGATATCGTAGTCGTCTCTGGCAACAATTACCTGGTCGTCGGCAAATAGCAGTGAGTATATGTAGTCATTTTCTATAGGGATACCCATATATTTACATTTATTTTTCCACTTTTAGTATGTCTTCCAATTAGATTTTACCCCCAATAAGGTAGGCGACAAGCAACATCCCTGCCGTACTTCTTTATTTGTGGGGAATGGTTTAGATAATTTACTACCAATTTTAATGAGGTTTGTTTGGTTTTTGTACATTTCCTGAATGGTGTTTATGTAATATTGATTAATATTTGACCTTGGAGAGTTTTAAATAAATTTTGAACCGGGACTGTATCGAAGGCTTTTTCTAAATCTATGAAAATTAAATGAGTTTCTAGGTTTTTCAGTTTTCTTTTCTCTATTAGCTGCTTTAGGAAAAAATATTATCCGTGCATGATCGTCCTGCTGTGAATTCGCTTTGTTCTTCTCCTATCGTAATTTCGTTTTCGACTCTTTTTGATTATACGCCCATACAACCTTCCTATAGAAGCCAGCACGCTAATTCCTCTATAATTTGAGCATACATTTTGAGGTCCTCTCTTATGTATTGGTGTCAGATATCCTATTTTCCAGTCTTGAGGCAGCTCATCTCGTTGCAATAAGCATCTATTGAATATGTAAAATAGTATCTCAAAACTTCTTGTAGTTGCGTGTTTCAAGTTCTATAAGAATGCTTCTTGGGCCAGGAGCTTTTCCATTTTTCATCTCCCTGTTGTAATCGTGTACCTCCTATGTATTGTTCTATCCTCCTTACAGACTTTTTTTCCCCTCCTCGTTTTGCTATTTGGACCGTTTGTTTGACTTTCCTTCGTTTTAGTTGTTAAAAACGTCTATCTTCAGTTTTATGTGTTGTGCGCCATTTATTATATGCGTTCGTTTTTCAAAAATCTATTTATCTACCTCTTCATTTCCCCAGAAAAATCTATTTCTTTTTTTTTGCTTGATAGTCTTTTCCTAACGCATCAAAAATTTGTCGTATTCTTCTGACGCTGTACCTGTGACATTATTTGGTAGTTTAGAAGAGCGTCTCAATTTATATAGAAAATCGATGGATTCTATATTTAACAATTCTATATTGTATCTACTTTAATTGAAATCTCCCACTTCTTCCATTTTGCTATCAACCTTTGTTGATATTTATTCGATTTATGTGACAGGTACGTTGTCATTTTAAAAGAAAGTGATCTGAGCGCATTCCGCTCCTCGATATACTTTACGTATTTAATGGTCAACTGGTAGACTGTCTTATAATCATGTAGTCTATAATAGATTTAAGCGCTCTGGTTGTTTGGGTCCAAGTGAATCTATGAATATCTTTGTGTTGGTAATGGTTTGAGGTTTTGCACACGTCTATGAGTCTGGTGACATTATTGTTTTTTGGTAATTTTGCCGTATTTTCCACAATCTTCATCCTTTTCCATTCGTCCAGTTCTGGCATTAAAATCACCCATTAAAATAATTTCTTTTAGTCTACCTATATTATTTAGTAGCTCCGTCATTTTATCTTCAAAAGCATCTTTTTCATCTGCATTTGAATCATCCGTCGGTGCGTAAGCTGCCAGTATGATGATTCCACGACCCCATATTTTCCATCTCCATGTTAAGGATTCTTTCGTCTACCTCTACCCCAAGTTTTATCTGGGATTTGTGCTTTTTATGTACTGCAATGGGGACGCCGGCACGTGCTCGCTTATTTTTGGAACTCCACTAAAAATTAACAGGTTTCACTAATCTGCAGCACAAAATTTTAAAAATCCACTAAAGAAAGAATGGTAATTTGGAATAAATATTACATTAATAAAAGAACTTTATTATACCGTTCTTTTAGAAAAATATTTAAGTAGCGCCTCGTTAAACTGTGTGTTTAAAATTATTTTGATTAAAACGTCACAAAAGTTTTTGAATTTATGGTTAGCTGCATATTTGTAAGCGAAATAAACGTAACAATTAAATAAAATTTTGAACGTAACAAGGTCTAAAAATCTTACAACAGAATAGTGACCTTCCTCAAAGCACTCGAGAGTATGACAAACAAAATCTGTAAGAACATTCGTAGTGCCTCTCTCTTTTCAATACCCGTACTGAACCTCCAAAAAATTCTATTTTTTCGAAATACTCCATGATTTGCTCAAAAGAATTTTTCTATAATTTTTAAAAAAATTGGAACTATAAAATTGGTCTGCAATTACTTAATTCGTTTACTTCTCCTTTTAAATAAGGGTAGAACCAAAGCGAAGTCTTCAGCAAATCAGGGAATACTCCACTATTTATTATTGCATTAACAACAATAGTTAATGGTTTGACTAAAATAGTATTATTATATTAAATAATTTTTACAGTTATTCCATATATATCTTGAACAATTGCTATTTTTTAAATTAATTAGTGCATTTCACCTGAATTTGTGAATATTTCATTTGTTATGATAGTAAAATAAACATTAAAATTGTCCGCTGATAAATTTGATTGTGTTTTTTATTTTACACTTTCTGTGCCAATTGATAAGTGTCCACATTGCCTTTGCGGAATTATCTGACCTGTTAATATAAACATCATTGGCATTTATCTTAGCTAAACAAATTTCTTTTTTGTAAATACTTGTCATAATTTTTTTGGTTTGCTGTACCTCCGAAGGAACCAAATTTTAAATTTTAAGTCGCTGATTTATCTCTTAAACTTCTCAATTTTCGATTAAAACCGTTAACCGTTAAACATTCCTTATCAATGAATGATAAAACAGTTTATTTTACAATTACTGTCGTCCACACATCGTTTAATTGCGAATAACTAATATTTATCTAACCATGGGATAAAAACTTCGAAGTAAAACATAAAATTTTCAAAATTAATATATATCATATTCAGTGTTTTTCTTTTAATAGACTTTCCCTTTTTTAGGATCCATAAAGAAAAAGTTGTCATTTTATGTTATAGAGCACTTTATAAAAGTTAGAAAGAAGTGTCTTTAAGACATATCAAAACGTTTAAGCTTTAGTGTCAATAAAAATGTTTTGGACTAAAACAAGACGGGGTTTTTAAAGTTTATTATCTTCCATACCTTTAACTTTATTTAAATAGCGCAATTACGACACCAATTTATGGTTTACTAAAGCATAGAGTGTAGTACAAAGAGTCATAAAGAATTTTCTTTTTAAATAAATTTTAACAAATATTATTTTTACTTTATTTAAAACGATAAAAATGCTGTTAAGAGTAATAAAAAAAAAGAATGCAAAACGAAAAAATATTTTATAAATGTAATATGAAGCTTGTCTAACTAGAACATATTGTGCTATGGAGTTACGTATGCAGAGATTATATTGGAAGGAAATACAACGATTGAAAGCGTATATGCATTAGCAAATACCATGTTTTGCAAGTAAAATTTAATTTCTACTTGCAATATTTGGCAATGGATTTGCAAGCCGGGTTACAAGTTGACTTGCGGTTAATGTAACGTAACACGAGATAAAATATTGCTGTTTACTAAACAGGAAATTGTATAAATTGTAATAATAAATAATGTTTAAAGTTTTAGCAACTAGAGAAAAAATTGCCAATTAACTATTTTCATTCATATTAAAATGTATTGTTTCATTTTAAGTCCACAACTATCATTATTTAATGTTTACTGAATAATCAACTTCGCTGATAAACTGAGAATGAAATAACAAATAAATCGTCGTGGGAGTGTAACCATTTTGAAGATACTTACTTGATAAAATTTCAACTAATTCCTTAAATTCAAGTTTATGGTACCAACCGTGGGTATTTTAAGAATCCATTTTGTGACATGCTGATGTATGAAGTTGTGACACACGATCAATCCTGTTATGTTTTAAAATTTTGTTATATTTGAAGATAAAGAAAGAAACCAAAGCCTCTTCTTAAGAACGATATAATTTTAACTATGGCCAAAATCTGATCAATCTGTCAATTGGACGCACGATAATCATACGCGTGCAACAATTGGACCCGCGGCAATTGGACGTTTGTGAAACTATTGTAAACGGTGTTGGTTGGTTGATGTGGATTGTAGGTGAACGGAGTTGGTTAGTATGTTACAGTTATTACAATTTTATTCTAAAAAAACTACATGTTTTCATGTGATTTGGGGTAAACGGTGTTGGTTGGTAGATGGATCGACGGTGAACGGTGTTGGTAGGTAGGTTACAGTTATTACAATTTTCTATTTTAAAAAAAATTACTTGTTTGCATGTGTTGTTGATTGGTAGGTGTTATCGGTTCACCATGTTATCAAAATTATTTTTATTGTTGCTTTTTTTGGTATGCCAAAACAAAAAATAAAAATCCTTCAAAAACATCCAGATACAACCTCCAAATGAAGAAACCATTAATACACCCCATTCATCAAGTACGCAAACTACAAACGACGCAATACCTATTTTAGACGAAATTATAAATAACAAGCCAATTCAAATCATTATCAAAACCAAACGTTCATAATAAACTCATAGTCAACCATAATGACTTCCAAAACCTAAAAATTCTTTGAAATAGAAATACCAAAATTTAACGATCAACTCATTTTCGAATTTTAAGAGATTATACAACAAAACATTTCATGTATACTTTCACGACAAATCACTTTATCCAATTTTTAATACAATTTATATGCATAATTTTTATAGTAAAGGAATAAAATTATTTCAATGTACAAAAATAATGAATACAGTCCGACAAAGAGACAAACAACTATTATTAATTAAATATCAACACGAAAGAAAATCAAACCACCGTGGTATACAAGAAACTCTAGAACATTTAAAACGAAATTATTATTGGCCCAAATGAAAACACATGTAACAAAATATATAAACAATTGTATAATTTATCAAAAATCAAAATATTCTAGACATCCGCCATATGTACACTCATGAAATTTAAAACTTGGACACCACAATTTCTGTAAACAAAAGTTTGCACATTGTGAAGCGGGCTTAAGGGTATCATTTACAATTCTAACAGCAGGGGTTATCTTATAGAAGGACTGTAGAATGAATCATTACACTAAGCACGTTTTAGAAAATAGGTAATTTACGTTGCTTACTTAATTTTTTCTTTAAAGAATATATTTGAAGGTATCGCTAATTAAACACCATAGCTCGATTAATTATCGAATCAAAATTTTGTTTAGGAAATGTTTACAAAATAAAATTAGAAATAATTTTGATTTAAAAACGTCTACAAGCAATAACTTTTAAATTAAATCAAAAACTAAACATGGTTATTTGGGTTGACTGATTATTACTTATTTTTAAATAAATCTAACCTACTAATTATTGTAAGTTATTAAAAAAAATCATTAAACTCTCTATTCATAATATTTAGTCCTTACAAAATGTATATTTTATGACGTTTCATTTTTTTCTGTACTTAATATAAATAGTGAAAATAAAAACTAAGGCAATAATAAATGAATAATAGGTGTGACCTCCATTATTATTGATACATTCTTGGAGGCGTCTGCTCATTGACGCTATCAAGGTATCAATATAATTAATATTAATCGTTTCCCATGCGGTATCAATGGCTGCAATTAGTGCATTACGGTTTACTGGTATAAAATTTGGCCCTTGTTGTCTTCGGATAACAGCAAGTATTCGAGCCCAAACATTTTCGATAATGTTAAAATCTGGGCTTTTGCTGGCCAGGGTAACAGCTCCAAGTTATTTGCTTGTATCCAGTTGCGCACAACCTGCGAAGTATAGGGTCATCATATCCCGATAGTTAATTATCGAATGTTCCAAGAAAATATGTGTAAATAGTAAATGGAATCTACTAACGTAACGTTAAGTCGTTAATTATAGTTACATAACTCTCCTTTCATAAGATATAGTTCATATTAATATGCTTATTGTAAAGCTTCGTACACACCTGAACAACAAACCGAGGAACAAACAGAACAACGAACCGAACGGCAATCGGAACATTAATTTGGACGGTGCTACGTACGAATTTTAGAACAGATTCGCAAGTCCTGATTGTTCCACGAACGGTTTGCGGCGTTCCCGCAACTTGTCGGTTTTTCTCCGACATCAAAGAAAATGCGCGCGAATGCGTTTGCAGGTTTGGACGTTTTTGCAGAAATTATAATTTTTTACTCTTCTTTGTCCGTACAAATTTGGTTGGCACTATCATCTTCTTTTCCGCCAAAAAGCACCGTAGGGCATTACCGAGTAAAATGGAATCTTGAACACACTTTTGAAAGAGCCATCGGAAGTGGTAGACCTAAAGTATCTACACGTGCTCAAGATCTCGAGTTGTTTCATTACGTAACAGAACAACCATTTGCTACATACTCTAGGGCTATAGCAGAACACACTGCTGCGAAAGAAGTTCTCAGTGACGAAAATATGAGACGTCGTCTGGAATTTGCAAGGCGATATGTGAACGAACCTTTAGCGACGAAAAAATGTTCAATAGCCGCAACGATGGACCACTAAAAGTTTTTAGAATGGAAGGAACTCGTTATGAAAATAATCACATATGTCCTAAAAACGAAGTGGTTATTTTTCTGTGAATGTGTGGGGTTGGGTTAGCGCGGGGTCTAGGAGTTTGTTGGGCTATCGATGGACGTCTTGATTCTGCTGCATATTTAGATATTTTGGAAACTATTATGAAACCTTCAGTCGAAGTGTTTTATCCAGACGAAGATTATATTTTCCAACAAGTAAGTATTCTTATTTCACTATACTTTCTCCAAAAAATAGTTCGGGATCTGTTGAATTAACATTTTCATAATGTATTTTTGTTGTTAAAGGACAACGCCCCTATTCATACTTCGCGGGTTGTGCGAATCTAACATGCTTTGTGTAAAAGGAATAGTAAAGTTGGGTCCTAGTATCGACCCTTGGGGAGCTCCAGACTTTGTAGGCAACGACTTCAAAGTGTTCCCATTGCAGGACACACGCTAAAGCCTGTTGCATCGAAAATTGGCAATAAGCTCAACAACGCAATCCGTAAGACGACAGTAACGCAAGATAGCCAACATCAGATCATGATTTAAATTTTAAAGTATCGAGAGTCTTACAGAAGTCGAACAGTACCAGCACAGTCACTTCACCTACGTCACTCGCAGAAATAACATCATGAACAATGTCAAGCAGTGATGTGCTGCAGCTGGAATGCTTCCTGAACCCGGACTGCAACTTTGGCAGGATATTATTTTGATCGAGAAGCTGAGCATACAAACTTCTCCATGACTTTGAATAGGCCAGAAAGAAAGTTCAAAAATAAGCAAACCCAATAGGATTATTACACCTGGTAGCGGAAGAATCAGTGCCTCTTTCAAACAGTAAGATATTTAGAAGAATTAAGACAAGAGTTTATGATATGTGTAATAACAGGCAGTATTATTGGAAGACATAAAGACAACATAAAAGAATTAATTTGATCGACACCCAAAGCATATGATTTCATGTTTGTAAAGACTAACAAAACATCTCGTTTCAAATAATAACCTAAAACACCTGAAAACCGATATTGACTCAAGAAAGTGTTTAAAAATCGATATCTACCCATAGTTTTTCATGTAAATTCGAAATAAAAATATGTTTTATTTAAAATATCAAAATTGACAGATGATCTATGATAGTGGGACACCCTATGTAATTAAAAATATTTTTAAATTGTCGCCACGGAGGAATCTAAAAGAATAGTCTAAACTGATTTTGCATAAATCTACTTTTTTCAAGACAATGTCATACATTCGCGTACAAACAGGCTGTATATAACATATAGCAATGGTAGAAAGTAGACCCTCTTTACGAATCCGGAAAATAATACAGTATAATCGTTGTTTGTTGGCGAGAAAAAACCATCTCCCATGCCACCCATGCCACTAATTTCAATTATCCATCCCATATTCTATGCTTGAGAACAACCTAACTTAAATCAACAAATTACCACCATGGAAATGACAACAAACTGAAAGATGTAATGAGTTTTGATTTTCACTAGAATAGAACAAGTCTACCTCTTCAAACCACACCAATGTGATCTGATACAGCTGAGCAAAAAAATACTTCTACCCTAAAACAACTGCATTCATCTTTAGTATCCGACCATTTCAATGCCAAAAATTTAAAAAGAAACGAACTTGGTAAATTTGTATAAGAGAGAAAAATTAAAGCTTACACAAAAAGTGTAGTATATTTTCTTCAAAATATATTATAATAAATAATGGCTCAAGAACCCTAATATAAAATATAGTAAAGGTAAAATTTGATGTCAAGACTTCAAATCAATTTTAGTTTCAATTAACATGCGTTAAATACGTGACAGTATTCTACAACAGCTGGATTGGACAGAATTTCGTCAATGGAAAAATATTGACAAAATAATTAGTAGCTCTAACCGAAGCCAATGCATCAGTTTAAGAAATGACAATACTCAACGTGTAAGACTGGTTTGCGTGGTTCTCGAGAACATGTCATCTACTCATATTCTTGAAATACTAATCGTTTACCAGTGATTGGTTCCATTTAACTCAAATTATAGATTGTGATTATTTAATTTTTGAAATATGAAGAGGCAAACTGTTCTAAATACGGATTTCTGCCGAGGTGTCAAATACAAATCTTATAAATTCCATAGTAAGGATAGTGTAAGATAGATCGGTAGTACGTGCAAGGCCTGCATTCTGTTGTATTCAATGTGTCAATGTGTCGTCAACAACCGTTCACCTCACGTCGTTTTTTCTCATCCACTACCAAACGCGTTTTAACATCAAGACCAAACACCCACGACGTTCGACTCGATGAGAGGATAAACGCAGTGGACGACGTCAGCCGCCAACCAAAACGCAAATAAGACGATTTTTATTGTTTGTTTGAAGTGACACCCTACAACCGCTTCCACATCAATTTTCAAGAAGGCACAGACAGAGTCGACAATGCTAACAACCCTGCTGCATCTTAGACGACACCATCCTACTTTCCTGTACTTAACAAGAGCATTGCTGGTTCAGAGAAATAACGTCCTGAAGCCACATGCTCGTCACGAAGTTTGCCGCACTCGGTTTTTCTGACGTCTATTACCCGTCACAAACAGGGCGCGCTGGAGCACCAAGCTCGCGCACGCACTTGACTTGGAACTTCCGATTCTAAGTCTTTGAGGTATCGCTTCTTAGATACAGGTACAAGCAAAAGTGTCTCACTTCACGAAGCTTATCATGCTCAGTTCCGACGTCTGTCAAATATAGCACACTACGCACAACCCTCTTTTGAAGCAACGCCAGCATTAGTTAAATCTGCTACTATCTCTCAATTTTTTCATCACTGGCCCGGGAGTAATTGTGGCGACATTGGTATATTTCACTACAAACGCTTCTTTATGCACACTGAAAAGGTCATAACATGTAGGCTTGTCATAATAGTATTTTGTAGCTCTCTAGGTCGCATACCAAACGACCTTGTGAAATATGTAGAAGCTGTTTTAAATAAGTATTTCTGCCAAGGTGTCAAATACAAATTGTAAGGATAGTGTAAGATAAACAGGTGTATAATATAATATTTAGTCAGTCTTTGTAATCAATATGCCAAACTGTTAACCTTCCGTCGTTTCTTCTCATCCACAACCAAACGGGTTTTAATATCAAACCCAAAACATAATTGTTTTGCAATTACTGCTATTGTATTATTGTACCTACAATACCGTAAATAATTGTTCACATGAAATGTGTACAAATACTGAAATATACTCATGGACCCTCTTATATTATTGCTTTGTTCTCATTGATGACGAACTAGAGTATCAACTAACACGTAAAGTGTAGAGTCTTTAGTAACTGTACTTGTTTTACCCACTACCGTTAAGTTTTTCGTCAGGAAAAGGACTTCAAAAATCGAAAAACTTAAAACAAGCAAACGAAGTTTTCAAGGTAGACTGCTAGATTCTAGACTGGAAGAAATATAGGCAATTAAAAAACTCTCCTTATATGAAGAAAGGTCGGTCACCTTAGAATTAAATTGGTTTGGACTGGTATGACGTTAAAGGTAGGAATTCAGAAAGGTGAACGTTTGACTTCTCTATTTGTTTGACGATTTTTATCATTTCCCTAATTTTAGATTATCATCAAACGTACGACAAGTCAAATTCGTGGGTGTTATTTTACACTAAGAAAGTATATAATATAGTGAACGGTTTCTTATAAAAGTCTTACATGCTCATCTAGTTGACGTTAGTTTCTGCAAAAGCTTATTACGGCACAAGTACTCGTGTTACATTTTTTAGTTCTTTTTGTTTAATTTGTTTTTATGAAGAATTTATTTGGTTGTGCCTTTTTTTATAACAGCAAATTTCCGAAATTCTTCCAGATTGAATGTGATCGGAATACATAATGAATCGATTATCTGACGGATACGGTAGTTTCGCCAAAACTTTTTTAAGTTGAAGTACGACTGCAGAACTAATAAAAAATGATATATTAAGTCAGATCTGTTTAGGAAAGACATGGCATACGTCAATATAATTCTGATTTATGTTTGCAGTATTTTCTTTACAATAAGGAAAATGAAAACCGCGAACATAAACTGAATCACACGGAATGTTAGTCATTCACCCTGTATATTTGAAGCAACAATGCCAGTAAAATAGTTTCAAAACGTCAGTACCTGGCGGTTTTTATTTTAACCCAATTGAATTGAAGATGACGTTTATATTATAACATTGGTTCCTTTATATCACAACACTCCACGGGTTTCATTTTGTAACCACACCCTTCAAAATATTATTCGCTATAATCTCTACATTATTCATATTTTGTATGTATTTTCTTTTATTCATACGAGTGAATGTGTCAGTTTATGCAAAAATAAAATTAAAAAAATATCAATTTTCAGAAAACTAAGTTATTCATCCCCAAACCTTTGAACAGTCTTTTGTTAACACCATCTTTTAGTAATCGATTCCTGTAAACAATTATATTTATGAAATAAAAATAATTTACAAAATATTGATGAAATAGTAATATTTATGTACTTAAAGCATTAAAGTTTTTCAAAGATCGCTTTAGGAATTGTTTGTTCAAAGTTTAAATCCACCTTAAAACTTAGATAATATCGAAATAAAATTTTATTTTAAAGAATCTAAGTTGCTACGTTACGGAAGTTCGTGGTGCGTGATGTAGGTAAAGATGTTACCGAATTTGATAACCCAGAAGTTGTAAAATTGTACCAATTGTGGTCGTAACTATTTTTATAACAAATCATTAAATTGAATGGTGTATTTAAAAGACATCAATAAAAGTTAACCGGATGACATTAATGAATTCAAATAAAAGAAATGTAGATAATCTCCGGCCAAGGCAAAAAAATGGATCCATATTGAATTGTTATCGATTTGAACAAAAAAAATATTTTAACAAATACGAATATACATAGAGATTGAAAAAACCGCGCCGAAGGCAAAATGTGGTGAACAACGTCTTCGTTCATAAGTTTCATATAACAATGGAGATCTTGTAGCTTTGTAGATTCACCATCAATCACACAACAAGCGCTTCTTTGTGTACAACCACTTTAGATCGAAAAGAAACAAATAAAAATGGCGTTTAAAGCTCTTAAACGAATTAACCTTTTGATAAAAATGTTAAGTTAATTAATCTTGCAGGTTTTTGCACAATCTTCTTCAACATCGATCTCACGAATAATCAACCCACTTACATATTTTCTATCGAGCGCTATAAATAAAATATACTTGGAGAAAGATTGAGTGTGATAGGTTTCAACCGTATACGGGTATAAATATAGAGTACCTAATCCTGAGCAGTCATTTGAAACCCTTAGCATCGATTCATCAGTTTCAAAATTTACAACTATATTTCAATATATTATATTGAAATATTCCGAGCAAAAAAATCTCACAACTTTAGCTTAGAATTTCTAAAGAAGATAATATCAACTTCTTTTAGTAACATATGTGCTTAATATCGTTGAGCATCTGCTAGTGCGTAAGCGTAAGGGTAAATTGAACATGTACATCCCTTTTAAAGTAGTATTTGCGATGTAACCACAAAGTACTTGATTGATGTGGAACCATCGCAGAAGAAAATAGGCCTAAAACGTTGTCCAAACGAAGAACCGCTCTTAACCGGGTATATGCGGATTGTCGAAATTAAAAAATACAGAGATAGGCGATAAAAATGACAAGCATAAATTCCTCCCACAATACACACAAACCTGGGAGATACGATATTATCTGGAGCGTATAAAAGGAACTTATAAATTTTCGAACAAATTTACAAACACGATAAATGATTTACTGTTTTTTTTAACTTAAATTATAAATCGAGTGTTTTACGTTCGTCCTTCCAAAATTAAAAGGACAACGACTTATTACCGTGACTATGAAAAAGCGATCCCGGAATTGAATTTGAATGAGGGACGATTAGCAAAATAGTGGTTTTGCAATGATGTTGTAAAAGTCTTTGTAAACATAAATGTAACAAACAAGCGGAAATTAAAACTGCTTTATATACATTTAATTGTTATTCAACAAAAAACTTCATTAGGCGTTATTGAAAATAAAACATATTATTAAAATTAATTTAGAATATCAAAAGAGAATTCTCTTTAATCTAGAAAAGAGGAAGAAAAACAAACAAATATCACTTTATATTTATTATAAGGTTGTAATTAAGTTTAAAAAAATGCTCATGAATTTGAGAGTTGTAATTACTAAGTTGGAAGCCAAAGGTCTCCACGCAGTCTAGAAACTTCTTAAGATTTAAATCTTGACGATTTTTCTAAAGTGAAACGCTTTACTTGTTTCGTAACCCATTTTATCTCATCGCAATGTAAGACCGCTTGCACATAATTTACGTTTAAATAGCACTTTTTCTGTTTTGACAATTGCGTCATTTGAAAACAATAATCCTTTTGTAATTTTAACAATTGATATAACTAATCGATGTAATAAAGTAACGCGTAATGGAAATGACACGTCGACATTATTAATTTAAACAAATAGCCGCAAGCTTTAACCTCGACAAAAGGAAATTTTCAATTTATAATGCACCACAACATCGAAAAAAAGATGTAATTATTTATAGTAGTTAATTTTTCTTAGGAAAAATGTAACGTCAATGAATATTTTACCATATAAAAACAATAATAAAACAAGTAATGCAAATAATAATCTGAGGATTGTCTTTTAACGACAGCAGATCAACAAATATTACATTTAGAATTAGGAACTCCATCCATATCACGTGTGCAAAAGCACCGGTCATTATTTTGGTTTACGTCTTCACCATTACATATGTATTTATGTATATCTAGAAACATCTTTAGTTTCGGCTTACTCTGTTGAACATGTGTGTTTTCGGGAAACGCCCTTATCAAAGTAATTTGCTTAACAACGTAGTGGACCACATCTTCGCATCTGATAACGAGTGTTTATCGAACTGTATAAGCTTTAATGCTTGCATGAAGGTACATTTACGGATTTGAAACTAAGTAGTACCTGAAAATTTATAAAACATTATTTGTTACAACAAAATTAACGCAAATATGTCTATCAAACAAAATTACAAGTCAGTTATAATTGCAGAATCCATAAACAGCACCTACATGCACGTGTTTTACCCTATTAGGGACAGTTCAGTTTACGTTAATTAAAAGCGTCTAACTTTTAGTGCTATGTTGAAGTATTTGGGGTTGATATACTTCCATCTACAGTTTTCTGTATATTTTGATTGCATTTATTAATTACCTATAGGTACGTGGGAATCTAGCAACAAATGTACATCTGGTTCTGTATTCGGTCATCACCATTTACGCATTGTTCATTTTACATTGAACCGAAACGATGTCATTGTGCTGACATGGCCACATAGTTATTTTTATGGGACTTTAACCTTTTTACCGATTTTATAAAAAACCTTGATAAAGACTGATAAACCTTGATAAAGTCGAAACGGTCGTTAATTTTGTTTGAGATGTACTAGATAGATATATTTATTAGATTGTCTAAATTTTACATTTTACAAACGGTTCGGTTACTTTGTAAATTTAAAAACATCCCTAAACAAACTCCTAAAACTAATATTCAAGCTCCTTCTTTAAATCATCCCACACCAAAACTTAAAATGCCCTTCTTCCACATAAAAATTTTCTCCTTTCTAGTACTTCCCTCATCCATTCCTCTCCTTCCCCTTTTTCTCCTAATATTACTTGTCTTTTCTCTCTTTTTTCTGATTTCTTCACACTCTTCCATCAAATGCTGCAAGTCCTCCCATCCCTCCCCACACATTCTGCACTTCCTTTCTCCATCCTGTTTACCTTTTCTTCATTCCCACATCTTAATCTTGCTATCATCTTTTTCGTCTTTAAACTTTTGTTTCTGTTATATATTTCGGTACTCTCTTGGTCATATTCTTTTCATATCCTTCGTTATATCTTCCTTCCAATAAGGGTTCTTCTTTTTTAAATTTGCGTATCTTTATCCCTTCTCACTATGTCATCTTCTATACTTATGCCTACCGCTCTTCTTCTTTCTACTTCTTCTGGCATATCCTACTCTTTCGTAATATAAATCTTCTTTCTTCTTGTCCTAATTTTATTCTCTGCTTTTTCACTTCTTTTCAACATTTCTTTAGAATTGTATTTTCCTCTCTTTTCTCTAACTTTTCTTCATACCGCATTGCTATCTTTCCAGCTTGTGCTCGTATCTTCTCCATTTTTATTTCTTCCCCAACTATATATGACGGTGTTTCCTTTTCTAACCCCAACGTACACCTCCAATACTTTTTGTACTTTTTCCAACTTTTCCCACTCCTTCCATCCCCATACCTCCGCTCCGTACATCATAACACTCATCACTAATTTCTGAAAAGCCATTTTCTTTTTTCCATGTTAGCCCCAAACACTCTCTCTCCTATTCCCCACACCTGCCCCACAACTTTGTTACCTTTTTTTTACTAATTCTTTCTATCATTTTTTCTCCCCCATTTCCACTATTTCTCTTCTCTTTTCCTTCTTCTTTGTTTTTTTGAAACACTATTACTTTCGTTTTTCCAACATTCGCCTTCATTCCCTTTCCTTCTATATCCTTTCTTTTGTTACAGATTTCTTTATATTCTTTTTTTTTATAAGCTCTTATACTCCTCTAAACTTGCGTGTCCTATTTTCCATTTTCTTATCCTTCGTGTTGCTTCTTTCTTCTTTTTCTTGCACTCTCCGTTCCACCAATAACATTTACTTCCCATTTCTGTATTATGTCTTCGGTATGCTTTTTTTCTTACTGCTTCTTTCATTTTTCTCTTACAATGTCTTTGATTTTCTCTTCTTCCCTTCCTTTGTTTCTTAGTCGTATTCCATTATTTGTTTATATTTTCTGTACTTTCCTCTGTCCATACTTTTTTACTATCCACATTTCCCTTAGTTTTTCTTCCTCTTCTACTTCTCTTTCGTTAAAGAAAACTTCTATTGGTTGATAATCTGATTCTTCTTCTTCTCCTATTTTAATTTTTGTCTATTTTCCACAAACTTTCTTCGTTCCCTATCACATAATCTACTACCGATAGTTACTTGAGATGTACTATATACGAGCTTTTGGGTCGCTGATTACTAATCTAAACTCAAAATTGTAAAAAACACGATGGCGGATCCAATATAGCGGACAAAATTTGCGAAATCGGCCGGATTCGCTTGAAACTTGTTATTCGAGAGTTTTGAGGTTGCTGATTACGAATCTGAAGTCAAAATTGTAAAAAAACAAAATGGTGGATCCAATATAGCAAACAAAATTTGCGAAATCAGCCGGATTTGCTTGAATCTCGATATTCGTGGGTTTTTGGGGTCGCTGATTAGATAATATGAATTTGTGATTTGTTAAATTCAAATGTACATTAAACACAGAGTGGCACCTAGTGGCAGCTGATTTTTAACAATTTTGTTACATAAAAGTATAAACTTTATTTTAAAACTTGTTTCGTTACGGAACTGTTACAGTTAGAGAACGTTTAGTTACATTGTTCATTTTAGGCTGAATTTAATGTACCACTTTGTCCTATTTTTCGGTCTAATGTTCTGTGTTTCTACAAAAATAATGAAAGATGCAAAAAAACTTTACTAGAAATGGCAGATAGAGCATTAAATTGATTTTTAATTAGTTTTAATAAACGATTTTACTTGCATACAGTTACCATAGCAACTACAAACAAATTTCTTTGACAAAATTAATCAAACCTGTCAATTCTTTTTTCCTATTGCAACATATTTAGTATAGGTTCTTCACAAAAGTCGTGGTGAACTAAAAGTTTTTTTTTTAAATTGAAAACTCTTCCAATTATACAATTATTAGTTGTCTTCTTTTTTTCACACATTTTATACAAGAACTATATCATTCTAAAATTTTCTAGTTAACAATTATTGTGATACTTAGGCTCAAATCGAGAAACGTCACTCAGCTTTAAATTGAGTGAAGGGAGCACTCTATCAATTTGCAAATGGGAAGTCACTTAATTTGTGTGTTGCCTTCACTCAATTTACAGTGAGTGAAGTTTCTCGATTTGGGCATTAGTTCTTAATTTTGTCATAGGCAATAATTAGTTAAATTTATACAGGATGTTTCCAATAGTTTATAAATCATAACACCTTTTCTAAATTCCTGTGAATTAATTGTATTAACTTATGATCTTCTTTTGTAATAAATAGGTCTTGATAAAGGTCAACCTTGTCCTGGCTAACACGTTGACCACAGAAATTGTATGGAATTTTATTAGATCTCAATAGTACACTCCGATTAGAAGGCCCCAAACATTTGGATATCTAAAAACGTAAAAATTAAGCGGAGAATTCTTCCAATCGAATTATTAAAGAACTTATAAAGTATAGTTTCCAATCCAAGGAAAATGCAATTTTGTTCTTGCTACACTATATAAGATCAAGGATATTTGAACAATAAATATTTATTCATACAATACAATTAATTAATTCAGAAAAATATTTGTAACAGGCACACTTCTTCCATCGTTTTTGATGGAGAAATACTTTCTATGACACAGGGAGCATTGCCACATTGTAGAGCAACGGAAATTCGTTGAAAGAAGTAAGTCTTCACTAGAGGTTCTTCGGTGGTCTTAGCTCATCCAAAAAATCAAAGTAACTTCGCAAATTAAACCATGAGATTCTAGTGAAATTGAAATAAATATGTAGTCCTTTAAATTTCTGAATACGTATTCACCTTCCTGAGAGCTGTATTTTCGCTAGCTGGCTTTAAATATGATTTTGCAGTCGTGTCACTAACAGTCACATCCCAAACAACGTTCTTTCCTGCGACCAAGAGACTAATGTCCGTCTGGGTGCTTTCCATCATCTCTGAACAATCCCGTTGGTCTAGGACTGACGGAATCCTCGCAGTAATCAGAGCATTCTTTACAAATTCATTAATAGCACCATGTCGCAACCATCGGCCAACACCCTTCGAGCATGATAAACCATGTAGGCCCCTCTTGTCGACTTTGATTCCACAAATGCAATTGGAAGGTTTACAAATAGTAGAACTAATCCTTAGTGCCACTGCGATCCTGAAAGTATTGTCGTCTAGGTGTGACCCGGTCGTCTTAGATGGTAGCACATTAAACCATCTACCAGCTTCTTTAGTGCAAGCAGCAAGATAATCACTTTTGATGAAAATGATAAAAAATATTGTTTACTCTGGATTATGATCGCGTCTCAATTCCTTTGGAAAGATGGCGGGGAGAGAGGGATTTGAGAAAATGTTTCGTTCCAAAAATTCAAGGCTTCACTATAAAAGTTATCGGAGACTTGTCTCTAATTTCAGAGTAGGTCAGATTGACAATTAGGCAGACACTATTCACGGATGACAAAAACTGGGAAACAAACCATCTCTAACAGGAAGGCTCTCTTGAAAACTTGAAAACAACAATTAGTAATCTTCTCCAATGTTATCTTTATATGGCTCTTTATCCAATCCATAAATAACCAACAAGGTATCGTACGGAGTAAATACGTAAACTTCGAACTGCCAGACAGTGCTTGAAAAGATAGTAGTAAGGTACTCGATCTAATAAAATCTTAACATCCAAACACCTTCTTTCTAATATCTGCCTGGAAGAAGCTTTGGTCAGCGGAGCGCCGAATAGTTCTAAGTCTGCCTCGAGAGTAAGTCTAACAACTGTTCAAACATCTACGAATTTCCGATAGCTTTCTTCATTAGTACCAGAGGTAAAGAAAATCTTGAATTTCGCCAATACAGTCTCAGCATCACTACATAATGTTCCATCAGCGAAGTAGAAAAGACTCAGTTCAGAAGTGAGCTGTTCAATAATTGGCTGAAGAACAAGGCTAAAGCATAAAGGACCATGTCCACGAACAGTAGACTAAATAATGTCATCTTGAAAAAAATCATTGATGAAGAATAATAACACTGGAACAAGAATTTGAAAAGCGTTCTTCTAGTCCACCTTTAGAATTACTTTGTCCTTCCCAGAGTTATTCGAAATGTATCAATTATTGCCTGACATCCTCCTTTAGCGTCAAACCCCATCTGCATTGGACGAAGGTAGCTTCTCCGAATAATATTTACATCCTATCTTTGCCACAAGTCGTCTATATATATTCTCAATAACAATCGGTTTCACACAACCACCTTCTTGGAAAGGTTATTGATACCATAACTTCTCCCTCAACATCAAGTTCAAAAGGGTGAGCCATTAGGAAAACTCGATATTAAAAATAAAACATTTAAGCAGTCAACTGTCAGGGCGTCTCCATTAGAGATCGGCGAGTCTGGCAGATGTAATGGTCTAGATGGATGGGGATGTATATCTTTCAATTGTCTGAAAATATCAGAACTTGTAGAGTAAAGTATTTTTTCTATTTTAAGTTAGCTTACAGAGCTATAAAAGCACCCAAAAGAGTTCTTTTATAGAAATTGAGTTCTTTTATAGAAATAGAACAATTTTTATTCCGAACGGTGGTAACACTGATAACGTCCAAGCTGTCATTACGTTCGGTGTGCATTAATTTAAATCATAATTAATGTTCAGTAGATTTATTTATCTACTTATTTTTATTTCCACTCATTTGTTTTTAATGAAACATTAGATAAATGCACTAATTAAACTTAAACTAGCATTTAAACCAAAGTTTAATGAACATATTGCCACACTTAGAAATTACACTTCAAAATTCCAAAATTTCAAAACTCGCGAAATTTTATTTTAAAATTAATTTGAAAAGCCCAAAATAGAAAAATAGTATAAAGAATTTGTTTCAGAAGGCATTTTAGCGACTCATATACTATTCAAGTCTGGTTTTAAGTTCTAAGAAAGTATATTAATTTGAACTTTATAACACTAATTTTCGGAAATTGAGTGGGTTAAACAGAATTAAGTTAGCAAGTTTCTTAATTTTTCAATTATTTTTTTTTAGGTGCAAATGAGGTAATAATATCATATGTATGAATTGTTTATTGTCACAATTGGTCGTCGAATACCCAATAAGAAATAAACGGTAAAACAAATTTTGTTAAAATAATTTTTGTAATATTAATAATTGGTAGTTACTGCTTTAGAAAAGGTAATCAAATCTTTTGTTAAGTAACGATCCGTTAACAGATTGGACACTACAAAATTTTAACGTGCAATTAACGTTTATTGCAACCGGGCATAGAACTTTTAAAACGATTTTATAGGGAATTTCGATTGCATTTTATTAATCACAAAAAATTATCGGATAAAGTTATAAATTACATAGATATACTAAGAACTTTACTTTGATATTTTTTCCAATACGTTTTGATGAATTTGAATTTATATGTTCGGGATTATGATTTAATAAATCGTTATTTTAAAAAACTACTAGACTGTTTTCTTTTCATAAATAGTTCATTCATTTAACAAAAAGAAACATTTATTTAGCAACATTACGATAATTAACACTACAACTACAATTTTTTTATCACGTTTGTCTAATAACGAACAACGATAACAACAATCATATTTCAGATCAACCCCCGTTGTTAACAAATTATTTAATCGCGACATTTTCTCAAAAAAAATTAGAATAAAAAGTCAAAGAGAGAGCACTTAAAGTTTCAAGGAAAAAACAAAGTGCTTTGTAAAGAAACTTCATAAAACAAATTTTATTTTCTAAGATATAAGAAATATAGTGTATAAAAACATACAATAAAAGAAGAAATGTGTCCGATTTTCGTTTTAAATGGATTAGCGTTGTTAAAAAAAAGCATAATAAACACATTGTAGATTGAAAATGAATGATAAATTATTCGTCTGGTATAAACGAAACATCATTTATAAAATATCTTTCAGTAACGAAAGCTTTTCAGAGATTATTTTACAGAACGTTTGTCACAAAACTACAACCCTTGATTAAACTAAAAATAAACTAGCTTAAAAATTACTACACGTTTCATTTACTTTTGAAATTTGAGATTATTTCTCGTAAAAATAAAATGATGGATAAGAACTATTAGAAATTGTAATAGAGCAATTTTAGGTGTAGTATTTTTCAAAACAATTTTCTAAAAATATTTTACTGAGGTGTCAGTTACAGCATCAAATATAATTTAACATTTTTGTTTAAATTCAGCATTAATTGCATAAATTAAAATCTTTAAAAACACGTAATGTACATTTTGTCGTACCTACAACTAAATTAAAAATGGTATTTTTCAAATGCCTCAAGTCCATTCATTATTATTAGTCCTTATAGTTGCTGCAAAGTATGTTAAAATACGTCTAAGATAATGTTACAGCTCTTTACTATCTACTTTTTAAATTATATTAACCTAGTTGTATCATATATAACAATATCAATTACGAAGTTATTAAAATATTCCAGTTTCGTAATCATAGAAAGGTCAAAATGTAATAATTAATCTATAAACTGTTTTGATTATGACTAGTGCTTTGTAAGCTATTAATACATAACAAAATGCCAAAAGAAAAATTGTGAATGTTGAATTGTAAAATAAAGGTTGAAACACTCAATACAGTAGAACTTTTTAAGACATTCACCGTTAGAAAAACATCAATTATTATTACTATTAAAGTAATACTATTAAAAAACCTTCTTTAGGGCTAGACAATTAATCAACTACAAAGTATAGATAAGTATTAGGTATTAGACACTTTCCACCCTTACTAAAAGCACATTAATAAAAAGGAATTAAAAAAATAGGCGCTCGCAGCAAAGCTTCGTATCGTAATAGAACGTTTACATAATAAAATCGAATATCGACCTTATAACATTCAGTAACTATCGTTGATTTGTTACGTCTTTGATACCAGCTGTACCGATATATTATTTAGAATACGTTTTAAGACAGGAACGTAAAGGCCACGTGACTAAACGAAGCTGTAATTGACTGCATCTGATGAGAGAATGTCTAAAAAACATAAATAAATCATAATTATATTAGAATCAATTTGATCTAAAAACAGAATGTTTGGAGAAAAAAGTTATAGGGGCTTTAAAAGATAATTAAAGATGTCAAATTGAAAGAAGGACCAAAAGAGAGAACTCAAGTATATAGAAAAAATGTGGAAAAGAGTATAATAGTAGAGAAGATTAAACCGAAAATTAAAAGAAAAGAGAAGATAAGGAAAAGGAAATACGGCAAGAATAGGCTATAACTCCAAACAAATAACAATGAAAAACAATAGTGTGCAAATTAATAAACCTGAAAAATAGCAACAATAACAAAACCAAGAAAAAGGGAAAGGGATTAAACAAATTAAAAAACAGCAATATGATAATATACAGTGGAATAGAAAAAGAAACAAGAGCAGCAGCCGAAGTGGGATGCATAATAAAGAAAAATTTAGAGGATCAAAGTAAAGGCTGGAAAACGTACAATGAGCTTATATTGGCAGTCGAATTATTAGAGACGATAACAAATATCAAGGCGGTGGTGGTAAAACTCTATTTTATTTATTTATTCGTTATGGTCCATAATTTTCATTATTGAATTGTGATGTAAGTGTTATGTTGTTGTTGTAGGTCATAAACCTGTATAGTGTGGTGACGAAGTCGTGTGCAATTGTTGATTTGTTAATCTTATCAAGATTTAGGAAAACCTAAACATGCCAACCCTGACCCACCTTAGTATTCATATGTAGTAAGATGGATTAAGTGTGTAAATATTATAAAACATAAATAAGAACATAAATAATAACAGCATAGATATTGCATGACGACACGCAGAGTGGTGAAACTTCTGACATCGAATAGATAACCCAATTAATTGTAGAAAAGTTATAACTTTCAAAATTAGTCACATTGTGCAATATTTTAAAAATATTTTCGCTTATACAGGGTATTTCACAGTCGTAGCAGCATAAACTTACATTTTTTTAAAAATAGAACACACTATATTTTCTTTTGAGTTTCGAAAATATCTCATCTCAAGAGCTTTAAAAAAATATAGCATGGCAATGTATTGTACAGGGTATTTTAGAAGATATAGCTAATTATCAGTAAAAATGACGAAATGGGACGTTTTGGCGCCGCCGTTTTGGCACTACCGTTATAGCGTCAAGACATTTGGGCACTAGGGTTTTTTGGTGACGTCCTGTTTTGGCGCTAGGATATTACGGCGCCACGACGTAAATTGTTTTGGACCGTGGATGTTTTTGCATTGATTTTGTTACGTTTATCGGATGTTAATTGTTTATTAACTTGAATTTCTACAAACAAATGATCAACATTTTGTATTTATTGGAAACAAATCTATTTTTTAACACTTATATTTTTGCAGTATCCAACGATATTTGGTAAACCTACCTACTTTATTTCAAAAAGTGTCATTACACAATAAAAAAATTTGCATTACAACATGAATGTATCAATAGTAGAAATATCAAAGATTTTAAATAGATTTTTTAACAATTAGTTGTAAAAGTTCATTCATACATAAAAAGAATAGTAATTTTTGGTGGCGTTTAGGGTGTATACTCTAGACGCCGGGTCGAACCAGAGAAAGAATTCGAGTCGAGTCGGTTTTTAGTAGCGTTTATTATTTACACATACTGTAATCGAGCTGTACTATTTACAATAATGAAGTCGTAGAACGTAGTAAGTAGCGTACTATGTATTGCGTGAGTGATACTGGATATTGCGGTATCACATGTCGGGCCGAAAATCGCTGGCCGGGTTGTATGTTGCGACGCACTCGTGCTGACCGTTGGTTGGCGACGCAACCGGTTGACGCCAGTTATATGTTGAACTGTGAAACTACACTAAACTTAATTGTGACTGCGGCTGACTTATCGACTGATTGACTTCTAGACTTATTTCTGTTATCAATACCTACTTTGTTTTATACGTACGAAGTAGGTTAGTTTGCCTGTTAACCAACGTCGTTAAGAAATGCTGGCAGCGTTTCCTTAGTTGCAATCGTTTCTTTGATTTCCGCGTTTACTTCGTAATATGCGGATGTAGAATTTGGGTTGAGACGGCAACCCACATAGGTCCCTCCTTAGTGGATTGATCCACGATAAAGAGTGTTGAAGATTGTTACGCAAAGATAGGCAAAAAAAATTGTTTTGCGGTTATCTTCTTGTTATGTAGCAGATGCTCAGTTCCGTGCGCTCTTGTTGGCGCTGTTGCAGATACTTTGGTTCGTTGCGCTCTCGTTAGCAGTGTTGCGAATGCTGCAGTTTGGTGCGTCTTCGTTGGCACTGTTGTGGATACTGCAGTTCGGTGCGCTTTCGTTGGCGCTGTTGCAGATGGTGCGGTTGAGGGAGTTTGTCGTTGCTGCTTTTCGTTTTGTTGCTGTTGCTGCTCCAGAGGCGATTTTGTGCGTTATGTGTGCTGTATTCGACAGTTTGTGTGCAAGCTCGTTGCTCTGCATCCTGTATGCGACAGGCAAATGGACGTCAGAACCAGGCGTGCAAGCTTCGTGACGTGTGTGGCGAGCATGCGGTTCCAGCGCGAATGTACGTCGTGTAGGGTTGATTGTTGACGGCTATGTCGTCGAGACGTAGTACGCGTCGTGATTGTTTGTTCCTCTGAAACAGTGGTCGTTGTGTTCGTGGTTGTTGCAGCTGTCGTTGCGTTTCATCTTAGCGGGTTTTCTTGGGCGATGGTGTTGATAAAACGTCTTCGTTTGTGGTCCATCAGCCCAAGGTGATGTGCGTTACATCATTGAATGAGGAGAACGTCGGTGCCGACGATGTCCATGGCGGACACAGCAATACCACGCGTTGTGTTGGCGGGCATCGTCATGGCAGGCGTGATCTAGCGGACGTGTTGTCGTTGATGGGCGTGTTGTCGTTGACGAGCGAGTAGTCGGGCGGCGGTTGGGACGGCAGCGAGCGTAGCGGGTTTAGTGGAGGTTGTTTTCCTGTTCATGTCGTAGCGTAGGTATACAAAAATTACGCGATCATACCTGAAGTTGTTGCCGTGTTGCTCCTCATCAAATGTTTACTTTCTCTGATTTGATCACGTCTGGAGTCACCACTGTGGCGTTTAGGGTGTATACTCTAGACGCCGGGTCGACCAGAGAAAGAATTCGAATCAAGTCGGTTTTTAGTAGCGTTTATTATTTACACATACCGTAATCGAGCTGTACTATTTACAATAATGAATGAAACGCGGTGTAGGTCGTAGAATATAGTAAGTAGCGTACTAAGTATTGCGTGAGTGATACTGGATATCGCGGTATCACATGTCGGGCCGAAAATCGCTGGGCGGGTAGTATGTTGCGACGCACTCGTGCTGACCGTTGGTCGGCGTCGCAACTGATCGACGCCAGTTATGTGTTGAATCGAACTACACTAAACTTCAATTGTGACTGCGGCTGACTTATCGATTGATCGACTTCTAGACTGATTTCTGTTATCGTACCTACTTCGTTTTATACGTGCGAAGTAGGTTAGCTTGCTTTGTAAGCAAGGTCGTTAAGAAATGCTGTCGGTGTTTCCTTAATTGCAATCGATTGTTTGATTACCGCGTTTACTTCGTAATATGCGGATGTAGAATTCGTGTTGATTGCGATTTGAATTTCGGCTTATTACAAAAGCAAAAGAAGCCCAAAACACCTTTTTCGTGGAAACCAAAAATTATAAATTGAAAGTTTACAGAGATGTCACTTATGTCTGCTAGTATCTTTGAAGAAAAGTGCATTTAAAAATTGACATTATACTAAAATTGCTTACAATTTGTTATAACGACGAGTGTTCAAAAAAATAGTTCAAATTTTAAATTATAATAAATGTTTTTTTTAAAACTTGCTGCAAGATACAAAAAGAAAGTACATTACACGGAGGTTAATAAAATAAATATATAATTGAACAATCATGTCGCAAGAAATTAAACCTCTAGAAGTTCAGATGCATATTGCAAGCTCTCTTCTGGTTTATGTGAGTGGGTGGCGTAAAGAACTTTCCCGACAAAACGTCCATGTGTCAGTAAACATTGCTGAGCCAAAACGTCTTGGCGCCTAAACGGTAGTGCCAAATGGCGGCGCTAAAACGTCCTAGAGCGTAAAATGACACCTACTTTATCAGTCGGTTATAAAGTTAGCATTTTTTAAACTTCTTGATAAGATGAGAGAAAATATGGTGTATTCCATTAAAATTAAGTTTATGCTGCCGCGACTATGGAACACTGTATAATCAACGAATATTTTTGAAATTGCTGCTCAGTCACTGTACTAAAGTAACAAATTGAGAAAGTTATATCTTTTCCATCAACTAAGTTATCCTCTCTAATGTTTATAAGCTTGCGCCACCCTGTATAATGGACTATTTCAAGAATTGCCAGTAACGACAATGACAAAAAAATCTAAATAAATATAATAAAAATTTATTAGGTGGCTAAAATTAGAGAAAATATACAATAGAAAAAACATGCAGATGAATGCAGGAAATAATGAAGTGATACAATTTGAATGAAATAAATATTACAAACTAAGAGACAAGGAAGTAGCGGATAAGTACAAGTAAGCTATAAGCAAGAAACTGGAAAGATATGAAAACAAAATAAAAAGACGGCTGGGTATACTGTAAGAATATAATAATAAGCACAGCAAAAGAAGTATGCAGGAAAGCGAGAAAAGAAAAATAATAGGGGAAACACATCATGGTGGGACATTAATTAATTAAAATACGAATAAAAAAAAATCATTGAGAAGTTACAATAAACGACTAAACAAGTGAACAAAACTGATAAATGGGATCAATAACAAGTTGGGAATTTTAAGAGCCTGTATAGCATGCAGGATTCCGAAAGAGGTATAGTGTGCATGTGACTATCTTCTATTCCCTAATAATTTTATCAGAGAAATCCACCAAATATGAACCTTCATTTATACTTAGCCTTATAGATTACGCAAAACTTTCCAACAGCGTGGAACTATGGTTTGTTGGAAAATGCATTTCGAAACTGTGAGGTAGATCACAGGTACATACCTGAGGTGTACATGAGATTAACGGCAGAGAAAGCAAATATGTAATCCACTTGCCTAAAGATACAAAGCCAGTACCTGTTAAAACAGGTAGGAAAGACACAATGATGGTAAAACTGGACATGTGGAAAAGATTGTGGAGAAGAGTACTATGTAATGTGCAATAAAACCGGACACAAGGTAGGAGATCGAGATTGTAGCATTCAAATGCACACCTTGAACAAAGCTAAGAGGGAAGAAAGGGAAAAACGAAAAACAAATAGAGAAGCAAGACAGGAATTTACAAAAGACAAACTCACGGAACAAAGGCAGCAAACATGTCGTAGTATCCGGAAGATAAGGAAGAGAGGGGAAACTTCGACATGAACCTGGCACAGATGCGAGGCATCCAACCTTACCTCAAACAAACTAGAAGAAATATAAATGAAAAAACAAAATATTACTCAAAAGTTGTAATAGCAGATTGTGAACGCAAAGCAAAGTCATGGGGTTGTCCTGTTACAGACGCTCGAGGCAAAATAATGGAGGACTGGATACATGCTGTGGTTGAAAATGATGGAAAAAACCACTTTTGTAAAAAGAAACACGCAGTCTTGACAAGAACCTCACCATAGTAACT
Source organism: Abscondita cerata (assembly GCA_030710515.1). Lineage (NCBI taxonomy): Eukaryota > Metazoa > Arthropoda > Insecta > Coleoptera > Lampyridae > Abscondita > Abscondita cerata. Next base: position 2,357 of record JALBCR010000801.1, on the reverse strand, counting down.
CAAAAACTGGGAACGTGAGGAAAGAAGATTGGGCTGTGACAGATCAAGAAACTTTAAGGACCATAGATACATCAAGTAATAAGCATAAGATTAGTACGTAACCCTAAACAAGCTAAGCAAAAATATAAAGGTTCCTAATTGGGAAATGTTCAAATTAACAGCGGAAATAATCCTGTTATTACCAGGAAATCAAAATCTAGGCATGCAGGCTATAGTCAGCTAGTAAGTAGATGCTACAAAGACTGCCTAGATAATAAACCATATACATATAAGATGCAACCGTATTGGTGGACCGACGATTATTAGAACGGCCAAGAGAGAAGTACAACAAAAAGAAGGCAATTGAAAAAAGAAACATTAGAAGTAAGTTGAACCCTGAAGAAATTGGAAACGATGAACACACAATATAAGGGGAGGCAAAAAGAACTCAGAACTTAATAAAACGACTAAGAGAGATGCTACTGGAAAGAAGTCTGTAATGAGCTACAAAACGGCATTTAGAGACAGGGATATAAAATCGTTATGAAAAAAATTCAAAAGAATACTCCAGTTAGTCTGTCTGACAATAAAACAAGACAAATAGGAAGGCCCTTATTTAAAATGGAACAAGCTTTCGGAAGAAAAGAGTGCTATCGGACTGACGAACCGAAGAGTCTATTCAAATTCGAAAAGGCATGAACTAGACATTATAATGAAGGGGATACAAAATTAAACAAAGCCCCAGGACAAGATGGAATTCCTGCAAGGGTCTGGAAAATTATGCATGACATAATTCCTGATAGGGTGGTAGACTTATTCAATGTCTCACTCAAGAGACATAAATTTCCACTTAAATGGAAGAAAGCTAGGGTAAAGCTGGATCCCAAAACCTGACAAAGATCCAGAAAAAAGGACAGCAGCTACAGCTATATGCCTCATAGACATAATTGGAAAAATATAGCAGAAAATTATTAATAACAGATTAACAGAAGAAATAAAGAGAAACAAGACCTCTCTAAAAATCAATATGGATTTGAAAAAGGCGTTCTCTACCATGTGGCAACACAAAAATTAGTTAGGGACAGTAAAAGTAAAGAGATCGTCCTAGTCGCCATATTGACATCTGAAACCCTTCAACTCCGCCCTTGGGACAGGGATTATGAAGGAAATAAAGAGGAGATCAATCTCGAGCGGATTAGTAAAGATGTTAGATAACTATTTGGCAGACAGGAAGATATTAGTAGGAAAGAATACAAAACTCTGGGTAAGGGCAGGAGTACCACAATGGTCAGTCCTGGGACCAACTCTGTGGAACATCCTATATGATGGAGTTCTAAAGCGAGCCGTCCCTGCGAGTACAAGAACAATCGCTCTATGCGGACGATCTAGTGCTTGTTCTAGAGGCGGACTCCAAGGTATTAATCGAGATTATATTAAAACACATAAACACATGGATGATGGAAAATAGGGCAAGAACTTGCATCTGAAAAACGGAATTTGTCGTAGTAAAAGAAGGTCCGAGAAGAAAAACGGAATCTCCTTAAACATCAGATGAAATAACTTAACAATATGTACTAGGTAAATGTGAGAAGAAAGTTGCCCCTTGCCTAGAATATTCCAAACATTAAAGACCCTTCTTTTCCAGAATTCATGTTACGTATTCAATTCAATCACTATTATACGGCTCGTCCGGTGGGGAAAAGGCTAGTGTCCGGCATACATAAAAATGGTGATCAAAAACACAAAGGAAAATGTTACTAAGAGTAGCGTCAGCATATAGAACCACATAGGCAAAAGTACATAATCCATTACTAGTTACACCACCAGGGAACCTGCATTTAGTACTAGAGAAGGCCATGCTAGGAGAAAACTCAAAACAAAATGAAAACCTAAAAACAAAGAAGAAATTAGAACCTTCAACTATGGCAAAATAGATGTAGGAGGACCCCTAGGGAAAAGACATAATGGACGAGAAACGTGATCCCTAACTTAGAAAAATGGAATAAATGCGAACATGAGGAAACGGATTATTACATAACCAAATTTTATATGGTCATGGTTCGTTCTGAAAGTTACACCAAAAACATAAGAAACAAAACAATGACAAGTGTAGGTACTGTAGAAATGAGGCGCCACTTCCGGTATAACTGGAAATGCTTCATTTCATGATATTATTTTATTTGAACCTAACGTTCTCAAACCACTAATGGTGCAATTTCATTACTCTAATCAAATTTTGTTTCTCTATAACTTCTAATCGAAACTCTTCGTGTATAAAGTGACCGTTTGATATAACAACAACCGTCAAATTCTATTAGAGATATCGTTGTCCGTGTTGATTAAATAGCAATGGCTGCAACTGAACGAAGGCATACTGA
>JALBCR010000800.1:0-31864 GCA_030710515.1 Abscondita cerata | reverse complement strand
GGGGACATGCATTACATTCAACAAAATAAAAGACCGTTGTCCTAAATCTAAATAATAAATGTTTCCTCGCAGTATACATCTAAAGTGGTTTCATTTTTAGCATAGTGGGTTATACGCCATAAGAAGCTTTTTCTTCACATTGTCACTGGATTGATAATTCCGATTGTGGAAATAATTCTTCTGTCCATCACTAAATAAATTGTAGAAAAATATAAGTACATTTTTAATTATCCATGAATTAACTTTTTTCCTTATCTGCATAATCATTCTTATTTTCATATAAATATTTACTGTTAGATACAGTAATTCTTTTTAAAAAAATCAATAAACTAATTCCTGAGGTTAATAAATATTAAATGTCAAACCAACTGAGACTCTTTTAATTCATGTGATCCTAATGATCAATTGTTAAATGTTTAACTCGAAATCGCTGTTTGCGTACTTGGTGTGCTTAAGTTGTGTTTTTTTTTATAAATTTATTGGATTCAGCTTCCTATTTGTTTAAATTGTATCTATTGACAAAAAAAGCATTATGTTGTTTTATTGTCCATGTCCCAAATAATAAAATAGAGGCGGTTTTTCTTCACATTTGTCATAGGATTGATGAAGGTTATCTGTTACAGTTAGTTTTGATATAAATATACTTACTCCTTGAAATACAGTAATTATTTTAAAAAACAAATAACTTGTTGCCGCTATTATTTAACTTGGAAGTGAACAAGCACGTTGTCCAACTTAACTATGGCCATGCATTAAATGTCGTACCAACATATTATAGGTGTGAATTCGTTACTGTTTTAAAACCCTTTAATATTCATGTGATCCTAATAATCGATTGATGTATTTTGTACCAAGTCACCGGACGGACTATTTCTTCGTGTGCAATCAAGTTTCGATTTTTTTTTTCAATAAAATTTATGTGACTCAACTTTTTCTTCTGAAGCCACAAGTCCTTGAACTGTGCCCTAACTGAAACTAAGACAAAAATTTTTATTTTAAAAGAATTTATATAAAAACTCGTATACTTATGTATACGTATTCTTATAACAACTGTGTGTCAGTTGTTTTAAATTTAACAAAGACAAATGCAGAAAAATAAATACCTAACTATCTATTCTGAATGATTTATATAAAGGTAAATTCATCTTTCTTTAATGCCAGAGTACAAATTCGTAATTAATTCAGCAAAACGGACAGTTGCGTCATCAATTTTATGTAAACTGTAACTCAATTTCCTAATGTCTAACGCCAATTATCCTTACAATTAGTTTCAACAAAACAATTTTTTTTTTTAATATAATTATACCTCTTGAAAACAGTAATTATTTTAATAAACAAAAATCAACTTGTTACCGCCATTATTGAAACTAGCACGTTATCCAACTTAACTATGGCCCTACCAACATATTATTGGTGTGAATATCTTACTGTTCTAAAACCCTTTAATATTCATGTGATCCTAATAATCGATTGCTGTATTTTGTACCAAGTCGCCGGACGGACTATTTCTTCGTGTGCAATCAAGTTTTGTTTTTCAATAAAATTTATGCGACTCAACTTTTCTTCTGAAGCCACAGTCCTTGAACTGTGCCCTAACTGAAACTAGGACAAAAATTTTTATTTTAAAAGAATTTGTATAAAACTCGTATACTTATGATACGTATTCTTCTAACAACTGTGTGTCAGTTGCTCTAAATTTAACAAAGACCAATGCAGAGAAATAAATACCTAACAATCTATTCTGAATGATTTATATAAAGGTAAATAATGGCTTATAATGACGCAGTCATCTTTCTTTAATGCCGGAGTACAAATTCGTAATTAATTCAGCAAAACGGATTGTTTCGTCATCCATTTTATGTAAACTGTAACTCAATTTCCTAATGTCTAACGCCAATTCTCTCTTACAATTAGTTTCAACAAAACAATTTTTTCTTTTGATATAAATATACCTCTTGAAAACAGTAATTAATTTAATAAACAAATAAACTTGTTGCCGCCATTATTGAAACAAGCACATTATCCAACTTAACTATGGCCATGCATTCAATCTCATACCAACATATTACTGGTGTGAATATCTTACTGTTCTAAAACCCTTTAATATTCATGTGTTCCTAATAACCGTTTGATGTATTTTGTACCAAGTCGCCGGACGGACTAGTTCTTCGTGTGCAATCAAGTTTCGATTTTTTTCAATAAAATTTATGTGACTCAACTTTTTCTTCTGAAGCCACAAGTCCTTGAACTGTGCTTTAACTGAAACTAGGACAAACATTTTTATTTTAAAAGAATTTATATAAAACTCGTATACCTATGATACGTATTCTTATAATAACAACTGTGTGTCAGTTGCTTTAAATTTAACAAAGACAAATGCAGAGAAATAAATACCTAACTATCTATTCTGAATGATTTATATAAAGGTAAATAATGGCTATAATGACGCAGTCATCTTTCTTTAATGCCGGAGTACAAATTCGTAATTAATTCAGCAAAAAAATGGATGACGCAACTGTCCATCCATTTTATGTAAACTGTTGCCGCCATTATTGAAACAAGCACGTTATCCAACTTAACTATGGCCATGCATTCAATCTCATACCAACATATTATTGGTGTGAATATCTTACTGTTCTAAAACCCTTTAATATTGATGTGAACCTAATAATCGGTTGATGTATTTTGTACCAAGTCGCCGGGCGGACTATTTCTTCGTGTGCAATCAAGTTTCACGTTTTAAAACCCTTTACTATTCATGTGATCCTAATAATCAATTGATGTATTTTGTACTAAGACGCCGAACGACGGACTAATTAATTTCTTCGTGTGCAATCAAGTTCTTCTTTTTTTTTTTTCAATAAAATTTATGTGACTTAAATTTTTCTTCTGAAGCCACAAGTCCTTGAAATGTGCATTAATTAAAACTAGGCCCAAAATTTTCATTTAAAATAATTTATATAAACACGCGACAACGGTGAATCGGTTGCTTTAAATTTGACAAAAACAAATGCAGAGAATTAAATACCTAACTATCTCTTCTTAATGATTTACATAAAGGTAAATAATGGCTATAATGACGCAGTCATCTTTCTTTAATGCCAGAGTAACAAATTCGTAATTAATTCAGGAAAAAGGACAGTTGCGTCATCCATTTTATGTAAACTGTAACTCAATTTCATAATCTCTAACGCTGTTAGTTTCAACAAAATAATTTTTCTTTTGATATAAATATACACTTTGAAATACAGTAATCATTTAAAAACAAATAAACTTGTTGCCGCCATTATTGAAACTGCGAATAAAAAAGCACGTTGTCCAACTTAACTATGGCCATGCATTCAATGTCATACCAACATATTACTGGTGTGAATTCGTTACTGTTTTAGAATCCCTTAATATTCATGTGTTCCTAATAATCGATTGATGTATTTTCTACCAAGTCGTCGAACGGACGGACTACTTACTTCGTGTGCATCAAGTTTTGTTCTTTTTTTTTCAATAAAATTTATGTGACTCAACTCAAGTCCTTGAACTGTCCTCTAACTAAAAATTTTTATTTAAAAGAATTTATATAAAAACTCGTATTTTTATAATAACGACAACTGTGTATCGGTTGCTTTAAATTTTACAAAGACAAATGCAGAGAAATAAATACCTAACTGTCTCTTCTTAATGATTTATATAAAGGTAAATAATGGCTATAATGACGCTGTCATTATTATTTAATACCAGAGTACAAATTCGTAATTAATTCAGGAAAAATGACAGTTGCGTCATCCATTTTATGTAAACTATAACTCAATTCCATAATGTCTAACGGCAATTATCTGTTACAGTTAGTTTCAACAAAATAATTTTCCTGTTGAAAACAGTAATTATTTTAAAATGCAAATAAACTTGTTGCCGCCATAATTGAAACTTCGAAGTAAACAAGCACGTTATCCAACTTAACTATTGCCATGCATTAAATCTCATACCAACATATTATTGGTGTAAATATGTTAATGTTTTAAAACCGTTTAATATTCATGTGATCCTAATAATCGATTGATGTATTTTGTACTAAATCGCCGAACGTCGGACTATTTCTTCATATGCAATCAAGTTTTGTTCTTTTTTTGTTTAATAAAATTTATGTAACTTAACTTTTTCTTATGAAGCGACAAGTCCTTGAACTGTGCTCTAACTAAAACTAGGCCCAAAATTTTTATTTAAAAGAATTTATATAAACACTCGTATTCTTATAATAACGACAACGGTGTATCGGTTGCTTTAAATTTGACAAAGACAAATGCAGAGAAATAAATACCTAACTATCTCTTCTTAATGCTTTATGTAAAGGTATATACTGGCTGATAATGGCTATAATGACGGAGTTATTTTTCTTAATTGCCAGAGTACTAATTCGTAACTAAATCAGGGCAAAAGACAGTTGCGTCATTCATTTTATGTAAACTGTAACTCAATTTCATAATGGCTAACGCCAATTACATTATCTGTTACAGTTTTATTTGTCTGAGGTTTCAACAGAATAATTTTTCTTTTGATATAAATATACCCCTTGAAATACAGTAATTATTTTAAAAACAAATACACCTGTTGCCGCAATTATTGAAAATTCAAGTAAAAAAGCACGTTGTCCAACGTAACTATGGCCATGCATTCAATGTCATACCAACATATTATTGGTGCGAATATGTTATTAATGATGTGGTGGGGTTAAGACAGATGCGAAACTCGAGTTGTAGAGATTCTTTGCGCATGCGTTAATTCTCCATTTTATTGTTGGTGTTGTAAACAACAAACGATTTATACGCTTCAATATTTATTTATTATTGTCTAATTTTATCGTGATTGTGGTGTAAAAATGTCTGGTAAGGGTCGTGGTGGAACTTGGTGTATGGTTCCCCCTTGCAAATCAAACACTAAACAAAAGTTGTTTGTGTTTTTTGGTCTGCCCAAAGAACCTGAAAGGTAAATTAAAAGTTGTGTATTTTATGAGCTTTCTTAAATTTTACTGGTAGACGTAAATTATGGCTGCAACAGGCTGGAAGAATTGATGTTGATGTCGATTGTGGGAAGCATTTTAGGATATGCAACTTACATTTCGAAAATACTATGTACCTAAACGATATGAAAAATCGACTGAAACCAAATGCTGTACCAACATTGTTATTACCATCTCATCCGAGAGCGAATCAATTGACAGGTGAATAACATCACATTCACAGAATGCAATGAAATGCTGCAATTTTATGTGTTCAATTACAGATTCACAGGTATTCCCACACATTAAACCGAAAATACATATTATAAGTTCTCAAGTGATTCCTCCAGGTACTACTTATGACAAATTAATAATACAGATAATATTGTTAAATTAATTTAGGTGATTGTCAACCATCTTCTTCATTTATGCCAGACCCTATTCTGCAAACATCTCCAGAAAGCGTGTTATGTGTTGGAACTCCAACAACACCACACGTTTCTTGCGCAGGAACGCAAACAAGTCAACTTTTATCGGTATATTCACCTCGAAAAAACAAAATGAGGTCCAAGATGAAGACCCTAAAGAAACAATTAAATAAAGCAAGTGGTAATGTTGACAAAGACGCAGATAAAGCTTCGGAACTTGAGCTACTTAGAAAATATGCTATAAGTATTTTCCCAAGCCATTAGCTGATATTTTAAATGGACAAATATCTTTAATTGGCAAATCTTCTAAGGGTTATAGATACAGTTCCGATTTTAAGCAAATTAATAATTACATAAATCATTTTCGACGACAGCTTTGACATCCACATGTTTATCATTTTACTTGCTTAACATTACCAGCTCATTGGCAGCTAACAACAAAAATATCGATGCATTGATTTCTGAAAAATGTAAAGTTATCCAAAAATGAGAGTTAATTAAAGTTTCAAAAATCAATCAAATCTTAAAAGGCAAAATTATAAATAATGCCATCAATGAATTTAGTTTTCAATTTACAAACATGTTTTTCCGTTAAAAAACAAAGATTTCTAACAGAATATTTTGAAATACCTTTAGTTTTAAATTATTTTAGAAATGTGAAATAGATCTAAGGTTTCTGGCCAATAGTTTACGATTGTATGTTTATATCAAATTTGTGAACCTTATGTGTGGCACCATAGCTTATTTATGTTGTTTTGTAATATTTATCTCTAGTTGTATGAGTAGTACCTATGCTAATGTTAAGTAAATGATGATCAATAAGTCCGATTATTTATTTGATTAATTACATTGAACAAACTCATTTTATACCATGTAAAATAGGATTTTAATATATTAATGGTTATAGTTTGGAATAGAAATGTTTTTATTAAAATTAAAAATATAGGTTTTTTTTGTTTTCACAAACGGTTTTATTCAACTTCAATTTTCCAATTATTTATTGTTAGTGTTAAAGCAATAAAAATCCGATATCAACAAGCATGAAGTTTACTTGTTCATACATTCAGTGTAAAGGCAATTTTAAAATTCCCGCAAAATAACACCAACAAAATATGGCGTCTTGTTTGGAGGTCATGAAATGACGACCCCGAAACATCAAACAGACCGACACAGAGTTTCGCATCTGTCTTAACCCCACCACATCATTAATCTGTGATATTTATGTGATCCTAATAATCGATTGATGTATTTTTCTACCAAGTCGCCGAACGGACGGACTACTTCGTGTGCATATCAAGTTTTGTTCTTTTTTTTTTTCAATAAAATTTATGTGACTCAAATTTTTCTTCTGAAGCCACAAGTCCTTGAACTGTCCTTTAACTAAAAATTTTTATTTAAAAGAATTTATATAAAAACTCGTATTTTATAATAACGACAACTGTGTATCAGTTGCTTTAAATTTTACAAAGACAAATGCAGAAAATAAATACCTAACTGTCTCTTCTTAATGATCTATATAAAGGTAAATAATGGCTATAATGACGCAGTCATTATGATTTAATACCAGAGTACAAATTCGTAATTAATTCAGGAAAAAGGACAGTTGCGTCATCCATTTTATGTAAACTATAACTCAATTCCATAATGTCTAACGCCAATTATCTGTTACAGTTAGTTTCAACAAAATAATTTTCCTTTTGAAAACAGTAATTATTCAATATGTTCGTTTGTCCCGCACTAGATTGTTGCAGAACAAGACGGTGTAATTTGAGTGACGTCACGGTGCAGATCAGTGTAATCAAAATTGTTTGCTGTGTGTACCGACAAACAAACGGTTTTAAACAATTGTCATACGAGCATGCGCTTTGTCGCCTTAGTTGTTGTAAATATTTACAAGTAAGGTTAAGTTGTAACTTCAATTCTACATTTCCTATGGCTGTAAATTACATTGATTGTGTAGTATCAGATGTTGACAATGTTTCACAATGCTACATATTAAAAACAAATGGTTCATACTAATCGGTGTTGAACCTAAAACTGCATTAATAAAAATGTTGATTACAGATGATGTCTACAAAATACCCTTGGGAATGGTGGATATGGTCAATGGACAAACAATTGCTGTAAGCGAGGATACCTACTTAAGATTATCCATACCAGCAGAAGATTCTGAAGACGTAGTAGCTATACAGAAACTGATGGCTATGATGAATCATATGTATACGAACATGCAACAGTTTCAAATGAAAAGTTGGCAGAATGGCATGATGGCCCTGCCAAGTTACTTCTAGAGGTGTATAAACAAAAGAAGGCACTTGTCGAAAACCGTAAATTAAAGAGTATGAAGCAGATGTGGGAATTGATAGCACAACACTTACAAGAATACGGTTACACATTTATGATCTAGATGCACCTGAATCACCACAAATCTCAAATAATGACGATACACCTTCAGATCCGGAACACCAATGAGAGAAGTACGAAAATCAGGCCCCACAAAGCAGTCAACGCTTTTAAAGGAATTAAGTAAGTTGCAGGAATCTGTCGACCAAAGAAATGCACAAAAGCGGAGGCAGAAAAACAAAAATTTGAACAACGTGAGCGTATGATAGCAGCAATACAAAGAAAAAACGATTTATTAACACAGTTACTAACTAATAAAAGTTCAATGTAATATTATATGATAATGAAATAAAAATAATAGATACATATAAATCAAAATAAATCATCTAATATTGCGTTTTTTCAAATATCTGTCTGCACAATTCATTTCTCATGTGTCGTCCTGTTTCAGGTAAAGCACTAGCTGTCGCAACAACGTCTTCTGGTTGTACATCTGGAAATGAATTTTCTGATTGAAATATTGAGTTAGTCTTCTTTGTGACCCATGTTATGTAAGACACAACAAGCTCGAATAAAATGACAAATACGATCGTGGCCCCTGAGTTTTAAATGATACAACTGACGAAAACGTTGTTTTAGCAAACCAAAAGCGTGTTCTATACTCACTCTACATGAGCTTAAAATACTGTTATAATGCTTTTGAGAATTAGTCAAATGTCCATTGTCGCGATATGGTGTCATTAAGTGCGGAAGCAATGGATAAGCACTATCTGCCAATACTACATAACTACCTGTAACAAATATTGCAGTATACTGCAAATAATACAAGCATAATCACTGTTATACCATTGCTACACATTTCATGTAAGTCATTAAATAGTGGTGAAGATTGGAAAATGCGAGCATCATGTGCTGATCCTGGGTATCCTACAAAAATGTCAGTAAAATTTAGCTGTTCATTACAAAGTCCTTGTAAAACTATTGAATAGAAGTTCTTCCGATTAAAATAGTCAACCGGTCTTTCAATTGGAGTGTCGATTTTGACATGGCAGCCATCTATACAGCCTAAAACACATTTCAATTAATGAACTGCAATATAAACAGCTTGGAGTATATTATTTGTTATTCACCTATTACACGTGGAAACCCTTTCTGAGAATAGTAGTTTTTGTTTCTGTCTGTCATTGGGCAAGCAAATAATGTCTTTTGCCATTTCACTGAGAAATAAGCTCACTCGTGTTATGACAGCATGTAATGAACTTAAACTAAGATCAAAACGATCGGCTACATCTCGATAAGAAGCAGCTTGATGGCCTGCAAACCATAAAAAGACTAAAACGTGTTTCTCAGGTGTAATGTTGCTTCTAGTATTTGCTGAAATAATTTTCTTGTAGTCTCTCTGTAATAAACAATATTTACTTACCATTTTTTAGCAAATTTAAATAATGATTACTTGCTTTAAACATCAAACTTAAAGTAGTCATCAAATTTCGCTGTATTCGGAAATGTTTGATAAAGTCATGATCAGAGTACCGTTTAACCACCTTTCCAAAGCACAAATTGTAAGCATAACAGAAAGAAAATGTTACAAATTCTCACCGATTCGTAATTTTTTATGGTAGTTCTTGGTTGACGATGACAAAGTTTTCAATTAACGCAATTGCTAAATTTACATCAGCATCATCGTCACTTGATGAGCTGCTCGAAAATATGTTATCTTCTACGTCGTCATCTATAAGAAACAACTTATCCATTTTAATTTTTTTCTGATGAACTTAAAGGTTATGTTGTCCAAGAATTGTTTTTGCACTCAATTACACTAAACGACTCGCAGTCTAAATCGAACAAGTTAGTGCAGTTCGGAGTTGTTCTGAACATTTTACACTAGACAAACGAACGCTACAGGGTCAACTGCACTATGACAAACGAACGCAATAATGTGCTCAAACTACCCTAGTGCAGACAAACGAACAAACCTATTTTAAAATGCAAATAAACTTGTTGCCGCCATAATTGAAACTTCAAAGTAAACAAGCACGTTGTCCAACTTAACTATTGCCATGCATTAAATCTCATACCAACATATCATTGGTGTAAATATGTTAATGTTTTAAAACCGTTTAATATTCATGTGATCCTAATAATCGATTGATGTATTTTGTACTAAATCGCCGAACGATGGACTTATTTCATCGTGTGCAATCAAGTTTTGTTCTTTTTTTGTTTAATAAAATTTACGTAACTTAACTTTTTCTTATAAAGCAACAAGTCCTTGAACTGTGCTCTAACTAAAACTAGGTCCAAAATTTTTATTAAACACACGTATTCTTATAATAACGACAACGGTGTATCGGTTGCTTTAAATTTGACAAAGACAAATGCAGAGAAATAAATACCTAACTATCTCTTCTTAATTCTTTATTTAAAGGTATATACTGGCTGATAATGGCTATAATGACGCAGTTATTTTCTTAATTGCCAGAGTACAAATTCGTAACTAAATCAGGGAAAAAGACAGTTGCGTCATCCATTTTATGTAAACTGTAACTCAATTTCATGATGGCTAACGCCAATTACATTATCTGTTACAGATTTATTTGTCTGAGGTTTCAACAGAATAATTTTTCTTTTGATATAAATATACCCCTTGAAATACAGTAATTATTTTAAAAACAAATAAACCTGTTGCCGTCATTATTGAAAATTCGAAGTAAAAAAGCACGTTGTCCAACTTAACTATGGCCATGCATTCAATGTCATACCAACATATTATTGGTGTGAATATGTTACTGTTTTAAAACCCTTTAATGTTCATGTTAGCCTAATCACCGATTGATGTATTTTGTAAAGTCGCCGAACGGCCGGACTATTTCTTCGTGTGCAAACAAGTATTTGTTCTTTTTTTCTCAATAAAATTTATGTGGCTCAACTTTTTCTTCTCAGGCCACAAGTCCTTGAACTGTGCCCTAACTAAAACTAGGACAAAAATTTTAATTTTAAAAGAATTTATATAAAACTCATATTCTTGTCAGTTACTTTAAATTTAACAAAGACAAATGCAGACAAATAAATACCTAAAACTATGTCTTCTTAATGATTTATATAAAGGTAAATAATTCAGGAAAAAGGACAGTTCCGTCATCCATTTTATGTAAATTGTAACTCAATTTCATAATGTCTAACGTCAAGTCAGTTTTAACAAAATCATTTTTATTTTTATATAAATCTATCTTGCCGCCATTATTAAAATTCTGTAGGAAACAAAAACGTCGTCCAACTTAATTATCAATCAATTTTTAGTGTGAATTTTTTACTGCTTTAGCAAAACTCTTTTTATTCATGCGATCCTAATGATCAAATGACGTAAATTGTACGACTGGGGCAGTTTACTTTACTTGCGCAAGCGAACGAACTTGTTATTTCGTTGTAAAATATATGCGCAGGACTTCAGAATATGGTAGTTCGTCCAAAAATATGAAAAAAAGTTTCGATTAGCTTACCCTCTAAAATGCACCATTTTCGTTTCGAGATACAGGGTGTTGAAATTGAAAAAAAATACGGTTTTTGCGACCGTTTATCGTACAGAAAACAGCTGTTGTAAGCATTTTCTACTAATTTTCTATTATTTGAGGGACCATGAAAATTTTTCGAATATTTATGTAGAAATCCTATTAAAGCTGCTATATTAGCTATTTTAGCTCAAGTTTGACTTTTTTTTTATCTTTAGTAATTAATATTATGGACAAAGTGCACGACCAAAGTCAAATATTCAAATATTATGACATTGTTGAAAATACAACAGAATATGAATTTTCCCAATCATCAACACAAGCATCTATTAGTGAAAATGACAATGATCAGACTGAAATGCAATCCTTGCGAAAGGACACCATCTATTTAAAATCAGTCTAAGTATATCTGATGTACAATGGACACCAAGCTCTAAACAAAAACCAACAAATACTTTTTGTGCTCCTCATAAAGTAGCAAAACAAAAGTAACAAAGAGAATAATATTTCAGCCATTACTGTCGCTATTGATAAACTGAACAAAGTGGCTGTACAAAATAACTAGAATAATATTGAAGATGAGTTCGACATCTTTAAAAAGTTTATTGCTGTTCAACTAAAACAGATGGAACTGGAAATATTATCAAGACAGCTCTCGAAACCACACCAATCCATCATCAGGATCAGCATTATCAACTGATAATTACGAAAGCCAAAATAAGTCATCATCAATTTCAAATCGGTCCTTTACAGCTATAAACCAAGAACATCAGTACAGCGAGAATTCACAGGAAACATCTGATGACGTCTTTCACAGGGCATTGACTGGTATTTTACCAACAGAATCGGAGCCCTATAGTCCTCCGCCATAGTATGTATGTATGTATTTATTTTTTTGGTCTTATACAAATTAACAAAATGATTCGGTTTAAAAATTATCCAATAAACTTAACAATTCACTCCTTCTCCTCCCTCCCACAATAATACCTCATCTTTTCTTTCTTCCTCCTTTAATTTCCCACATATCTCTTAGATGCCTTATATTTTCCTACCTCTCTCCACACAACATACATCGCCTCTTGTCGTCTTCTATCCAATATTTGTTCTCGTTCTCCTCATTACCACACCTAAACCTTGCTATTATTTTTTTTCTCTTAAACTTTTTCCTTCTAAGGACTGAGGGCGAAAAAACATTAACATTGAAAAACTTGCATAACTTTTATACCATATAATTTTTAAAAAATTTTGATATAGTAGGCTTTGAAACAGTTGTCAGAATATGTCGTCAAATTTTTATTTTTATTTGAGTCAAATTGTGTTCACAATGGCAAAAGTAGTGGAAGTACATAGATTAATCATTAAAAATTTGTTGAGAATCCACAATGGTCAGTCGTTCGCATTGCAAAGAGGCAAAAGTTTGCAGGCAAGTGGCAGCAAAGTCATCAAGCGGTACAAGGAAGACTTTACCATAACACGAAAACCAGGAAGTGAACGACTAGAGGGTTTTCATTCACCAAAAAGGTGCAAAAGGCAATATCTGCGATGGTTAAGAATCCGCTGATATCAAACCGGAAATTAGCTGCAAAAGTCGACTTGTCGGAAAAGACAATTCGAAAAATAAAAAAGAGTGGATTTAAGTCCTACAAAGTTCAAACAACTCCAGATCGTAATGCGGAGAAAAACATTGAAGTCAAGAAACGAGCCAGAAAGTTGAGAGCAGATTTTTCCAAAAACGTCAATGTTGCGTGATGGACGATGAGACTTACGTCCTCGCCGATTTTCTCAACTACCTGGTCAGGAGTTTTATGTTTCCTGTGGACGAGGAAATGTTCCTAAGAAGTTTAGAACTAAAATAAATTCAAGTTTCCAAAAAATATCTCGTTTGGCAGGCGATTTGTAGCTGCGGTGAAAGAAGCCAATCTTTCATAACAAATGGAACAATTAACTCCGATATTTACACGAAGGGTGACTCCAAAAAAGATTGCGGCCTTTTCTGAGTAAACAGCTTCGTGCCATTACAGTAAGCAGACAAAAAAATGGTACGAAGAGAATCAATTCGATTTTGTACCCAGGGAGGCTAATCCACCAAATTGTCCTGAGCTTCGCCCAATCGATCGGTACTAGGCTTTGGTAAAAAGAAGCTTGAAGCAGACAAAAAGGCTACAAAATCGATTGAAAGTTTTAGAAAATGTGGACCGTAGCGACCAAGAAAGTGTCGAGCACCACCATAAAAGCCATGATGGAGACCATTCCCGACAAGCTCAAAATTTTTTATGACGATAAGTCTGATTGATTTTTGTTTTTCTTAATTTTATATAATAAATAACCTATCTAAAACTAAATTTTTTTTTGAAAATTTATTTAGCGGTTTAAAAGTTATGCAAGTTTTTCAATGTTAATGTTTTTTCGCCCTCAGTCCTTAAAATATATCTTGGTAATTCTTCTGTAACTAATCTAATATATTTTTCGTTGTATCAGGCTATCTCTTGTTTTTCTTCTTTCTGTATCTGTGTTCTCTATCTCGTGTTATCGTCTCTTCTATACTCCTTCCTTCTTCTCTTATTCTTTCTACTTCTTCCCTCGCATATCCTCCCCTTTCGTAGTAATGTCTCCTCTCATCCTGTTCGTGTTTTATTCTTTGATTTATTACTTCCTTCCAGAACTCACTTAAAATTTCATTCTGTCTACATCTTCTTATTCTTTCTTTTTTTATCTCAAGGCTATCTTTCCCGTCTCCACTCTTATTTTCTTCATTTCTTCCTCCACTATATATCCGGGTGTCTCCCTGTACAGCCCGATTGTCCATTTCCAATATTTTTATTAAATTTTCTCAAGTTTTTCCCATTGTTTCTATTCCCCATATTTCTGCTCCGTAAATCATAATACTTCTAATCAATTTATCCAAAATCCACCTTCTCGTCTCTATATCGTTTCTAAACACTCCCTCTCCCAATCCCCATACCTGTCCTACTATATCATTACCTTTTTTCGCTAGCTCTCTTATATGAATGTTGTCCTTGTTATCGTATCTTAACTTATATCCTAAATATTTCTATTTGTACACGCATTGTAATTCCTTCTTTCCCAACCACCGGTTTTACCTTCTTCCTCCTCCCTCATCTTTTTTGAAAAATCATTATTTTTGTTTTGTTCACATTTGCGTATAGATTATTTTTTTTCCACATATTTTCTTACTAGCTCTGTTCTTGTTCGCTTTTTGCTAGAACCACTATGTCATCCGCGTATGCCAATGTCGTCACCTTTATCTTCCCTTTTGACGCCTTCGTATTTTTTCCCCCGTGTCCTGTATGTATATCGCAAAGAGGCTTGGACAGCCCTGCCTCAGCCTTTTTTTCGTCGAGAAACCTTTCCCTAATTTTTCCTCGACTCTTGTTGTACTTTTAGTTTCCTCGTATACCTCTTCTATTGCTTGCACTAAATCTTCTCTCACCATTTGCTCTCTCAGTCTCTTCCATAATTTATTTTGCAGCTCTGCTTTTAACAAAATTTTTACATATTCACCAAGAAATATATTCGACGCCATTTTAATACTGAAATTGTTTCATCAATTTTTAGTACACTTGTGAACTCAAACTGATTCAACACGTGCTCAACTTTTGTTGATCAACTTTATTCGGTCAATAAAATTCGGCTCGTGAGAACGCGCCCTAAGGCAATAATTACACTTACTTTTAACAAAATTATTTCCTTTTGATATAAATATACCATCTGAAATACAGTACTTATTTAAAAAATAATAAGCTTGCCGCCGCCATTATTGAAATTCTCTAGTAAATAACACGTTGGAAATTTGTTATCGTTTCAATAAAACGCTTTTTATTCATGTAATCCTAATGACCAAATGCTGTATTTTGTACGGATGTGGGATTTGTTTGTACCGTTTGCACCTAGCTAATTAAAACTAAGGCCAAAATTTTGATTTTGAAAAAGTTTACATAAAAACTCATATTCAGAAAATAATACAGGTTGCGGCATCGATGTATTTATAATAACGACTAAAATCGATAAACTTGCCGCCACGCCACTGTTTTTTGAAATTCTGAAGTGATTAAGTGTATTAAAACTCTTTCAATTCCTATGATCCTGATGATTGAATGTTGGATTTTGAACGAAATCACCGCACCGGATTGTAAGTTTTTTTTTCAATAAAATTTATTTTTGTACTCGCTGCTTGGGAAATGACATTTGATGTCATGTATGTAGCCAATCAGGAAGCTATTCTTACCGCATCAGGTTCGGGAAAATTATAAAACACACTGGCAATAGACCTTGAAATAATAACATCGTAATCCAAATATGATTTTTAATTGTTAAAACCATATTCCCTATGTTTTTGTTAATGAAAACAAAAGTAACCTTGAAAAATCTACACAAAGTTATTAAAAATTTATAGTGCCATCTATCCATTATGTAAATGACTACAACTAAAACCGTCAACTCATAGCACTCTACACATTGTATCACGCTAACTTTATTAAAATTTGAGATTAATGTAAAATAGTTGCTAATATTTATTAACGGAATATTTGCTCGCTACATAAATATTGTACAAACCTCTTGCGGGAAGATTATTGTAGAATTCGCACTATTAAAGCACTCGCTCATGTAGGAAAAAGTTCTTCCCGAACTTGATTCGTAAATAACTATTCACTCAATTTCTCTCTTAAATCAAGCTCTAATTAAATCTAGGGCCAAATTTTTATTTTGAAAAAAGTTTACATAAAACAAAATAATACATTTGAGGCATCGATTTATTTATAAAACGCAGGTATCGTTGTTAACTTAACACAAAAAATCCGTATGATAAAAATTTCTTATTCGTTTTTTGCGTTGATTTTTATATTTGACACATGATTTGTCAACATTATTCAAAGGGCCACTTAGAATAAGCATGTTCTTTTGTGTTACTTCTAAAAACTAGTAGCATCACCAGGAAAATAAATCTCACTTACAGTCAGAGCTCATTTACCTAATACAAAAATTCAACACTCTTCGTCTTAAAATTGAGTGACGAAGCGCCCACTAAAATATTTTATATTACTTAGGAAACACCCTATATATAAAAATGGATGTTTGTTTGTTTGATTGTGGTTAATAGGTTAACCAATAGTACGATCGTCATGAAATTTGGTACTTAGGGTAAAGGAGACGGTTGTTGGCACGTCACATGTGATTGGCACCACACTCGTTTTTCTCCTCACAGTAATCTCAATGTTTGTTAAAATACCCTAGCTTTTTAATATTTAAGATGCAGGATTCATCTACTTTAGATTGGCACCCCTGAGTGCACACTAGGTTATTACAGTTTCCTGCCGTTAATATTGTTCATGTAAACGTTCGATTTTGCAGTATCGAGTTTTTAGTATTTTATTAAGAAACAACTTTTTTTTTGCTCTAGTTTTTTAAATAATCATTGAAAATTTATGGGTTACTTTATAAACATCTAAATATTGTTCATTTGAAACCCAATTACGTTTAAATTCCGGCGATTCCTTTCCTAACCTTAAATATTTTGTATGCCAACCACTGATGCAATATGATGCATGTGTTTAATCATTGGCATCCCCATGCCAACAATTAAAACCTCTCATTATCTTTGGCATATATTATTGGCATTCTGGTACTTTTACGGCATACATTGTAGAAAATAAAATTTTATTATAGGTAAGTAAATTTATTGTCATTTTTTGCCTAGCACAATGGCAAAAACTAAAAAGACTTCCTACACTGAAGAAGCTGTACAGAAGGCTTTAAAAGAAATAAAATGAGAGGAATTTCGAAAAAAGAGCTTCCGTTATCTTTAATGTCCCAAGAAGTACGTTATAATTCCGTTTGAGTAAAAATTTACAAAACAACCAAATGTCCCACCCCATTTTTGAGCGACGAGGAGAAGAAAACATTGGTGAAATGGATCGAAGAATGCCCGTTAAAAGGTTTCCCTAGATATTTTTAGTACAGTAAAGGAGTTTCTTGAACATGCTAAAAGATCCAATCCGTTTAAAAATAATTATCCTGGTAGGGGATGGTATAACAGTTTTTTAAACCGTAACCCGGAACTCACTTTACCCATACCGGAACCTGTGACTTCAGCCAGTGGAAATGTTTCTGAGACTAATATAAGATTTTGGTTCAAAAATATTGAATCTTATTTAACATCGAAAAATTTTTTGGATATTTTAAAAGATCCAGATAGAATATTTAATGGCGATGAAACTGGGTTTAGTCTCTCTCCAAAGCAGAAAAATGTTTTAGCTATAAAAGGTAGCAAAAACTTTATGAGATAGATTCGGGTGCAGCCAAAACCAACATCACTGTGATGTTCACATTTGCTGCTTCTGGACTTGTTACACCGCTAATGGTAATCTACCCGTTAAAGCGTAATACAGCGAAAATTCGTGGTTCTGTACCTGGCCACTGGGGTATAGGATTATCAGACAATGAGTTGATGAAGGCCGAGTTTTTTTCTTGAATATGTATCCAACGTCCTACATCCATACTTGGTAAAAAATAATACACAATTTCCGATTATTCTATTTGTCGATGGCCATAAAACGCATATGACATATCATTTAAGTGTGTTATGTACTTCGCTTAAAATAATTTTAATCGCATTATACCCGAATTCTACAAGACTACTTCAGCCCGCCGATGTCGCAGCATTTCGGCCCATAAAATCTTATTGGCAACAAGCTGTGTTAGAGTAGCGCAGCAAAAACCCGTATGACCATTTTGGACGGAGGAGGGGCTAAAATAAGGTTGTCCACTAAGCCCAATGTTATTTAATCTGTATATAAAAGATTTGGAGGAGGAACTACAGAAAGGTCAAGTTGGAGGAATAACTGTGGGAAGAAAAAGTCTAATAATCTTAGCATATGCTGACGATGTAGTACTCTTTACAAGGAATGAAAAAGAGATGAGGAAGGCAATAAATATAACCAAGAGATATTTAGAGAAAAAAGAACTGGAGGTAAACGTAAAAAAAAACAAAAATAATGATATTCAAGAAGAATAAAGAGAGGGAGACAAAAGACAAATGGTGGTGGGGAAATGAAGAAATCGAAAAAGTAGATAGATATAAATACCTGGGATACGTCTTAAGACATGACAATAAAGACAATGACCAGATAAAAGATTTAAGACAGAAAGGAAACAAAATAATAGGGCAAATATGGGGATAGAAGAAAAAGTATTTGGGCATGATATAGAAAGGAGAAATTGGTTATTTGAGAGACTGGTTAAAAGCGTAATGATGTATGGGGCAGAATTTTGGGGGTGAAAAGAATGGGAAGAGTTAGAAAAAATACAGGAAAGATATTGGAGATGGACACTAGATCTGGAAAGAGAAACGCCGGGATACTTAATAGAAGAAGAAATGAAATTAGAGAAGATAAGAATAGAAACAGGAACGAGAGCGTTAAGGTTTGAGGAGAGGATGGAGGAAAGAAAAGAAAATGAAATATTATATGAATGTTGGAAGGAGATGGAATTTCAAAAATAAAACATAGAGAAGAAAGAAAAAGTATATTATAGAAGAGGAGGTTACGCGAGGGAAGAAGTAAGAAGATTAAGAAGAGAAGGAAGAAAGTTGGAAGACAAAGATAATCAGCTACAAGAACGAAGAATGAAGTTAAGAGAAGGAAGATACAATATGAATTACAAGGATATAATGGGGAAAGGATACCACAGTACATAACAGGAGGATTGACGATACAAGAAAAAGGACAATAGCTAGATTTAGATTAGGAAATGAAGAAAAAAGAAATCAGTATTGGAAGAAAGATGAAGAGAGATTGTGCAGAATGTGTGGGAATGACTGGGAAAACATAAAACATCTTACAGAAGACTGTGTGGAATTGAGAGAGGAAGATAGGAGAAATAAAATTTTACTTGGGGAAAAAGGAGAAGGTTTGAACTGGATGAAAGAGGTAGTAAAAAGAAAGAAATGGTTGGAAGAAAGAAAACGGAAAATAATGAAAATAGAATAAAAGTTAAATTTAATATAGAAGAATAAGTTAAAGGACAAAGAAAATTTTAGTTTTTTATGTTTGTTCAAATTTAACTACTGTAAATATATTGAATATTTGTAAATCATAGTCCATAAGTTATGGTAGAAATAAAAACCGAATTCATTTGTTAATTTTTAAAGGACAAATAAATTTATTGATTGATTGATGCTTGTTCCCATGGAATGGAAATGCTTTAGATTATACAAAATGTATAGGAAAAAACCTGAAAAATCCTAACACTGAAACAGCACGTAAACCAAATTGTTCCACAAAAGAAATTGAGCCAGCCCTTACTTATAACAAGTTTTGTGAGATTATGGGAGCAGAAAAACTACAAGAAATTGAAAATTGTACCTCTGCAATTGTCAACATGGACTCAAACTTTGCTATTTTGAAGAATCTGTACCAAAGATTTAAGTCGGGTGGAAATGTTCCTAATAAGTTTCTTGGTGATAATTTAACAACAACTATTAATAATAATGAGACTGAAATCCCTGAGAAATCGATAAATTTAACTGTACCTGAAAAAGAAGGGACTGAATTACTCAATGACGTGATTAATTTTGGTATTCATAATATACAATCTAGGAGTCAATTGCATGACGATGATGTAGTTGACTTTAATGAACTGCTTCAAGAAAATGACGAGCTTATAAGAAATACAAGACTGACAGACGAATCAACAGATGAGAACCGATCTGTGATAATTGAAGAAACAAATAATATGGACATTAGTGGCTCTGATGTTGCAGTTTTTCATTTAGAAGATATCCCCTTGTTTCTCCAAAAAGGTTATGGTAATTTTGAAATGGAAGAAAACATATTAAATGACAATCCGAGAATTAATATTCAACAAATAATTCGTTGCCCAGCTACACCTGCAAAAAAGAGAAAACAGAATGTAGGCGTTCAGATGCCTTATGTTATAACATCAACAGTGTGGAAAGAACTTCATGAAAAAAAAAGAACAAGAAAAGCAAGAAAAGGAAATGGAAAAAGAAGAAAGAAAAAAGAACGTTTATTGAAAAAATCAGAAAAGGAAAAGACCAAGAAATTAAAACAGCAAAAAAAGGGAGCCGTAAGAAAGGCAGTTAAAAAGAGTCGGAAAGGAAATGACAAACAACCAAAGTTGAGAAGGAATTTTGAAACTAACACCGAAGTGAGTTTGAATTTACCAGCCATACAGTTATTTCTATATTTTCTTTTAGGAAAAAATCTCGGAAAAAAGTGATACTGAGGAAGATACTGGAGAAAATAAACTTCAAATAAAAGCCAAGGAGCCAATTAAACCGTCACACGTAAGAAAAATTTTCGAAAAGCCTAATGAAAAAGATGTAAGTAATTCTTTTTAATTCAAGTGTATTTTAATTAATAATTTTGTTAAATTATTTATTCAGGAAAGAAATAATAGTTCAGAAACAACAGATCTGACCAATGAAGATGCAAAATTGCACTCCCTATGCTATGCCTGTGCAGAATCCATCACGGGAAATAAAAGGGGCCTTAAATGTTCTTCATGTGTACGGACTTATCACTATCTTTGCATGTTTAAATACCAAGCTTTCTTATTAACAAGTAATGTTTTTACATGCAAAGCATGCCAAAGAAAAATGTGAATAATGAAAAAATATAAAACTTGAAAATTGTTTGTTTTTGTTTATTTACGTTGAAAACCATTATTTGAAAGTTGAAAATACGCTTAAGAGTGCCAATAACTATACCCTTTACCCTACATGTACTTTTTCATGGAGAAAGTTCTTGTGTTATTTAGTTTGTTCTAGCTCGCCACTAGAGGGTGCTGCACCACCTCAACTTTTATATCTTTTAACAGATAATTATGAAAATTGGTATGATGGATATTCAAGCAGATAAAATATTTTTGTGTTGTTCACTTTGATGTAGCTTGCCACCAGAGGGCGCTGCACAAGCTCAACTTTCATAACGTTTAACCGATAATTATGAAAATTAATACTGATGGATATTCAAGCAGATAAAATATTTTCGTGTTTTTTGCTTGGATATAGCTCACCATCAGAGGGTGCTGTTAGAGATTAACTATTGTATCTCTATACAGGGTCGTGATTTTAAAAACGAGTCATAGGTTAATGATTTTGGTTTCAAAATGAAGCTAAAATTAGTCTGTATAGATGTTGCTATTAAGAGAATTTCACGTTGTTTTCAAAAATTTGTCAATAAAAATAAAAGTAAGTTTTGATAATGAAAGAAAAATAGTATTGGGTTGCCTAAACTACGTTTTAACAATACGGCTGAAAGGAAAGTCATTAATAAGCAAATCAAAAGTTTTATTACCAAGGAACAGCTTCGAATGATATTAGAATTAAATTAAATAGGAAGGTTACAATAAATAAACATCAACAATTTTAGCTGCGTTTTGATACCAAAACCATTTTTGTCACTTGAAAGAGCGGAGCAGGAATTCTAAAAAAAACAGTTCACAATGGTAATTCTCGATGACCGGTTTTCAAAAGCACCACCCTGTATATAAAAATGGGTGTTTGTTTGTTTGTTTGTTTGTTTGTTGTTAATAAACTTTTTTGTGCTTTTCATGCAGAAGAATTTTGTGCTATTTAGTTCTCTCTAGCTCGCCAATAGAGGGCGATGTACCAGCTTAACTTTTATACCGTTTAACACATCATTATGAAATGGATATTCAAGCAGATAAAATATTTTCGTATTATTTGCTTTTATATAGCTCGCTATTAGAGGGCGCTGTTACAGGTTAATTATTGTATCATATAACTACTAATCATAGTGGAAATTGATACACATTGATAATTGATTAGGTAGAATATTTTCTTGCTTTGTTGTAGCTTGTCACGAGGGTGCTGCTGGAGGTTAAATATTTTAGCGTTTAACAGACACTCGTGAAAATTTGTATTTATAGTGTAGCCCACGGGGGTAATGCTAGTGTTTCTATACTTTTCTATTTTTCTACATTTTAATATACCTTCATGATGAAATGAACAACAATTCAGGTGATGAATATCTGGAAAAACCCTCGAATACGTCGAATACTATTTTTAACTGCCACATTTTGTACTAAAAATTTTAGACACAGGCTGATCCAGATACAAGTGTCGAAAATATGTTACCTTTTCCCAGACGTCGCTGATGAATCATAACAATGAAATGTGTTTGTAAGAGGAGTAATTATGCAGATTGCCTGTTATCATCTAGATTATTTAATTTCAAATCGTGTACAACTTTGTTTATAACCTCGCTTTTGCTTCAATTTGCTGCAGTCTTGGAGAAAGTGTTCGGACCGTCTCTTCCAAAGATTGAAAATATTTTGTGAGATGATCTGTTTTATTAATTCCATGATTACCTTTTTTTTCACTTGTTTGTTTAGCTGTTTTTCGAGAAGATGATGACAATGGAGAAAGTGGTAGTGACTGGTTTGTGCATCATCAATAGTTGTAGATCTATGTTATTTCTCCCAAAAGCTCACCCTTTAATTCAAGTTCTTTACCAAACCGAATTGGTCTGTTTTTGTTAGCAGCCTGAGGACCCGACTTGGTAGTCCTAGATTTTAACGCTTTTCTATAATTATCTTATAATTATAGAACAGAACTATAGCTTTTACCTACAGATTTGGGAATCAACCGTAAGAGGAATAACTCATCAAGTTTGCAAAAGCTATTTGGAACGAATCATTGGTAATGCCCACACCAAATACTATTATGTGGGAATTGGTTGAACGAGAATTTGCACAAATATGGAATTTTCCAAATTTTATAGATGGGAAGCACGTGATTTTTGATAAACCAAAGAATACTGGTTCACTGTACTTCAATTACAAAAAGCGTTTCAGCATTGTACTTCTTGGTTTAATAGAATCAAATTATAAATTCATCGTTGTAGGAGCGTGTGGACGCAACAGCGATTGCGGAATTTTTACCAATTTCCTTTAGGAACTAACACATAATCAGTTGAACATTCCAAATGACAACACTCTACCTGGAAGGGACATTGTTGCACCACATGTATTCGTTGCCGATGAAGCGTTTTCTTTGCAAAAGCATTTATTAAGACCCTAATCCACGAAATGCAACAACTGGTATTGAAACAAATAAAATATTCAATTATAGATGGAGCATGGCTAGGCGTATTTCAGGAAACTGTTTTGATATGTTAGTGTAACGATTTCGACTGTACCAAAGAAAGCTTCAGCTAAATCTTGAATCTTATTGTGCTTGCAATTGTGTTCTTCATAATTTTCTTGGTTCGGACAGCTTAGGTTATATAGAACGTACTAGTGTTGAAGAGGCTGAAAGTTCGATTGAAAACATATTGCACATAGGAAGAAGAGCACCCTGCCTTGATTTTTACTAATGGGGTAGAATGATAGACCTTGTTTTTTATACCCACGACAACAGAGATATGAAGATAAGAGGCGCTATTCGCAGCATTTCTGAAACGGAATTATCTTGTCAACTAAGGAAAGGTTGGAACAGTATGGTCAGTTTGAACACTTGAGTCGTCATTGAATGTTACAACGTTTAATGTGTTTCATATCTCTATATTTTGTTTATATTCTTAGGTTATTTTTTTTGTTTTCATGGCTTACTAAGATTTTCAAATTTCAATGGGCCAACATATTTCGGCGTCCGCGGCTCAGCTTCTGTGACGATGATTTACTTACATTTTCGTAAATATTTCCGATTTAAAAAAAAGAGATCAAGTAGAGGTTTTCGTCGGGTTTTTTAAACTGTTTCGGTCTATCTAAATATGGAAAAAAGTATAAAACGTTCTATTTAAATTTTTCCAAATGTTGTAACATAGCGCCCTCTACCGGTGCTTGAAAAGTTTACTAAAATCGGTTAATCCAAACCAGAGTTATGAACATTTTTTTAAATTGAAGTTTAAGTTTTCCCCACTACTTTATTTGACAAGTGACAAAATTTTCACATGACGCTTTTTTGTTCAGAAAAACATTAAGGATTCAAACAGTGTTGTCTATTGACAGACGTTACTTGGGTATTTCTGGAGATACTTCTAGTATTTTATTTTAAAGCTAGAATTGCGCTCCCTAGCGATCAATCTACAAACTTGATAATAATTTCCAGCAATATCCCGTAGTCACTTTTGTAAAAAATATTTTTTCCTTAAACTGACCGATCATTAGTTTCTGAGATACGGCCGTATGTCTTTCTTAATGGAACAGCCGGTACACGATACAATACATGACTATGGGTAGATGTGTATTCACCCTAAGTACCCTAAACAAGTGGCTTACTAGTCTTTAAGTACGTCCTACGGACGCATGAATTTTGACCTATAAGTTTTGACCTTAAGGTCATAGTCAAAATGATGTATACCAAAGATGTTTGTCTTGTCAAAACAAACATATTTGGTAATAAAAACAAAAATTAATTTTGTAGTTTGGGGAGAGTGGGTGTGGCCAGCCCCCCAGGAGGTTAAATTAGAGTTTCATAAACCCTTGCATCCAGACCGCCTCAAAATCCTCTATCGAATGGTATATTAATTTTTTTAAACACCTCGGAGGAGATGATAAACAGACAGACAGGGATTTTAAGAAAATTATATACAGGGTGTTTAAAAAATGCGTTCCGATATTTGGCCCACTTATAGATCTCATCAGTACAAACAAAAAAGTCAAAATAAACATAAGTCCAAAAATCAACCGTTTCCGAGATACAACCTGTTTTTGAAATTAAAATAATTTTCGCTCAGTGGAAGTGATTGGTCGTATTTATCAAGTCAGCTAAGGAAGTGGGTAAACCAAAGGTCATGTTTATTTCAACGAGGTTTTCAATAGGACAAATATGAGTATAAATACAACATTTTAATTACAAATGATTCTTAAAGAAGATGTTCAACATATCCTCCTTCCATTTGTATACACATTTCGCATCTCCGTAAAAGTGAACGCCGCACTCTCTCAAAGAGTCCTAGATTTGTCTGAACAGTCTGGCAGGCATGTTCAATTCGTTCTCGCAACTCATCTAAATTATTCACAGGACTTGAATAAACTAATGTCTTTGAATACCCCCAAATGCAAAAGTCGAGCGGAGTGAGGTCGGGAGATCTAGGTAGCCATGCAATTGGACCTTATCGCCCTATCCACCTCCCATTGCAATTTTCATTTAGGTAATTTCTGACCAAGACTGCATAATCCGCAGGAGCTCCATCGTGCATCAACCACATATTAATTCTGTGGTTGAGGGGTACATCTTTTAACATCAGTGGCAAGGTATTCCGCAAAAAGTCAAGGTACAATTGACTAGTCAAACGGTTAGGCAGGAAACAAGGTCCTATCAGATGGTCTCCCAACACACCAAGCCAAACGTTAATTGAAAATCGGTGTTGATGATTCGATTCAACAATGACGTGTCGGCCCAAAAATGGCAAATTATGGAAATTAAAAATGCCATTTCTCGTGAAACCAGCTTTGTCAGTAAATAAAATTTCCGTAACAAAATTTGGGTTCTCCGCAACTTTTGTCAGCATCCTTCGACAAAACACCAGACGTGCGGCATAATCAGGCACAGTAAGAGTCTGTACCCTTTGAATATGGTATGGGTGCAATTGCTGCTCACGTAACATTCTCCAAATTAGGGAAGAATTCATATTTGTTTCAGTAGAGAATCTTTTAGTACTAGTATCGGGATTTTCTCCAATTCTTCTTAAAATGTTAAGTTCTGCCTCGGGAGTAGAAACTGATCAAGGCCGACCACCATCACCGTTTCTTGATTTAAAAGATCCAACTTTAGATAAACGTTGATATAAATTTATAAAAAGTGTGGCACACGGAAGTACCCGGTTTGGAAATGCTTTGGCATAAAGGCGACGTGCCTCATAAGCATTTCCATCGGCCTTGCCATACACGAAATGCATGTCTGCCATTTCTGCGTTGGTATATTCCGGCATATTTGAAAATTTCAACAAACAGCAACAAGGACTTCAATAGCAACAATAACACTAACAATGACAGCCACACAATGATTATAACAAATGCGGCAACTAGACTGACAGAAACGAACAAATTTTGTTTTGTTATTTCCATAGCTGACGTGATAAATACGACTAATCACTCCAACTGGGCTTAGTAATTTTAATTTCAAAAACTGCCTGTATCTCGGAAACGGTTGATTTTTGAACTTTTGTTTATTTTGACTTTTTTGTTTGTACTGATGAGATCTATAAGTGGGACAAATATCGGAACGTATTTTTTGAACACCCTGTATATAGATTAAAAATCAAAACGGATCGACGATGCCCGCTATTCAACGACCCCGTGGAACATACACCGACGACGACAAAGCTGAAGCTTTCGCGGGCACCTTGGAACGGCAATTCGAGCCCAACCACACAGACGACGAGGACACCATCCACCGTGAAGTCCGAAACATTATCTCACGTATCCCGGACGACAACTTCCGCTACACTTCTCTCAAAGAAGTAACAGACGAGATCAAAAATCTAAAACCGCATAAAGCTCCAGGACGAGATAGCATCCCGAACAAAGCCTTCTCCCTAGAAAAGGAATCGGGAAGATCACCGCGATCTTCAACGCGTGTCTCAGAGTTAGACATTTCCCCGACGCATGGAAAACCGCCGACATTATCTTCATACCGAAACCCGGTAAAGACTACGCGATGCCCTAGAACTACAGACCCATCAGTCTTCTCCCGACTCTCGTCAGATTAAAGGAACTGGTCAACGATCTTCAACTAATCCTGCCAGAACAGTTCGGTTTTCGCAGAAAACACTCCACCTTCCAACATGGTTTCAGCGTAGTAAAGCAAATCACAGAAGGCTTCGACCATCGCGACGTCACCGAAGGCGATTTTCCCGACATCAAGAAAGCGTTCGACAAGGTTTGGCATAGCTGTCTGCTCTATAAGACGCACTGACTCGGCATCTCCACCTTAATGACGCAAATATAATCGCCAACTTCTTACGAAAACGATCCTTCGCAGTAAAAATCCGATCCACCAAGTCTACCCAACGCAGTATGTACGCTGGCCTCCGGCAAGGTTCAACGCTCTCGCAGCTGCTGTACAGCTGAGAGAAATCTTCAACTCGCTCTGGATTTTGTAGGCACCTGGTACGATCATTGGCGTATCAAAGTCATCGGTTCCAAAAGGCAGCGATCCTCTTCAACCGAAGGAGCATCGAGCCGACAGGTCGACTGCACAACAACGACGACGACGTTCCCTGGGTAAACTAGGTTAAATACCTCGGCCTGACGCCTGATCTTAGACAAGAAGTTGCTTTGAAGAGCGCACAGCCAACGCCTTATTGCCAAATCTCTTCTTCTATCACTGCCTTATCCCCTGTGGACGTTGGCTATTAACATAGCAATCTTGATTTTGTTTACAGCACTTCTAAACAGCTGGACAGATGACAGTCCAAACCATTGTCTTAGGTTGTGCATCCATGAATGTCGCCTTCTTCCCGGACCTCTTCTACTATCCACTTTGCCTTGAACTATTAACTGCAATAGACGATATTTATCGTGTCTCATAATGTGGCCGAAATATTGGAGTTTGCGGCTCTTTATTGTGAGTACGACCTCTTTTTCTTTTCCTATTCTTCTCATGACTTCCACGTTGGTTGTGTGGTCGGTCCATGGTATTCGAAGAATGCGCCGGTAAATCCACATTTCGAAAGCTTCCAACCTCTTTAAAGTTGCCTCTGTTGTTGTCCAGGCCTCTACTCCGTAGAATAAGACAGAAAATATAGCATCTAACTAATCCTAATTTTAGTTTAAGGGATATACTCTTACGGATAAATAAGGTTTTCATCTTATTAAACGTGACTCGAGCTTTTTCAATTCGTGAAGGGATTTCTCTTGATTGGTCCCAGTTCGAATTCACGGTAGTTCCAAGGTATGTGTATGATTCTACTTGTTCAATGTTTTTGTTGTTTACATTAAGGTTGATTGGTGTTTGAATATTTCTTGTTATACACATACATTTAGTTTTCGACGCATTTAATGGAAGTCCATATTTGTTGCTTGTTGTTTGATGTTTTGCATGAGTCTTTGTAGTTCCTCGTTATCGTTTGCGATGATCACCGTATCATCAGCATATCTGACATTGTTAATTGTCTCACCATTTATCTTGATTCCTTCCGATGCTTCGCCTAGAGCCTCTCCGAAGATCTGTTCGGAGTATATATTGAATAGTAAAGGTGATAGGATGCTTGTTGCTGAACGCGTTATTAACTTTTATTTTAGCAGTTTGGTTCCAGTAGAGGTTGGATATTATTCGGATATCATTTCCATCGACGCCAGTCTGCCTTAGCACCTCTAAATGTCTGTCGTGTTGGACGTTATCGAACGCTTTTGAGAAATCAATAAAGCATAGATGGACGTCTTTTTTCATGTCTCTGCATCGTTGAATGAGAACCTGCAGGCTGAATATCGCTTCTCTGGTGCCCAGTGCATTGCGGAAACCAAACTGTGATTCGGAGATGTTCATTTCGCATCTGTGATATATTCGGTTATGGATGATCCTGGTAAATACTTTAGTTATATGACTAATGAGGCTTATTTAGCGGTGATCTTCACAATATTTTGGACTAGACTTTTGGGTATCGCCACAAAGTTGACTGTATCCAGTCTTCAGGGATTTTCCACTGTCATAGGTATTGTTAAACATGTTTGTCAGGATGTCGAGAAAATAGTCATTGGTTGTGTATAAAAGTTTCAGGATTTCTCCGTGAATGTTGTCGGGGCCTGGAGCCTTATCGTTTTTAGGGATAAAATTGCTCTTTCTACTTCAGATCTCATAATAGAAGGCCCGCAAATATCGTCATGTTCCGTGCATCGAAAAGTTCTTTCACATACGTCTCCCATATCTCAATTAGTTTCGAATCATCAGATATTAGGTTGCCATTTGAATCTAATAGGCTAGTAGGTGTTCTTTTGTTTGTCCGTCCATTTGTTAATTCTCTCACCCGTTTATGCAGATTGTGGTAGTCGTACCTCCTTTCACATTCCTTGATCTTACTGCACTTTTCCGCCAACCAAAGCTCTTTCGCTTCTTTAATTTTTGCTCTTATTTTGATATGAGTTTCATAATATTTTGTTGGATTCTTGTTCTTGTAGTTTCTTCTCTCTTTCATCATATCAAGTATTTCATCA
Organism: Abscondita cerata; assembly: GCA_030710515.1. Taxonomy (NCBI): domain Eukaryota; kingdom Metazoa; phylum Arthropoda; class Insecta; order Coleoptera; family Lampyridae; genus Abscondita; species Abscondita cerata. The sequence continues at coordinate 2,432 of JALBCR010000800.1, read as the reverse complement.
GTCAAATCCAACCATCAGGCAAATCTCTACCCGATGTTATGCCGCAACAGCCAACAACAAGCTACTAATCTACAAAATGGCGATCCGCCCCTCCATGGTGTATACAGCAGAAACCTGGTTCTACGCTGCCAAAACTCACATGACGAAACTACGAGAGTAGTAGCAATGGGGGCATTCAGCAGCAATAACTAGTGCATTTTGCAATTACTCTCTGTACATGCAAGTACACGGCGTGTACTTAGTGTAATTGCGCGCGCTTGCGGGGTGTGGACGATGTACATGTAGTGCTTTTTCAATTACTCTCGGTGCTTGCTACTTTTTTTAATTACTCTCGGTACTTGTGGGGTGTAATTGGTGCAACCTTTTCACCGCCTCCTTGATGAAGTAAGATGGCGGATGCATGTTCGCTTGCGGGGTGTAAACGATGTACATGTAGTGCTTTTCAATTACTCTCGGTGCTTGCTACATTTTTAATTACTCTCGGTACTTGTGGGGTGTAATTGGTGCAACCCTTTTCACCGCCTCCTTGATGAAGTAAGATGGCGGATGCATGTTCGCTTGCGGGGTGTAAACGATGTACATGTAGTGCTTTTTCAATTACTCTCGGTGCTTGCTACATTTTAATTACTCTCGGTACTTGTGGGGTGTAATTGGTGCAACCCTTTTCACCGCCCCTTGATGAAGTAAGATGGCCGATGCATGTGCGCTTGCGGGGTGTAAACGATGTATATGTAGTGCTTTTTCGATTACTCTCAGTACTTGCTACATTTTTAATTACTCTCGGTACTTGTGGGGTGTAACTGCTGCAACCCTTTTCGCCGCCCCTTGATGAAGTAAGATGGCTGATAGTGGGACTCGCCCATTGAGGGTGGCCATCTTTTCGAGTACTTGTTCATATGAGTGCTATGATTGGATAATTCGCCGCCCCCGGTAGGGGTGGAGCGCAGTTAAGGCGGCGATTTTGATTAGAATTGTGGGGTGTGGTCGTCTTTTCGAGTACTTGTTGATATGAGTGCGATGATTGGATAATTCGCCGCCCGGTAGGGTGGAGCGTTGTTAAGGTGGTGATTTTGATTAGAATTATGATATATTTGATAATGATATGCAAGATGGCCGTCTATAATTACAAATCGTCGACACCGCCCGCGTCGCGGGTGGGTTTAATTAAGCCGCACTCGAGATTACCGAACAAGTTGGAACAGGGAATTATGTCCTTTTCTAACCAAGCTATCTCTCTCTCTCGATGTGCAGGTGTTGGTTAATTATAAATGCATAGATTGCAACGGGTGGATTTCATTAAGATGAACTAGTACAGCTAAACAAGTTGGATCCTGAAATTGCGTCTTTTTCTAACCTGTTTATCTCTCTAGTTGTTTGAAAGCCCAGGTGTTCCTTAATTATATATGTGCGGGGTGTAAATTACGGATCACGCTTGTGATAAATAAAATGAAGCGGTCATTAGTTTCTTTCGAGTCTTCGTGGAGGTGATTTCGGTTGTTCTTAGTGTTATGAGCGATAAAATAAGTTGTGATATAAAAATTTTATTCAGCGTGCAAAATCGCGTCCGTTCCATTAAATTTGATTCGTCTACGACGATTGGGTTTTGTGGTGGCGGTGTTGAACAGAAAAAATCAATGGATACGTTAAACACAGGAGTCAACAGCAGCAAAACGCTCCGGTGGATTCTGAATTGTCGTCGTCGTCTTCGTGGTCTTTTGCCACGGAATACGACATAGCCAACGAGTCGAGGCTTCACTTTCAACAACGCTTCGAACGAGAAGTTGGTGAACGCGACCTGCTATAAGCTAGACTATGACGATGAGGGAAAATATATAGAAATCGGGTACAGTACTTATCTGCAACTTACACCGGTAATTAGAATTTGGAACAGCCCAGAGTATAATGGTGTATGCAGCGCAAGTGGTCCGCACAATGCGCATTACAACGATCGAGAAAAACAATGTCCTGCTAACCATTGACGAATGGAAGAAGCTAATGGGGCTCCGCAATCATCTCATGAACGACTTTTCTGCAACTCCGTCGGCGAAGAGTTTAGACAGGAGTTTGTAGATGTTAATGATGGACCCATAGAGTGCATAAGTAAAACTTCTGACATATCTCGCGATGTGAAAATCGTTTACACTACAGAATATCATCCCGATTTGATTGGTTGGAACGCCTGTAGTGATAATGGTTTTGTAAACACAATCACTTTAACCCGTGATTATAAAAATTGCGTTCTAAACAAGTGGGATGTGGATTGCATGTTTGGTTTGAGAGAATACAATTAATTATCGGTTGGAGTTAATGCAATCACAATAACCTGGAAGCGTTCTACAACCATGTAATCAAGCGTGTTGCAATCGAGCAGGGAAAGAAGAAAACATTGGATCAATCCAACTACGACGAAGCAATACGTAACTGAAACGAAG
>JALBCR010000799.1:315000-368392 GCA_030710515.1 Abscondita cerata | reverse complement strand
TCAGTATGCTTCGTTCAGTTACGTATTGCTTTTCTTATAATGATGTTATGTAAATTTAAGTAACTAAACTAATGTACGTAGGTCATTGCGTAAATTTATTTAGAATTACCGTTTTTTAATTGCAGGTGTTAAATCCCCTCTTCCCCCAAGATTCACCAATTTTTTAACAATAGATTGGGGCTAAGTTTAAAATGTCATTAGATGCGAAATTTTACGTTTAATTTTGAATTAAAAACGTTTTTTGGACCGTCACAAAAGTGAAAAAGTTTGGCCGTCAAAAATTAAGTAGGCCTAAAATTGATCTGCAAAACCAACACGGCGCTTACTTGAGACGCCCATCTCCAATTCAACCGTATTTTATAAGCAACACAGCCTTGTTTCAGTTTTACTTGAAAAGGTTATGGAGGGAGTTATGTAACAGTTTCAAAACCGAAATTTTTAACACCACCTTTTTTACTGTTTCAACAAATTAGAATTAATGTTCTATAATGGAACAACAAAAATCTTTGTCTCTAAGACCAGTGCAAAAATTTTGGGTTTGGAAATCGTAACATATTTGCTAATTTTATTTATAAGATGTGGAGTAATTAATATTTATTTAGTTTGCTTTTACCGGAAACGTTTGTTACATAATAATTCATAATTTTTGAATAAGATTAATGGCATTAACAACATGCAAAGAAATTTGTTTAATTGTTTTAATTAACGTTCATATTCATGCATACGATATTCGTGACTTCGGCAATGAAAACAAACGGCGGTTGTTACTATTAACTGCTTAATTAAACAAGAGAAAAAATAAAAATTAATAACTAAAACAAGAATAGCTAAATGAAACAAATAATCGATAAGGAATAAATTTTAAAACGCTGAACAAAATTACATGGGGAAAATAAAATTGCTAAATAAAAAAAATTATATTCACTTAGTAATTTCTTAACATAAACTTCTAAGTATTAGAGGGCAAATTTTCCATGTTGTCGGAAAGCTGCCAGCTGGAAAATCTGACGTCTCAATTAGAAGTAAACATAATGGTTGACTGCAATCAATTTATACAAAAAAAACTATTACATTTCCCTTTTCTTTTGTTCAAATAAGTATTAAATACACTAAAAAATATACAAGCTTTGATTTATATCTTTCATCAATTTTTTTAAACTCAAATTGAGGGTTGCTAGTAAACCAAATAGTTAATAACAGTAATTTCGAATGAAATTTTTATACAAGTTGTAAATAGTTTACAAAAAAACTGTTGCTTATAAATAGAACAAAACAATCAATTTGAAAGAATACGCGAAAATTACTACACAATTATTCTTCGGGACATTGTTCTTTTCTTCTTCTTCTTCAACTTTGCATATAAGCGGTGGGGATGGAAATTTTTTCTATAGAACGGTCTTCCGTACGTATCGATCAGTGTACCCAAAATTGCTCCAAAACTAAAACCGGCTATATTTTGATATAGTGTGCTTGGAATTGGAATTTCTTCCTAGAATTTACGTAATGGTACGCGTGCGATTGCGAGATAAAAACTTACGTGAGTTGGTGGGCAAATTATTGTCTTCTTTTTCTTCTTTCTGGAAAATAAGGATCTACAAATAATGTTTGAGCTACTGCTTGATTTACTAAAAATTTTACTAATTTGATGAAGCGCCATTGCGGTTTTTATTTGAAAATTTTGATTTAATGTTTCTAATCTATTGTCATTTGAGACAAATACTATTGTCATAAATTACACTACCTAGATTTTAAATGTATCAAAAGAATAAATTACAATACAAATTCCAGATTAATTGTGTGGCAAAAGATGTCCACGAGACCAGGGTTTAAGTTCTCTAAAGAAGACTCCATTTTTTAGTTTTTCTAAAAATTTATTATAAGAAAATTAAAAATTGGACAAAAATGTATCATTCTGTAACAGAAAAAATAGTCCAACAGCTTAATTGAGTAAAAATATATAAAATATAGTGTAAGAAACCGACAATGATATTATTCAAATTTGCCGCCGAGATAAGAAATATCTCACGACATCATAATCCACTAACTAAAAGACCACTTCAAATGCTGATTAAATTTGCCAAGGGCTGTGGCAAAACTGTACTAATCCGCTGACTAAAAGACCACTTTAAATGCTGATTGGATTCGGTACGGGCTGTGGCAAAAAACCATATTAATTGCTTAAGAACCACCCAAAAACAACTACCGTTAACCATCCATAACCCTCCCCTTTTATAGAATAATTTCCTTTCACTTTCACCATACTTTATTTTTTGAAATTCTATCTCTTTCTAACATTCGAATAATATTTCAATATGATTATTATCTTCCGGGTTGGAGCGTGTTCGTCCTTTTTTTCTACGTTCTCTGCTTGACGTTTCGCTAACAGCATGGTTAGCGAAACGTCAAGCAGAGAACGTAGGAAGAAGGACAAACACGACTCAACCGGAAGATAATAATCTTAGTGATTTCAACAGCCGCGAAAGCTTACATTCATACAATATTTCAATATATTTCTTCCTTTCCATCTTTTCCTCATACCTCATCGCTCTTCTTCTTTTTTAAATTCTTATTTCCTCTATTTTTGATTCTTTTTTGTACTATGTATCCTGGTGTTTTCATTTCTAATCCCAATGTCCACTTCTAGTACTACTTATATAACCTTCTATTTCAACCCATTTCTTCCATTCCCACACTCCTACTCTGTACATCATCACTCCTTCGACTATCCTCTCGAATAACTTTAATAATAATCTGAATCTTTCCCGAATATTTAGTTTCCTGTTCCCCACACTAGTCTGAGTGTCTTATTGCACTTTCTTTCCATTTTTTTTATTTGTTCACTATCCTTGTTATCGTATTTTAAGAAATATCCTAGATACTTGTATTTGTCTACGATCTCTATTTCTTCCTGTGTTCAACGCCATGATACTTTTTCTTTCTCCCTTTCTTTCTTTTATATTAAATCTTTGTTTTCTCTACGTTTTCTTTTTCAAGTATTTCCTTAGTGATTTTATTATCCCTTTTCATATGTGCTTTACTTTCTTCTGTTGCAAAGTATGTCGTCCGTATAAGTCACTACCCACATTTTTTCTTCTTAGCACTATTCCTCTAACCTAGTGTCTTTCCAATTCTTCTTCTACATCCCCAATGCACAAAAAAAATAAACAAGTACTTAACGGACATCTTTGTTCCCCATTGCCTCCCCATTCTGATTCTACAACTCGTATCTTCATAAACCTACTTTACCGTATTTATTACATCCTCACTGATCCTTTTTTTTATCCTATCCCACAACAAACCTCTTTTAAGCTTATCAAACGTAACCTTCATATCTAAAAATATTTCGAACATTTTCTCTTCTTCCTTTTTTAATTTTTTTAGTACGTAAATTCCCATTTGCCAATTCAGAATGAATTTTTTTTATCTACTTCTTCTTCTAGCATTCTTCTCAGTATCTCGCTATACATACTTTCTTTCCTACATTGGTTAAACTTATCTCTCTATAGTTTTTAATTTCCTTCCCATTCCCTCCTTTGTAAATTGGACACATTATTGTCTCCCTTCATTATTAAGATTGTCATTCCGCTATCCATATCCTTTCATATGTTTTTTTCATTTTTCACTATCCTGTCTGAACCTCCCGCTTTTAGTTTTAGTTTTCTTTTATCGCTTCTTCTGATTCCACTTCTTCAATTTCTCTTTTTCTACTTTCTTTTATTTTTTTAATTTCTTTTATGTTTTCGTCCGTTGCTCTTAGTAAGCACTTACAATGTTTCCTCCATTTTTCCTCATTTGTTTTTATTTCCAACTTTCTTGCTGTTTTTCTTCTTCTTTTTAAAAACTTCCAAATCTATCCTTTGTTTTTTATTTTGATGATCCCTTTCATCAATTCATTTTTGTATTCTTCCTTTCAGGTTTTACAAACTTTTCTTGTTTCTGTATACATCTATATCCAATTTTCCGTTTTCCATCCTCTTCTCATTTGTTTCTTCGCTATTTGCCAGTGTCCATTCCATCATTCATTTTCTCTTCTTGTTTTTTTCCTGAATCTTCTTTTTTAAGTTGCTTCTTCCAATTTCTTATCTCCTCATTTATTTCTTCCGTTGTTTCCTGATTGAGTAAAAATAAATAAAATATAGTGTAAGAAACCGACAATGATATTATTCAAATTTGCCGCCGAGATAAGAAATATCTCACGACATCATAATCCACTAACTAAAAGACCATTTCAAATGCTGATTAAATTTGCCAAGGGCTGTAGCAAAACTGTAGTAATCCGCTGACTAAAAACCACTTTAAATGCTGATTGGATTCGGTACGGGCTGTGGCAAAAAAACATATTAATTGCTTAAGAACCACCCAAAAACAACCACCGTTAACAATTAGCATAGCCAGCACCTACTTACCCCAAACCCTAAACAGTATGGTTGATTCATTCGGTAACACTTGCTTCCCTCCGCACCCATTTTATTTAGAACTAGCCGCTTCTTATCACCCAACCACTTGAGGACAGCTGATTCATTCGGTAACACTTCATAGTAGGCGTGCTGGCAGATTCTGATTTAGGCAAAGCATCGAAACCACCGCCAACACCAAACATAGAACTTCTCGCATATAGACTGCTTGCCCACTAGGCATTATTGTACGGGTACGACCACCACACATCCTAGGCACGTTAAGACGAACTTCCGTTGTTTATCAAGTAGTAAGCCCTGAATTATAAACTCTGTTGCTTATTCTGTAACAAGTCAGCCCTGTAGAAAAAAGTTGTTTCTGTTTCAGTGATCCAATAGCACAAAAAAAAGAATCACCACAAACCCACAACTCTAAGTGGGAGTTCGTCAAATGGAAAAAGAAAGAATCGTCTCGACAACAAAATATTAACAAAGCGTGAAGTGTCTCAAAGTAACATATAATTACAAATGTACGGATGTATTCTCAATAATTTAACGTACTTCCATAATAATATTGTGGCATAGATAAAAGATTATTTTGGTAAATCGAGTTACTTGTCGTAGAGGTTTAAAACCTAGAAAGTACTAATGTTAAAGGTATTGCACCGGTTGTTCAATAAAGTTTGATTTTGCAGAATGACAAACGAGGTAAGCAACGCGATACGTTTACTAAACGATAAAAAAAATAGAAGTGGGTTTATGATTTTAGTAACAAAAAAACAATCACGATGGCTTCAACAAAACGCTTACCCCTACCAGGTACACGTACCTTATAGAAATAAACAAGTTTCTCTAGAATCGTTAAGGAACATTAATAATTTTGTTTTATTTAACCCGCGCGTGACCAAATTATGCGTCTTGATCAGCATGCTTACTTTCACACAATGAGTAATTTTCATTAACAGACAAAAGAAAACTTATTTCACAAAAAGGTTCCAGTCTAAGTAATTTTAGAACAAACTCTCTGTTGAAGATTGATCATAACTTAACTACCAACCTCAGAGTTTTAATACTTTTACCGATAGCTTGCAGTAATTTCAAGGCTGATTTAGATAAAAGTATTTGAAATTCCAACAATTATAAAAACTCTTTAAGGATGCAAAGTTAAAACAAAAATTCGAAAATTAACAGAATTAGAATTTCTTACATTTTCACTTAAATTCTGTTTTTCATATTTTTATTAATATACGCTGCTTAATTCATTTTCTCATTATAATGTTACCTGATAATTTAGTTTTTTTTCTAGATTTGAGATAGCATTCATTATAATATAGCAAAACACAATCGTATTACAAAGGCAAGTTTCAAGGTCGCTACTTTGATCAACACGACAAAGGTTAAAGTCCGCTGAATAGAATTTTAAAATTATGTGTACCACTTGTACTAAGTACAGATTTTTGGGGTCTAAACTATAACAGAGTGGTTATGCAAATTTTGGCAATTGAACTTTTACATGCAAAACTATTGAGGCATAATTGTACAAAGTTTATTGATGAAATACAATTTGTAAAATTTGGAATAAAAATTTCCTTCACTGAGTAGACACTAACAATTCTTGTTTAGCGGTGTTTGGCAAGAAAATGTCAAGAAATAATAGAATTAAATGCCATCTAATGGCACTTGGTGAAGTAAAAAGGTAAGAAAAAATAAAAAAGTACTTTGAATAGATAAGAGGACTACGTAGTCACCTCTTGTTAGTGAAAATAATTTCTTTACGCGTAAATTATTTTGGCTTTATTGAAGTATTCGTTTTAAATGGGTAATACTGTATTTTAAGTATATTTCGTTTACAGTCGCTGCAATATTTATTTCTTTTGTCCTTTGAGATTTTTAAATCGGTCGTCCTATTAATTAAGTTTGAAAGAAATGATTATTTCAATAGTTTTTATCATAGGTTTTTGTTGAAGTCTTAGGCACATTAGGCCGCTTGCTTTGGTGACTTAATGAATTCATTGTTTGTTCCATGACAAATCTTAAAAAAAAATTGTGTCGTTGTTAAACGTAACTTTTATATTTTAGTTAGGCTGGACTTAATCGTAAAATTACACCCCACGGTTAAATTTTGAGACCTATTAAAGTGTTAATTTTTTGTTGGGTTTTTTGCTTATGTAGAAAATAAGAAAAGGAGAAGGAAAGGAGAGTTTCAATGATTTATTTAAATTGTCAAGCGTAGGTAGTTGTCAAAAATTTGGTTTGTACAGCATATAACTACTCCAAAGCCATCCTAGTCTGGAAGTAAGATTTTCACATTAAGAAATGTTAATGTCATTAGTTTTATCCAGAAAAAGATGTTCAAGACTAATCGCTTAGTGCGATTGGGAGTGATTGAAAGATTGAACATAAATTGTAGAGAAACATGGGAATGGTAAATAGGGTAGAGAAAACGAGAAAAAGCAAAAAGATGCAAAATAATATAATAATATAATCGAAAATTTAGAAACGGTAAGAAAAAGAAGTGACAGTAAGATGAAGATAAGGATTTAAGTGAAAATAAGGAAGGTTACAGAGTAATGATTATAAAAAATGTTGCAAGAATTAAAATAAATGGGTAAATTTTCAGTAGAATTTTAGAAAAAAATGATGAAGTAAAGAGAATGAAGAATAAGAGTTAAAGATGTGGTAAAAATACTGAACGAAAATACAGAATGGTAGAAGGAGAACAAAATGTGTGAAAGAACAAGATAAACGTAGAAAAAGTGGATGACTGAAGAATTAAATAGAAAACAAATAATAGGAAAAATGGAATAAACTGAATGACATTTAGTTAATTTATGTTAAAAATATTTGACTTTCTTAACCAGATATGACATCAAACAAAATTAATTTTAATTTTAATTTAATTAAATGAATAATTAAAGAAATATTATCACCGATCGTTAACATAAGGCGGTGAACTAAAACCAATAGATGAATTAGTAACCTGAAGGTGAATTAGAAACCAAACTGTAAATTAGAATCTAAAAATAAATCAAACATTGTAGAACAAAAGAACATGTTAACTGACGCAAAAAATTGCTAGATCTGTCTTTTATGTGTGGAGTTTTCTAATATAGTGCATCCGAAAACGTCATTCTAAATTTCTTAAAATTGTGAAATTTTTAGACACACATGCATTTACAATTTCAAAAATTATTCTGGAATCTGTTATTTTCCAGTTAAATGATAACTGAATTCATATTTGCGACATTGAAATAAATTGTTAAATGCACAATAGGTCTATCAACGCAATAGTTCTCTTGAAAAATGAAAAGTTTTATTTACTTGACACCAAACAATTTTTTTTAAATTACATATTAAAGTTTTGAGCACTATTTTTTCTTTTACTGCAAACAATAGTTATTATTCATTTATGAATTATGACACTAAAAATAAGGTTGAGCTCAAAATAAACAAGGTTAGAATAACGCTTTGTAAAATATTGAGGCCGGCAATTCTATAAAAGAAAGAATGTTGAGTGAATAGCATTAAATAATTCTGGCCGTAATCCCTCACAAAATGTGAAAAACACTCAACGTCGAGGATTCACTACCCATTCATTCCACTGTTTCTCCTTTCTACTAAAGATTAAGTCACATTCAATCTTACAGAAATGGACTTACTATATAGGGCTGATCCCTGACTTGATTTCAAACCGGCTACTTTTGTTGTTGTTTTGGTGCCACTCCTTTAAAGAGAAAACTCCGGAGTTCCTCTACGGTGTATACTAGACGCCGGTTTAATCAGAGAAAGACCTGGAGTTCGACGTTTCGTGTTTAGATGCGTTTATTGACGTTCACTTACAGTTATCGTGATGTAGTATTTACATAAAGAATAAAAGTTGCGTAAGTCGTGAAACATAGTAAGTTCGCGTACTATGTGCTGATGTGTGTGATACTTGACGCCGCGATATCACATGTCGAGCAGGAGATTGCTGACCGGTTTGGATGTTAACAATGCGCTTGTGCTGATTAGCGTCGCGAACCAGTTGAGGCGAATTAAATGCCAAATCAAACTAAACTAATAAACTCGAACTTGAACTGATACTTCAACTGATGCTGATGGAACTTCGTTTTATATGTACAAAGTAGGTTTGTTTGCTTGGTAAGCAAGGTCGTTAGTAATGCTTCCAGGATTGTCAGCATTTCCTTAATTGCGTTAATTGCATGTTTAGATTTCGCGTTCCAATTGTTGCAATATGCGGATGTAGAAGTAATGAACGTGTATTGCGATGGGGTTGAGACGGCAACCCTATACCCCCAAATCTCTAGATTATACAAAATCCACTCATAAAAAAGGAAAAAAAAAAACAATAACAACTGATTATTGTGCTCCCCCTTTTTGAATTAACAATACTTCTAATGGGTTAGGTTTTTTGAAAAAATTTTAAGAATGAGTTTAGATTAAGAGGAGTAATCTCTTCTAACTTGAAAACATTTCTCGAAATAGTTCTAGCTTCTAAAAACTACGGCTTCACATGCTGTAAGAAGGTGAATCGGGGTTTCCTCCGACACATAGCAAAATCTACACATGGAGTTAGTTGCCACACTAATCTTGATAAAGTGTACCGTCAGAAAATCCGCAAAAATTTTTAGATGGTTTTTACTGACTGCTAAATAATTTCTGTACTCTATACCGGTGAAGTCAAATAGTAAAGTTTTAGACTACCTCAACCTCGGTAGTTTAACCTAGTGTTTAAATTTTCCTTTTGTTCCTAACCTCGGAGTCCTTCATATATTATGTGTTTGCCGATACCACAAAAGGCTCCACAATCTTTTGCTTGTTAACAGATATTCTATAGTCTAAACTGGGGTTACCTTTATTGCGTTCCCCTATTTTATTTATTTTTGTAGTAAGTTCTCACAATCCTTTAGCTGATGACACAGCTACTAAGCAATGAGATGACTGCCTGGTTGTTAGGCATAATATTGATATGTCCGCTGACATAACCCCAATTCAGATTGAACTGCACGCAGAGTTTAATTACATGTATTTTTCCTTAAAATATATTATAGTATTTGGTGCGTGATCTAAATACCTCTCTTCAGTACCCTCAGAGCAGTCTGGTGCTGGGAAGGTAATTATCCCAGCCATCCAATATTTTTTATTGCTTAGTGCTATTTTGAATTTACTTTGAAGTAGGAGGTTTTTGGTCATGTTGTCTCTGTGAGAAAGAAACAAGATGTATCTCATACTGATTGTTCTGTCTGTGTGATTGAGTCTTGTATTACCGTCCTTGTCAAGTTTTTCTAGGCGGAGAAGCGCTGGCCTGGCTCTTCTGTCAATAACTAGACGAAGAAAGGTTAGCCCTAAAAGATGCTTAATAGCTACTGTGGGAAAGTGCATATTGCTCCCGTGAAGCATATGCACGCAAATTTATGTATTTTGAGTTTCTTACTGGTGATGTTCAGAGCCTTGCCCACCGGAAGAATGCACCATACATAATATAAGGAGCATCATGCAGTACCTAGTGCAGCATTATATAACTATTACTAATTTCCCTAACTTCCTCTGCAGAAAAGACAAAAAACTGACGGGTCTATAAACCTTAGGGTTGGTGGTGTTTTCCGACGCTTTGACGCAAAATCACTTCAATACAGGATCATCTAGACACGAGATCATCTAAACTCGTGCTCATCTCAACGCCCTATTTTTTCTATTTTTAGTTTGTTTGTATTTTGGCAAGAACTGCAAACAACGCATGTAATTGATAATGATTTACATAAAAATTTAAAAAAAAATAAATAAACTTAAAATAAATTTTTAATATCTATACAGGGTGTCTCACCGGGAACGCCGTTAGCCGTATACGGAAAAGTATAAATAAAAAAAAATTGAAAATTTGGAGAATGACTAAAACTAATACGTCAAAGTCAACTAAATTATTTTCACTCTTCTGACATTTTGTTTGTACCGGAAGTCGTCATTACTTTTGTTACTGTAAATGGAACACCCTATAAATTATTACATTTTCGGATTCTACGTCAAATTTTGGGTCACTTTGTAAAACATTTCCTGTAACCAGGTTTCCTGATTTTAATTTTTTTAGTAAAATTTTGACAGTTGTGAAACCTTTTGGGGAACACCATATCGGGTTAATTTTTGGTTTGTATGAAGAAAATGGACTATAGCAACCATAGATTGAAAAATGTAATACAAAGTGTTTCAAATTTGTTGTTACATTTTGACATCTTCAAAAAGATTTTCTTTCAAATCGTGTAAGCATTGTTAGCATTACGGCTACTACTTTTGAAAATATTTGCAATTTTTTACAAGATTTGTTATCGAATTCGCCATGATTAGTACTATTTTGAAAAAGTTAAAAGATGATCTTGCACAAAGATGATCTTGCGTCGAGATGACCTCGTGTCGAGATAGTTTCTTTCGAAGATTGGCATTTTGCAAGTGGATAGAAAAAAATTTATCGACTCCCAGGGTTTTATACCGGCTTAGAGAGAATCTATTGCGCCTAGACGTCTCTCAGCATCCCTCATATTCTTCTTCGCAGTGTTCCTGACAGCCAGGGAAGTGCTTAGCAGAAGGAAAATATGACTCTCCTCTGCATTCTCTGTGACCCTACCGCCTGAGGCTAAATATTGAACAGTGCTTTGTATGCAACGGTTAAAGTATTGTTGGTGTAATATCGTAAATCAAAATAACGTTTGCGGACTTTTAATTATCTCTTGTACCTGCAAACTAAACTGTGAAAATGCAATACCATAGAATACACTTTTTTTCCGATTAATTCGCGTAATAAACTGTTCCTCTTTTAAGAAATTAAGTGTATCGACTAACAAAGTGTTGGATTTATCAGAAGAAAGCACACAAATGTAAGTAAATAGATTGTTTGCTTTGAGGAATTATCGTATATTGTGTTGGTGCGGATTTAAAAATGAGTTAAGTTATGATAGGACGCTCGTGAGTTTTTTTTGTTTCTTAGTTTTGTTGCTCAAATGAAACGAAATGAGGCGGAGTTCGTAAATTTCAAGTTGAGGTTAAAGAAATATTTTGTTCTAAATAAGGACTACAGTCCCAATTTATTTTACAAACTTGTTAACCTATAAATAGTACTTAGGTATAATCTTTGTTAAGGAAGTTAAAGACGCGCGGTACGGCTATTATCTTTTAGAATGTGTTTAATGTAAAAGAACACGACGTGGTGTAATTGAAGATAAACATGCATTTCAATAGAAAACCACACGTAATCCATGTTTCTTTTTTTAAACACGTTTCCTGTTTACGTTTTTTTAAATTTTTAGTAAGCATTTGTGCACATTTACAAAACACCTGGATGTCGCTCAATAAAACCCTAAATCTGACTTTAGCTATCTATAAAGGTAAGTGAGAGACATCTTTCTAGATTTCATCTCTCACCGTTGAGTTAGTTTGGCATTTTGCGACGCTGTGTTGCGTTTCGAGTTGCATGGCATAACAACCTTTAGTCAAACACACGTTAAAGATCATAAAAATTGCACAAAGCCGTTTCCAACATTACTAAACACTTTCTTTGTTAGTATTTTACAATTTAGTGAGAACGACGCAGTATTTAAGCTGAATTGTTTAATTTTCTTACGCATATCTCCGTAGTAATCCGCACTAAATTCTTATCCTTTGTTTCTAGTAAAACAAGAAAAGCAAAAATTCTTTACATACAGAATGTGCTTCACATTTACAGTTATTACAACTCCGCCTTGATTATATAACATTTTGAAAAAGTACATAATAAAACCAAAAATTAAAAGCCATAACTTTATTTGTTGAAAGCAAAACAAAAGCACTAAAAAATGCGATAATAAAACAAAAATAGTTTACAGGATCTTTTATTCCTTTTATTAAAGTATGTGAGCTTGCTGGTGGTGCGCGTAACGGCGCGTCAAAAATTTTGCATTTCCATAAAGCATCAATCACAAATTGACATCGCACTTACATAATAAAACACGAACGTTAATGTTTCATAACGACAATTAATATTTATTAAACTTTACTTTATTATTGACATTCAACCTGTTTAAATCAATTTAATAATAGCCGAGAACGCCGCAAATTTTAGATTATAATGTCAACTAAGTCATTAATCAATTTTATTATTAATTAAATATAGATAAGAATTTTGAAAGGTTGCAAAGCAATGACAGTTACACTGGAGGTCTGTTTCCAACGACAATGTTATTAAATAGAATATTGTAGTGACTTACTAAGTAAGTCTTTTACTTCTTAATTCTGTTGATCGAATAACCACAAGAAAATTTAAAGATAACCGATGAAGCGTGTTGTAATAACACGCCTGAATAAGCAACGGCAATTAGAATGGCAACTCTTAATGCGTGCATGTTTGCAGTTTGAAATTTTGATGGGGTTTCGGTTACGTTTAATCAAATTTAAAGTGACTGTTAATGTTAATGTAAGAACAGAATTTTAACAAAAGTTTCTATTATTAATTAATTGCATTTTTAACTTGTTATCTATTTTATGCTTATTTGTATTTCAACTGAGCGCAAATGTATTGCAGTCATCTTGGCTATAGAAAAATTACAACCACACTTCAGGTTATATATTAACTTGATCGTGCATTGCGTAAATACCCAAGTTATTTAAGAAAAGTTAACTTTTATATGCCGACATATTACCAGATCTATTTGTTGTGTTTTAAAACTAAAAGACAACAAAAAAAATCCGTTACTGAGGGTTTTTGAATGGCTATTTCTATCCTAAAATTTCATCTTGTATTAACTACCTTTGAACTATCAATTGCTTTTGAGAGTTGATTAGTATCGTTAAATGTACAAAGTTACACTTCAACTAAAAAAACAATGTTTTTTTGTCATCGTGGCAATCGAGAAGAATCATTACTTATTAATCATTCAAAGAAACCAATAATAGTCACGCGATAGCCTTGATTGTCTGCCAGTCTATTCGCGTTTTTAAAAGCTCAGATCCAATTTTTGTCTAATCCGTTACTGGCTGCTAATTAAAAGTATATTAGTTTGAAAAAATGCTAACGGATTCTTCCAATGTTCTATCTCTGTCAACTACTGCTCAGCTATTAATTGTTCTCAAAACATTCTTTATTAGCGAATAATGAATAATAGTAAATCAATAACGTTAAATGAACTAAGTTACATTACAACTGAAAAAGAATGTCTTGTTGTCATTGTTGCAATTGAGAAGCGTAATAATTAATTAATCGTTGGCAGAAGCCAATAATAATCACGCCATAATTAGTTGTTTAACGTTTTTAAAGAACTGGTTTTATCTCTGTCTAATCGTTTCTAAATTGCAAGTTTAAATAATTAGAAACCAATTTTTTTTGAAGAGTTAGGCCAAAAATCTCTAAAGGATCTTTATCTGAAAATTACAAATTGTATCTATCACATCGTTACTGGCTATTACTATTGAAATACCTTATATGACTAATCAGCGTTAAATAAAATCTCTATCATTATTGTAATTGAAAAAAGTTACAAGTACAAAATTCACTGTAATCATAAACCACTTAAATAATTACACATCATGCACCGCTCGCTGGGCATTCTAAATATTGGTGTTGTTTCTATAAAAAATTTCTTTTCTAATCTAACTAAAAGACATTATTTATTCTTGTAAATTATTTGCAAACTTTTAAGTATTATGCGCAACACATCACAAAACTTACGCAGGATATCTTGCAAGTAACAGGCAGTAAAATAGGTATAAGTCATTAATTGTTTAAAATTAAAAAGTCAATAAGGTCAAAACTTTGTTTCTAGTAATAACAATTCTATCTCTTCCTACTTCGCTGCAGTGTTTGTCTGACTGGTTAGTTTAATTAATTATTAATTAAGGTTGCCTTAGGTCTAGTAACGTTGAAGAACATCTTAACTCTGAATTTTATTTTCCATTTACTTGTCTTATCTTTTAAAACACTCTATTTGAATGAAAAATAAATAATAAATTATTAACGATAAATCCACGTAAATGCAGTTCAATTAAAAGAGAATGCCTTGTTGTCATTCTTGCAATTGAGAAACGGTGACACTATCTTAAAAGTTCAAAATTCTTGTAATTACGTAACATTTAAATAATTAAATTTCTTAATAAACGTATTGCTAGCATTTTGACTTATACAATGTAACTTGTACATCTTAAAATTAAAGTAAATGTGTTGTCATTGGAGTTGGGATTAAGTATTTAGTTTATTCTTGGGCAATTATTTAACATTATTAAAAGTCATATTCTCACATACTAAAATATAATTAAAAGGTGCTTTAAAATAAAAAAACAGAAAAATAAAATGAAAGATAAGATATTATCAAAAAGTCATGTGGCCGCTTAGGTTTTTCGCCCGTTTGTAAAAGGAACAATTGTTCTATCTTTGCTCACACGGTTTCAACGCGCAACTGATTGACTACTTTAAATAACTGTTAGCATATCAAGGGTGTATTAGACCAAGAAAAAGTAAATAACCATCTTTTACCAGCCACTCCTTTTGTTACCGTTTCTTTAAGATACTTAAATAAATAACGTTAAATAAAGTACACCACAACTGATAGAGAATGTTTTGTGGTTTTCTTTGCCATTGAAAAGCTTCATCTGCTCGTTAAGTAGTTCAACTTCAAGAATGTGATTTTTCCAAGATACTACATTGCGATGGGAATTGAGGCAAATTCTAATTTAGATCCAACTAGAGGTTGTTGATATAATGTACCTAATTTATTCGTTGGAGTCCCAAACAATTTCTTATCTTTTTTGGGAGAGTGATGCTGATGACCAGTTATGTACAAACGTTTAAATCGTTAACTCTAGTTATTATAATAAAACCTTGTAATTAAAGTTACCGGCAAGAGATACAGATGAAATACTGAGGGAAATATTAAAGTTTCTCAATTTGCAAAATTTTCAATTAATTAAAACCTATTTGTTTTGCAAGAGCACATTACACTAGATTAAAATTTGCTTTGAACTGGCTATTATAAATTGTTGTTAATTAATTAAGTGTGGCATAGGTCAAAGAACGATAAATTATTTTTGTCACAGAATTTTGATTCCTACTACTTTTTTTTTTCTTGACTATAACATTCTATCAAAGTAAAAATAAATAATAATTCAATAGTGTTAAACGGACGAGTCTATAATACAACAGAAAAAGAATGTCTGGTGATCTTCTTTCCAATCGAAGAACTTCATCTACTAAAATATTTAAAAAACACAAAAGTCTTGCTAAAAGCATCACTTGCTGATCAGTTTTATCTTAATAATGTGACAAATTTAGATTTTAATTTAAATTAAGATCGTTTGTATAAAATATCTAGTTTATTCGTGAAATTATTTCTTTTTTAGGGAAGGGTGGTAACGTTTAAATCTTAAATTTTGACTTATTATAATACACATACAAGGTGTCTTCAAAGTTACCGACGGCAAACGAGAGGTAGGTAATGGTAATGCTTGTAGTTGCTATTTAGAATGGTTAAATAAAAAAACCCTACAGAACTTTTTGTCTGAGAATTTCATCTTCTATCAACCACTCTATAAAAGTAGAAAATAAATAATGATAAATCATTAACATCAAATAAATAAACGGACAAATTCTGTTCTTAATCTAAGAAACTCTTAATTAGTTCGACGAATACATGACTCACCCAGAATCAGGTTTTATTCCGCTAAAGTTTGCTTTTGAATAACTATTTTAAATAATTATTAACTGCTTTAGATTAAAAAACGGCAAAGAACGTTTTGTCTCTTTTACCTATAAGTTTTCCTTTAAAACACTATATATGAGTAAAACAAAAACAAAATAGTCGACATGTACGCCACAAGCAAAAAAAAACAAACCCGACCACACTTGTGTTGCTAACACGTAATACTTAATAATATTTATCCCGTAATGTCTATATACAAGATGTACCAAACTTAGTTCACAAACTAAGAAATTCAAAATGCTGTCTCAAATATTTAGTTTATTCTTGAGACAACCTAAAACCGTAGAAAGAAAATTATAAATCGTTAACGTTACATGAAAGGAGCTAAGCTAAAAACCGAAAGGGAGTGTCTTGTGGTCTTCTTTGCCGTCGAGAAGCTTCATCTACTCAAATATTTTAAAATTACTGAACGTATCGCTTGCTAGGCAGTTCAACCTTAACTATGTAATTTTTGCAATATACTATATTGCAACGGAAATTGAAAAAAATTCTGATCTTAATCCAACCAGAGGTTTGTGGTATAATACACTTACTTTATTTGTAGGAGTTCCAAACAATTTTTTTGGGAGAGTGATGACCAATTATTTAAAAAAACGTTTAAATCGTAAAACCCAACTTATTATAAAACGTGTACAGGTTATCTTAAAATAAAAATTACCGGCATCAGACAAGATGAAATACTGACGCAAAAATTTACTTGACGTTTCTCAATCTACGGGATTCTCAATTAGTTTAAAGAACACATTGTTTCTCCTAAGATCAGATTACACTTAGTTAAAATTTGTTTTAAATAGCCACTTTAAATTGTTGTTAACTAATTGAGGGTGACATAAATCGAAAACGCTAAATTGTTTTTTGTCTCCTACTACCTATTTTTTTTGTTATTACAACCCAAAAACGTGAAAAATAAATATCAAATTATTTGTGTTAAACGGACCGGTCTACACTACAACCGAAAAAGAATGTCTGGTGACTTCCTTTGCAGATGAAAAACTCATCAACTCAAAAATTTAAACAGCATAAAAAATCTGTATAACACAAACTATTACGTTGTACATTACAATGGAAAACTACTCCCCTTCTTTCTTGGATATCATTTTAACAACCCAATAAAAATGGAAAGTAAATAATGATATATTATGAAAGTCAGATAAAGAAACAAACCAATACAACAAAAAACGCTAAAGGACGTTTTGTCTCAGAATTTGATCTCCTACTTAAGTTTTCACTTAAATTAATAAAAATTAAATAATAACAATAAAAGTCGTATACGAGTGTCCTTTAAATACATTAATACATAATGCCACTACACAATAAAAATTAAAGACAACTAAAGTTTCTTGCATCATATAGTGACTATAAAATTTAATGTGCAATGTATTTTCATTAAACTTTAACCCAAACAAAAACTTTGTCCATAATTTGTTTGGTTAAGTTAAATTATATTAACTTCTCATTATATTTATGCTCTCCATATGTTCATGAGTAAAAGTCTTGCATGCAACGCTGATACTGGTTAATTTAATTCTAATTTTAGCTCGCGTTTAAGTAATCAAAACCTTATAATTTGAACAACGACAACGCAAAGCTGCGACTGTAAATGAACAGGGCGGAACTTCTACCCTTAATTAACCGCACATCTACAAACAAACAATGTAATTTGAGTTGGATGTGAAACTAAACTTTAATAGCACATCTTTTGAGACATCCTCTTGAATATACTCGTATTCACACTTAGGGCGAGTGTTGCATATGATGTGTTTGATAATTATGATTATCCTCTTGGACTAATTATGATATATGCACCTATTTGAAACACTCGACGTAAGCACGAAAATGCAACTCTATTTTAATAAATAAAGTGGTTGTAACTTTTCTTCTAAAAAAAAATTGATATTGCGAATATATTTTTCTGTTGGTTGCGCTTTATTGCGATTCTCTGGAGTGATACAATAAACATTTTAACTGTAAATAATACTAAAAGCATGTACATTTTACGTAATGTTTTTGTATTTGTATGCGTTCAATGTAATTGATTAATGTTTTAATTGTTTTTTTTCTCTATCAAAGCACAAAAGTAACATCATCTGAGTGTTTATTATAATATTTCTACGTGGGAGGAATTAAACTAATACTCGATTTAAATTCACAATAAACCACAATTTTAAAATTTTATTCTGTCGTCCCTTGCGTTTATGGCTTACATTAATATAAACAAAATTGATGCTTAATGACTCTTATTAATGAACAATATTAGTATAGGCAACTTAACATACATCCCTGCAAAACTTTAAATCAAGTTGCTGTTTTACAAACATCTGCCAATAGAAATCTATATAAAATTTATTATTATTTGAATTTTTTAAAACTTTATTAGGTACGTTTTGTGAAATAATTAATTGTAAATGTGAAGCCAGCCTCATCGATAAAGAGTATTTTTAGTCCAATTGCGAAACCATTGAGAGTATTGGACACGTTAGGTTATGTTCCTTATTTTAGCAATTAAGATTCGTTCACAACACATCCATTTAGAAAGGGGGATTCACAATAGTATAATTCTACGTCAAAAATCCGCACACGTGTTCTTCATAATTTTATTAAAATTACTAAGTACGATCAATAAAAAAGTTTTGTGTCAAACTTGAACATTAAACGGTGTTAACCGCATTCTTTGTTAAGTTTCATCTGAATTTTGTTAAATTCTAAGATTTTTTTTGTGTTGCATTGCAATGAAACATGTTTCAAAGAGGTTTTTTTTCATGAAACGTTATGTACAGAAATAAAAGCACACGTTAGGATCATATACATAACAAAAGTAACACAATTTTGTAAATGAAACAAAACATGCAAAGTTGCTGTTACTTTACTGAATATTCAGTGTGTCTCACGATTGTTTGATCGTTTCCTGAAAAAGACAAAAATATTGAGCTTCTGGGGATCAGCCTTGCTTAGTTAGAAACATAATTTTAGTTTCGAAAACGGTGCTCTTGACATTTTCCAAAAACGTTTTTTTGGACAACAATAAGGTGCTTTTTGGGGACAAGATACGCACAAATTTTATTAAAAAAAGTTGTTCAGAATAAAAAACTTAGTATACGTGAAAATTAAAAGTCCTGGGCCTACTTTGATTTTTTTAATGTTTTTATTTTATAATTAGATTTTTGAGGAAACTGAAAAAACGTTACTTAAAAATACTGTTCAAAATAGATTAAAATGAATACTGTTATTCTGTACCTACAAGTCGTAATATCGTAAAATTGGAAGATCGAATCCTATGTTCTAAACGTAGCGGAAGATTTTATAGATTTGTATTATTTTAAAAATTCTTAGCTCTGTCAATTTTTTTTAGGTTTGTTTGTAAGGATTTGGGAGAAACTGTAAGTTCTTACGAGAATCTGTAGCTTACAGCAACACACAAAATTTCAATTTTTTACGCTACGATCTTCCGATCGCTACAATTTGTACACAGGCTACAATTCATTTGGCGATGACATTACTTAGAATAAATTGATGCATTTAAAATCGTATTAAAATTTTCCATTTCTGATGAGTCTTAAAAAAATGAAATACGTATAGGGTGGTTTTTTGTATATATTTTTAAAAAAATTAAATTTTTGGACAAATGGATAATAAGAATGTTGCAATATGCTGCATGTACATAAATTGTTACACCACGAAACTTGAAGATCAAGTACGCAGCACAACGAATGTCGGCGAGGGGGTAGATTTAGAATTGTCTCTCACTTACTTTTACAAAGACTAAAGGTTCTTAATTTGAGTCAAAGTCGGGATTGTCAAGCGCCACCTTAATTTTTTAATTGATTATGTCAAATGTTTACTAAAGAAAAAGGAAAAATGGAAAAACTTGATACAATAAAAGAATAACGTAAGTACGACCCGTTTCCTATTAACTAAAATTTTACAATGTTTTTTGACGCTTAACAACACAAACAAACAAATATGCTAAAACAACCACACTACCCCAGTACCGAGCGAGGTCTTACACCGCGTTCCTAAAACTAGTAAAAAAATATTGGGTTTGATCATGCTAGACCACTGAAAAAATTTACTACAACTCTAAAAATAATAAAATTAACCTAGACGGTACCTAATTAACTCAAATACGCGTAATCACAACAAAAGTCACTAACTTGCGGAAATGTCTGAAGTAAACGAATAGAGTACTTACAGTTGAGGTTTTCTTTTTAATCCATAAAGCGGAAGATGAACCATTAATTGAAGAATAATCCACCAAGACCCATTTGTATTAATCCGAAGTTTTGTGTAACATGCATATAACTATATTGCATGTTTCTTAAATAAAATTTCGTGTGCATAAGAGATAGTACAACATTCGCAGGGCGGTTATTTCGATTTCAACATCAATCAAACGTTATTCTCTTTTACGACACAAAACGAGAGGTCCTTTTTGTGGATACACACCTAGCTTAATTTTCACTCGCGCTTTCGAGAAGTTTGCATTTAAACTTTTGGCACTTACGGTATTTAAGCGGCTGTTTTAATTTAATTAAAAACAACATTAATCCGCGCTATTCGGTACATGTCAAACAACTACATGTCACCCGTCGAGAGTATGCTTAAAAACTAAACTCAAAACTATTAACAATTATCAGGTAAGGAAAGAAAGTCTCTCCTGTCATTTTTTTTTACATAAAGAACGTTACAAAAATTATTGCGCTAACATTTTCTCAGAAATAACAAACAAAACCGACAACTCAGAATTTTCGAACGTGGGTACAATCCGTATGTTATTCATTAGTCAAAACAAATCTCTATTTAATTGATAAAGGCGGCCGCCACCGAGCTGTTTTTCCAGGGAACAAACAAAAAAACCTTTGAGATATCAAAACAAAATGCGACATGAGATGCTTAAATTCGAAGTAATTGAGTATGAAAATTATTGAAATCGGCGTTTCATCAAAACCCTAATTGCTTGAACGTGACGATAAGCTATTCTCAACATCAACAGAATTAAAAATATCAAATAACCTAAAACAGTATTCCGACAAATATGACCATAAACACATGTGCATTGCAATGTAAATAAAATACTTTAAAAGTATAGTCTATTCCAATTCAAAAGAGCATAACCGGATCAAAATCATTTGCCCGTACAAAAAAAACAATTTTTCACCAATTCTATAGCCTTTGTTTTTTGTGTTATTTCTCCTTGACTTCGACTTTATAATAATATCTTAATTTTATACTGACGTCAATATCCTTTTACATAATCTTCTAAAGTGTTTTTTTTTGTTTTTCTTACTATGTGATTGTAGTGAGTAAATTTTTATCTATTTGTGTCAAACATTATTTATACAATATGACTCAGTAAAATAAAACAAAATGATTTTTTCATTCTTAAAGATAAATTTTTAATATAGCACTGTGAGTACAACCCATTAAAATTTTTAATCGGATGGTAAGAAAATAATACTTTACTTAAAACTTTTTCTGTACTAAAGGGTAACTGAAAATTCCAAATCTACCAATTTGTTTTTTAGATTATTCAACTTCTTTGTTTATACAACGAAAGAATTATTTTACACTTTAACACTTTATTAAAAACTTTAAGGGCTGTAGTTACACCGCAAATGGTTTGATGCAATTTATCGACAATTTAAAAAAAAAGTAAGCTTCCTTAGGAAACAAGTTTGACGTATCTGTGTGTTTTTTTTTAACATTCATTTTTAATTATTAAAAAAGAATCAAAGCTTCATACCATTTGCATGGCATATTCTGAACTAAACATTTGTTCTACTGTAAACCCATTGGTTTGTGTCGTTTTCAATTCTTGATACTTTCCATTCTCTCTTCCTACTTTATTTCTAACAACTGGTGTGTAGAGTATGTGTGACGTTCCTAATTTAGAGCAAAACAATCGGACAAACTCTTACCTAATAATTGGTTAACTCTCACATCGAATATATGTTGTTAAGAGTTGCCATTACATATTAATTTCTTGTTCAGAATGTAAAAAATGGCAACGATGAATAGATAATTTCAAAACACACATAATTAAGAAACAAAAATTGATTACACAATAAAAAGTAAAAGGATTCACTTATAAGTGGGTAGTAAATAGTTTAAACAAAAGTAAATACGTGAATTGTAAAACTGCATATTTTAAGCATACATTTTAATAGGAATTGGATCCATTTCTTTTAGTGAATCGATAAATAGATTTCTTAATTAAAATTTTTGGTTATATCCCCAAAATATTGCATGAGCGATACAAGAAAATACAGCAACAGTTCTACTTCTGTAACAATAGACAAGATGGAATGTAGTAAATATGACGGTAAGATAAATTATAAAACCCAAGATAATTGTAAAAGAAACAGATACATGACCCTAAAGCAAAATGACGCAATTAAATAAGGTAAATATTAACAAAAATTAGCTTTTTAAAATAATTTTTAGACATTTTTAATAATGATGTTTTCAAAAGCAGTACGTCACGTTCACCGTGAAAAATAAATAATAAAGTGTGTTCCGGGGTTCACTCCTAGCGACAAAGACATTCCATAGAAATAAATAAATTTAGAAAACATATACGGCGTGACTTAAAGAAAATATATACAGTTTCTACCACAAAACATACACATTAAAATCGTTTGATGTAATAGGAAAAATTAATAAAAATAAAATTAAAGTTACAACGTAACACTGGAATCCGCTTTCTCATCGGCTCCAGATAAAGATAAAGAAAACACATGTTACTACCACCATCAAGTTCGCCTTTGGAACTATTACCCAAAATTCTTAACCAAAAACTTGTATCTGAATGTTATTATTAATGCATGGGTAAATGTAATTTAGAATTGATTTTCAGAAACTGGTCTTTATTATTGAAACTACAAGAGATCGTCACATCTTTTTATATTTTAACTATGCCGTTTGTTTATGTTGGCACACCCGGTGTATCAATTGGCGATATTGTTGTCACATATTCACACGTGTTGGTGCGGTTTTCCTCTCAGGCAATAACTGCTTTTTAGCAGGTATTGGGAGAAAAAACAACTATGTATGTAATGTGAGATATCCTGTAGTTACAGAGTTCGAATTAAAGTTAAATTGTGGATGCACTTTTATTGGATATAACAGAGGTTTACTTGGAAATAGGAAGCGGTTTTGCTGTTATCGGTTATACTCAAGCTTGGTACGTCGGCTGTAAACTAAACAGAAACTAACTGTTTAACAAAGATGGTTTCAGATTGTTAAAGAACACGATAAAGGAGCATAACCTAATATATGGCCTTGAAATTAAAATTGTGTTTGAAAATTATATCTGAAGGAATCTTCGTATAGGAACAACGTTAAGTAACTTCAATATTAGGCTGCGTTATAGGGCCAACTGTGATTTATGTGTTATGTATGGTGCCCCAGAAGATTAGTATAATATAATAGACAGCGTGTTAATTAAGTACTTGTACAAACTTTAGAGAGTAAATCGTTGACTAATTTTAAGATAAAAAGTTTGTATAAACATGGGCTGGGCTCGAAACGACTTAGTTTCTAAGATACAGTGCGTCCAAAAAAACTATTTTATTGGGTTTATTGCTTATATTTTTGTCAAATAACATAGCAATTAGACGAACTTTGGGATACTGGGTATATTGATGACGAAAAACGCAAATATTAACTTATATTTTTGTTTAACGTTAGAGGGCGCCATATGCAATTTTGTTTTTGAATTTAATAAACCATAATTTGTTGTGTCGCACTTAAAGTTATTTTTGACTAGGCAAACCTGTTTTCTATTCAGTTTTACATAGAAAAGGAACTCTTGGTATTTGTCGCTAAAAGCAGCCATTTTGGATAAAAACGGGGTTGAAATTAAATCTGCGTTTTTAAGTTAGATTTTTTCCGAGTTTTTCAAGAATAAGAGGAAAAATACAAATCGGCCGTGGATTACAAATGGACAAGAAAAAGTCCGTCACTGGACCCGCTACGAGAGCAGTAGCCCCACCAGTCAACTCTTCAAAGCCCGTCATTTCCATAACGCGTGCCTTTGGCACGCCCTCTAACGCAACGCGTGCCACCGCCACGCTGACCGACTCGATAGCTACAATAACGCAAAGAATTGATTCCGAATTTAATTGAGTACTGATTCGCAAAATAAACACAGGGTTTACGCAAAAAAATTTGCATTTTTTTGAACAATAAAAAGTTACTTATAAACAGCACTTACAATTCAACGTTTCATACACCCGAAACAACCGTCAAAGACAACCTCAATTGGGGTCCACCTAGAGATGGTTTCAGTAGTTAAAGAAACAATAAAATAACAATCTAAAGACACCATCAATGACCCAAATATTGACGGGAAACTGTTTCATGCGGTGACTTAAACTTAAAGTCAGAAAATAGAATTCTAATCTTATTAAGTTTTTGGACTAGTTTCAAAAAAATGTTCTGCGCCATGTAACGATTGTGGTTCACAAATAATAAAAATAAAAAAAAGTGACGGCTCTAGCGATACAACCTAGACAAAAAAAAATAACAATACTATTTTGGCTCAAAACAGCGCACTAAATTCATGAAAGATCCCGTACTTGTAAGGGTTAGCACAGCAGTGTCCGGCTTAGTTGGTGAGTTGGGGAGGTCCTTGAGAAACTGAAAAAATAAACTGCTGCGTAACGAGGCGCCACCTGCTGGGTAATAGAGAGAAATAAAACCGACCAACAGAAATTCAATAGGTTTTACTTAAGGTCTACTACGCTAAAACAAACACAAATCAGAAAGACAAATAGACATCTAAATGTAGCAAATACAACTTAAAATACTAGGAGAATATGTGAGAAGTAAAAGATTCTGTCGCATAAAACTTACGGCCGTTAGCAACAACAAATTAATTAAAGCTCGCAATCAAATATGTCTAAATTCAGTTAAGATTTTGTTTGTTACATCCCAAATTAAAATTAGCGTACCAATTGAAGATTGGTGATTAAGGAAACTTGACGTACACACGTCACTCACACACGGTGACTTAAAAACTACAATTAAAATTAAACGCCAACCCAAAAAGCCTTTTGTTTTAGCTTCACCCACTTTATCTAAAGCGCCCAATCTCTTAAGGACCTAATGAAAACAAAACCGAACGTCGGTGGATGGAGTCTACCCCAAATAAAAATTTGCTTATATACTAGGGACTTAAACCGTTTAATGTCACATGTACGTGAGCTTTATACGCATGCGAAGTTAATAGGTTCCTTAAACAATAAATTTAGTTGTGTACTGAGACATGCAGTTCCGATAAAGAAGGTTCTTGTTAACGACAGCAGTTGACAGTTATTAGAAGATCGGTAGCCACAGGATTTCCTTTAGGAAAACTAGACGACAAAGCTCGGAAAGCAGATTTGTTTTTTCCAGGCACACCGGGTGAACGACCCCTTCAGCCGGTTGAGTGCATCGGCCGTTGGCAGCTTTGATGTAGGCAAATCGTGGTAGTCGTCACCTTGTTATAGCGAAGGATTTTTAATTAATCATGCCAGCACCTTCAGGAATTATCCAGATGGTAATACACAAGTAAAGTATGAGGTCAAGACACGTGCTAAAGCATACGAAATGCTCCTCTGGAAATTACCAACTTGATTCCTGCTAGTAAAAATGGTCATGAAAATAATTCTAAGGCCAAATCGTCAACAATGTTTCTTCTTCCATTTTGTTCTAGCGAGCTGATAACTCTATTAAGCAAACGATTGAATAACAAAACATCATCTGGGCCTGATGAAGTGCCTAATTTTCTAATTAAACAAATTCTACCGGAAATTATCGACCAATTAGTATTTCTAATAAACTTATCTTTCTTAAATGGGCAATTTCCGTCAAGGTTGAAAATAGGTAAAATAATACCTGTACCTAAAAAAGGGGATTCATTCAACCATAATAATTATAGACCAATTACTATAAGTAGCACTTTCTCAAGAATATTTGAATACTGTTTCTTAGAACGTCTAACAAAATTTGTCCAAAAATTCGCCATCTTAAATGACAACCAACACGGTTATCAATCAGGCCGATCTACTTTTACCGCTATGATGGAGCTATACCTAAAAAATTATTGAGGCAATTGAGTGTGGTGAATGTCCAGTAACAATTTTTGCGACCTTCCAAAGCTTTCGACTGTGTGGACCATTTGCTCTTAAAACAAGTTCTGTATAAAAACGGAATTAGAGGATTACCTCTACGTTGGGTAGATTCCTTTTAAGAAACCGGAAGCAATACGTATCTATAAAACATGTTAAAGATAACATATGTACCACAGTAAATTCAGACACTTTGACTGTAAACATAGGAGTGCCACAAGGGTCAGTACTGGCCCCTTCCTGTTTGTGCTATTTCTTAACAATCTAAATCTTGCACATTTAGAAGCCTCAATGATCTTCTACGCTGATGATACATCAGTAAACATATCAGATAAAAACCTAGATACTCTTCCATTTAAAATTAACACAGTTGCGGATAAAATAGGTTCATTGTTTTCTTCTCATAAATTATTTCTAAATACATCAAAGACAGCTCTCATACAATTTCATAATAGACAAAAAGAGTGCAAGAAACTAGATGTCAATATTAGTTCTTCTAGCGTGTCAAATGTAGAGAATACAAAATTTCTTGGAGTTTATTTCGATAAACATCTAAACTTTAATAAACATTGTAGTGAGTTGGTATCGAAAATAAATTCTTTAACATTTCTATTTAGGAATTTAAGATCGGTTTTTGGGCAACGTCAGCTAATCATGGTATACAATGCGATTATCGAGTCTAGACTTAGATACGGACTCTGTCTGTGGGGCACTTCTTCCAGTGCAATAAATGTCTTTCTAGCTCAGAAACGTGTGATAAGGTGTATTGCGGGAGTTCCCCCTTCACAAACTTGCAGAAACATCTTTATAGAATATAGAATTCTACCACTTCCATGTTTGGTGATTCTTGAACTGAGCAATTACATTTTTAAAAATAAAAGCAGATTTGTAACAAGGTTTGATGTACATGGTAGACAAACAAGAAAAATAAAGAACTCAAATTACCATATAGAAAATACAAAATATCATTGACAGCGCCGGATTGCATAGGTGTGAAAATTTATAATCACTTACCCAATCATATTAAAAATAGTAAATCACCTGTAATATTTAACCAGAAGGTAAACAAGTTTCTAATGGAACATAGTTTTTATTCATTAGATGACTTTTTAATAATAGAATTATATAATTAGATGTTTTAAAGTAATTTACACGACTACTTCTATATTTATAACATATATAAATTTTATTTTTATATTTTATATTACGTATATTTACATTGTATTATGTTGTTATATTGTTGACGTCTCCAATACTATTGTATGTCAAAGGAGTTAATAAATATTATTATTATTATTACGTTACGTAATTAGAAATTAACACAACCACGAGACAAACAAAAGAAATACAAAAAGAAGTCACTTACAGTGAATGCGGTTGGATTTATATTTACACACCAATTTAACTTGGAATTATTAAAGCCACATTAATATTTTACGTGTAAATTTTTAGCTTCACGAAGCACGCCAACAACCACCCAATAAAAGCTCGTCGTTTCGATAAATTTTGTAAATAATCGATCCACGAATGAGAAAAATCGTAGCGTAAGCGGTAAATTTGATTTTTATTGTAACATGCAACTTACGACAACCGTTACTCAGAAGACTTGCGACTTACGTTTGGGTTCTAGCAATTTGAACTGTAACAGCCACAGTAGTTTATAATTTGGTTTCGTGTTAACTTCTAATAGGGTAATAAAATTTCTAATTACAAAAACAATATTAAAAATTAACACGTTTTTTAAAATTCTCTTCAAACTTGCGTAATAGTTATTTAAGCACATACACCTAACTGAAATTATTTGTGACGCACATCCGAGTTTACGTATTTAGTTTAATCGGGTAAACTAAATACCACCCACACTTAAGGTCAATCAAGTTTTACCAACACAAGGGGATTGTCGAATCAGATGTGAGCTTTTCTTAAGATGAAAAATTCCTAATTACGTTGGTAATTCTTAATTGGGGACAATTTCACTATGTATTCCTCTAGCACACGTGCAAACACAAATTTAACATTCATGCAATCTAATAAGGAGATGGCTGATGCACTGGAAAAATGTGTAGATCCAAATTCACACATTTTACAGCGACCAAAAATAAATTATATTGTGGCTGCTAAACAATTACAAACAAAAAAAGTAATAGAATAAAATTTAAAAAAATTGTCAATAAAGGGAAACAAAAACTCTTCTTCTCATAAGATTAATTATTGAGGTTTAAAGATCTTATTGTTCATTGCTGGTTAGATTGAGAATTCGCAATTTTTTTGATAATTTTTAATTGTGTACATTGCACACCATACCCCTCTGTGATTGTCACACACGTGCAAATACAAATTTAACATTTATGCAATCAAAAAAAGAAGAGGCTGATACACAGGAAAAATTTATATATCTAAAACAACAAAAGTAATTGAATAAAATGCGAAAAAAACAAAATGTAAAAATTGCAGAATGAATAAAATATATAAATCTGGGGCGTTTCTTACATTTTCCCTCAATTAAATTTCCTACAGAAGTATCAGTAATTTGCAAAATCCAAAAACGTTTTGACCCCCTCGCTTTCTTAATTCTTTTAATCAATCTTAAATTAACTCCATTAGTCAAAGAAGAATGCAATTTAACAAAAAAATGTCAACATAAAACGTTAAAACTTACTGGAAAAAAAACATCAAATGTACACAAAGATTGCCATTAAATAATTAATTTTTTTTGAGTTTCAGTTGAAATATAAATTCAGAACAGAAAAATAAATTTAACCAAAAACGAAAGTGACAGAGAAAAACAATACGGCAGCTATAATAGCAAACTTCGAAACGAACTGCCTTACAAAATTATCTTGATTTTTGTGTTTATGTGATATTTTTTGGCACAAGGCCATATCATTATGATACTTATTAATAGCATAAAATAAAAGTTTTAATTATCTGATGTTATCGGTGTAGCATTACTTAAATAATATATATTTTGAAGTTTTGATAGAATCTTAAATTCTTTAGACAATTACATACCAAAAAAACAAAAGTAATTTAAATTCGCTCTATAGTTATATCAACGCGTTTTATGAAAAACGAGTTTAAAAAAAAGTTTGAATATTATTTTAATATCAAGGTGTAGGTAGTTTATTGATTTTTTTATGTATTGCAAAACCTTATTAAATTAAACGCTTACATTCGCAGAAACAGATGTAATATTTTAACATCTGCAGAAGTAGGTCAATATGCACTCATTTTTAATAAAATGTATTTAAAGATTCTTTGAAATTTCTAGTAGTAGTAATAGATTTCTCTTCTTTCTTCTTTTTATTTTCTTAGGTAGTTTAGAAATTTATTTTTATTTTTATTATTAATTATTCCTTCACACTGTTTTAGTTCAATTGAAATAGGCAAAAGTAAACAGTTGACTGAAATCAGTTTGTCGTTTTAGTGGATAAAATGTCAAAAAATTGTTTAAGAAAGCCATCGGGTTTTTAAAGAAAAATATTAATTTAGCGACAGACTGTCGCTGATAAAAGACAACAAACAAAAGTGCCTTATATAAAAGTTTTGTCAGATACGATTCAAATAAATTGAGGGAAAAGTTTTAGAAAATTATTAACTTGAACCAACTTTTCTAAGCGTCATCTAGTTGTAGATCTCAAATAACCTGTTAAAAATACGTTTAAAATAAAATAAATTTAAAAGGTAAATTAATAACAGAAGCAACCCTCTTCAGTAAAACCGAAAAAAAAAAATCTATCCCAAAACGAAGGTAACAGTATCAATTGATCACTAGCCTGTAACAGAACTACTTGTAACATGTGACTTGAACGTTGCCTTCTTTATGTGAGAATCCTAAAAACTAATTAAAGGGATTAAGTCATGGAAGAGTATGACACACAATTGGCAGTACTCCGACCTCTCACAAAAGAAGTCAAACTTTTGGCTTGACATCACTTTGTTGGGTCTAGACAAAATAATAAATAGCTAGCCCGTAACAAATAAGTAAAGCACTCAGACCATACATATATCACATAAATACTACAAAGAGTGATATCTTTGTTCCCCATAGATGAACATCAAGTACATTCCGGAGAAGAACCTGAAAACAAACACTCCCGTAATACTGTCTTTAGCCCAGACGTTTTTCAAAAAATGACTACAGACCTCTGTAATAAATTCTTCCGTTCTTCTAGAAGTTTATCTCGAATGGTGAACTTTAGAAGTTAAGGCGGTTTACCTGACGGGTAAAAATAACATGAGCACGTTTTAACGTCATTGAGTAATTCATAAACGACCACGATCTACAGGAGTTAGAAAAAATATAAGAGGCAACAAAAAAAAACACGTAAATACGAAAGAAAAGGAGAAATCTATGTACAGTTCTAGATAACAAGATGTGGGGTAAAGCTTAGTCCTCAAAAATTAAATAAGGCATGATTCATCAATCATCTCACTCCAAATATAAAAATAGAAACCATAAAAGTTATTTTTCTACAGAATTAAGTATTAAGTATTAAGCTGGCAAAAGTACGCCAAAAAAGTTAAAACAAATTTTGATTTGCCTTTTCTAAAAAAATTTCATATTTTGGCCAATCCCCTTAATTATTTTCAAAATAGACAAAAAATGTGTCAATCACTTTCACTCCAATGCTATTAGAGCTTCTCCAAAAAGTTACCTCTGGTAAAAAAACAAAGGTCTTTCATTCCTCTTTAAGATGAGGCTACTCTAACAACAGTGAGCAACTTCACCGCTAAAGCGATTACTTCTTCTATGATCAATTCCTTTTTAAAAACCTTTGTGATTTTTAACAATTTATGATTCTCTCATTCTGCTTTCGTTTGTTTATAACAAATTCTTTAAAAAAGGTTTTCGTACACACACTACATTTTTCAGTTAAGATTACCACAAGTTGTAATTAGTCCAACCGCAATTTGTGGTTGAGTCAACATAATTTTGGTAGTTGCAGTGACTTCATATAGCGGCGCAGTGCGGCGACCACTATGTAAAGACAAACTGCACGTCGACTGCAGCGAACGTCCGTATATGCCTAGTAGTAGTGTTTATATATAAAAAAAATAGTTCTCCAAGATTCGAGGACCTTTTTCTGGTTAGACCTACTGCAAAATGTGGCTCGTATATGGTTCCCCTTTGTAATAACGTGCCTATCAATATTTCAGATTATATTTTTAGTCAAAAAGATGCCGTTTATTTGGCAAATACGGTAATCAGATAATTAATTATTTAGCACCAAGTTGCCTTGGTTTGGTATGATTGGATCTGTCAAAGTTATTTCAGTGATTGATTTAAAAATTCTAATCTGACCGGCAAAAGAATTAACATCTTCTATTAATATGTTATGTCGTTAGTGTGAACGCACACCTACTCTCGATTCATTTTCAAATCTACGAGGCTGGTTCAATAAATACACGTTCGAACGGTGGTACATGTAAGCTGTTTATTTACACTAAACAAAATTGCCATTACTACAAAGACATGCATCCCACTGCTTCACAAGACGCTGTATACCGGTGTGGTACCAGTCCATTGGCTGTTCGCGGAACCATTTCAAAACTGCCTGCTTGACTTGAGCGTCCGACTGGAATCGCTGTCCCTTAAGTGCCTTCTTCAATGGTCCGAAGATATAGAAGTCACAGGGTGAAAGATCCGGGCTGTAAGGGGGTGCTCTAAAATCTCCCACCTCATCCGCTCCATCTGTGATTTGATGATGTTAGCTGTATGCGGACGGGCCCATCTGTGAACTTCCGACACCATTCCACGACTGTGGTTTTGAAGGACACTCTCCACCATAAACATTTTGCATTTTCCCATAAATCTAAACTGGAGTGTTGCCCTCAGCATGCAGAAACTGTATGACTGCTCGGTAATCGGTTTTGGACGCTCCAACTATAAGACCTGCCATAATGAAACGCGCACAACAACTGTCTCCTGTACGAATATCACGAGGGATGTGTCACAATAGACAGCTATATAGCAGCCGCTGGCCTACGCAAATTTGTACGATTATAGCTCCACTAACAATCGTTTCACAGCGCTCGAACGTGTATTTATTGAACTAGCCTCGTATACAAAAATCAACCTTTTTCAAATTCGTCTCACATTAGAACGGCTTAAGATATTTTTGTTTCAAAAAAGTTTCGAGTTTACGAAAGATGTGTCTTTATTTTTCGATTTAGATTTTTTTTGTACGAGGGCATCTTCGAGGTTAAAAAATGTTAAAAATAGTCAAAAATTTCAAACAAATTGAGCCGTAAGTTGACCACAACTCGCTTATTTACGGACCGATTTTCAAAATTCAAAAGCATCATACGCGGATAAAGAAACAAAATTTTTGGCCGTTTCAGTTTTGTTAGACCTCGCGTGTTTTCAAAAGTTATAAGCAAAAACTGTTTCCGACAAAATTTCATTCGAAAACTAAAACGGCCATAATTTCTAAATTATAACAGATAAAAAAATTTATTTAAAAAAACGTTCCTTTATGACCCTGTCACATAATGTTTAAAAAATTTATCATTTTAAAAATTTTTTTTAAGGAATTTTACATTGTTATACGAATACTGTAATTTTTATAACTCCGGAACCATATTACGTAAAAACACGATTAAAAATCAAAATATTCGTAGTTTTGCAAATTTTCGAATGGTTTAACTGTAGAGGATTCAATTTCACCCAAAAATCTTAGTATGCACGAACTTGATGACTCACACGCGTAACTGCGAGCGTTATGCGAACCAAACAGTCAATTTCACATAAATAAACTTTGTTGTATTACGTTAAAGCGGTCGAGCCAATAAATCCGCTTCTAAATATTTTTTAATAAATAATTTCTATTCGGACTGCGTCCATATCTTTTATATTAATATGTTATGTCGTTTGTGCGTCCTCACCTACTCTCGATTCGTTGCGAGCGCACACCCGAATACTCTCGACTCATTTGTACGAATTCACATGAGTACATACTCTGCATTCATATTGATTACTCAACTGATGAATGTTAATGTAAGTGCTAATTATTGTTCATGACTGTCTGCTCTTTAGAAGCTAATTTATTTTTGTGACTTAACGCATGCGTAGCATGCTGGCTTTGTCTAGTACGATAATTAAACAAGACCTTAATAAATAATCTACTTGCCTTTTTCTATTGATATTTTCGAAAGCACAATTATTTCAAAGATCATCGTGGATTGATAAATAGTAGTAGTAGACATGGTTGATGAAAATCAATGTAAGGTTAGAAGTAGGGGAGAGGTATGTGGTTATAACAATATATGAAAAGTAAATCAAAACAACAAGAAGATAAATTGAAAAGGCGGTTAATGAAAATGAAGAAAGGGGAATTTTAATGTCAGAATTGAAGAGGAGGGGAAATAATGATAAGTGGAAAAGCAAAAATAAGAAGATCTATGAACAAGAAAATAAATAAGCAGAGAAAAAATTGCTAGAGTTACGTAAAGAAAAAGAATAAATAATAATTAACGGCAACATGGAGGAAGAGGGAAAGGGAGATTATACGTTTATATTAAATTAATCTGTAATAGACTACGTAATGGTGAACGAAAGTTTTATGATAAGAGAGGAAGAGAAACCGGATTAACAGCCGCTGGCATTAACTGTGGTGGAAAAAGATGAAGAAGATAAAGAAGAGAACAGGGAAGAATGGGTGGAGAAGAAGATATGGACAAAAGGTAGTATAGAAAGGTATAAAGAAAACTGGAGATAATAAACCAAGATCAGGAAACAACGGAAGAAATTGATGAGGAGATAAGAAAATGGAAGAAGCAACTTAAAAAGAAGATTCAGGAAAAAAAGTGATGGAATAGACACTGGCAAATAGCGAAAAACAAATGAGAAGAGGATGGAAAACGGAAAATTGGATATAGATGTATACAGAAACAAAAAAGGTTTGTAAAACCACAAAGGAAGAATACAAAAAAAGATTGATAAAAGAGATCAGCAAAATAAAAACAAAGGACAGACTTGGGAGTTTTTAAAAAGAAGAAGAAAACAGAACAAAGGATAGAAATAAAAATAAATGAAGAAAAATAGGGGAACATTCTAAGAGCTTACTAGGAGAAATAAAAAAATTAAAAATGATGGGAAGTAGAGAGAGAGAGAGGAATTGAAGAAGTGGAATTAGAAGAAACGATAGAAAAACTAAAACTAAAAGCGGGAAGTTCGGACAGGATAGTGGAGAATCAGAAAACATATAGATGGATATGGAAAGTTAAAAGACAATAATAAAGGGAAACAATAATGTGTCTAATTTATAAAGGAGGGGATAAGAAGAAAATTAAAAACTATAGAGGGATAAGTTTAACTAACGTAGGATACAAAGGACACGAATTGTAGAATCAGAGTGGGAAAAGAATAGGAAACAAAGATGTTCGTTAAGTACTTCTTTATTTTCTTTGTCTATTAGGGATGTAGAAAAATAATTGAAGAGACACCAGGTAGGAGAAAGAAAAAAATATGGATATTGATATATACGGACAACATAGTTTGCGATAGAAAAATAAAGCATAAAACAAAAATTAAATTTAAAAGAAAAAAAGGAAAAAGAAAAAGTATCATGGCGTTGGGGAGAGAAGAAATAGAGATCGTAGACAAATACTAGTATCTAGGATATTTCCTAAAATACGATATCAAGGATAGTGATCAAATGGAAAGAAAGTGAAATAACACACTCGACAAGTGTGGAGAACAGGAAACAGAATATTTGGGAAAGATTTGAATTATTATTAAGGCTATTCGAGAGGATAGTCAAAGAAGTAATGATGTACGGGGCAGGAGTGTTGGGATGGAAGGAATGGGTGAAAATACAAGGTTACTAGTAGTACTAAAAGTGGACATTTGGATTAGAAAGGGAAACACTAGGATGCATAGTACAAGAAGAATCAAAATAGAGAAAATAAGAATTTAAAAAGAAGAAGAGCGATGAGGTATGAGGAAAAGATGGAAAGGAAGAAATATATTAAAATATTATTCAAATGTTAGAAATACATAGAATAGAATTTCAAAAATAAAGTATGGTGAAAGTGAAAGGAAATTATTCTATAAAAGGGAGGGTTATGTGAGAAAGAAAATTACAAAAATGAAGAGAGAAGAAAAAATAGAAGCAAATATAGTAATAAGAAATCAAGATACACAAAACTAAAATAATTACTGCGGCGTTATTTTTTATTTAAATAGAAATTAATAAATAATTTACTTGCTTATCAACTTAAACAATTTTTTTACTAAAATTAATCTACACCAGGCAACACAATTATTTGAAAGTGCGTCGTGGTTCGATAGATTTCAGTTAGCTCAATTAAAGCTAAAATAATTATCCCGGTGCTATTTAATTTTATATGAATAAATAAATTTAAAGTCAATCATAAAAAATCTAAATATTTAATCAACCCAACTAGAAAATCAAGACGATTGTTTTGCATTTGAAATTATCACTTCGATGACGATATTGTGAATAACAATCAATTGTCTGTTATAGTGAACTGTAGGCATTTCTTAGTTAAACATGGTGCCACCAATGATGATACATTTGTCATTATTTTCTGATGTACAAAATAACGTACCGATCATTGTATGAATAAGACATAGATATGTGTAAAATAAAGGGAAAGATGTACTATATGCGTTATGAATAAAGTTACTTAATTGAAGTAAAATGTGTGTCTTGCGACATCTTGTGTAAAGATTGACACGTATGAATAGTATAAACTAAGAAAAATGCCAACAGTTGTTGTGTTACAAAACATTAAAGCTATCGCTTAGATAGCGCTTTGCACTTTAACACACACATGCCGTTACAGTTAACTGTTGGCATTTTCTTAGTTTTTTAATTGACATTAATTTCATTTAAGTAGAAGTTCTGTCAAATGTCGGTCGCTGTCATTCTTGTTTCATTCTGTATTTTAGGTTATGAATTAATGTCATTTGTTACTTTTTAAGGTTAGTATTTCAACTGACAACCACATATATTGCCAACACTGTTTTAGTTACTTTCTAATTTTAACCAGTAACTAAATAGTAAATGCTGAAATTGAGTCAAAAGTTTTAAATATTGATTCGTATGCACATACTTATGAGGAAGGGATTTTCTTTCCTGGCAAGAAGTTTATACCATTATTTACGTGTCATTTATACATGAGATGTCGTTAAAACACATATTTTACGTATCGAAAGAGTTTTTATTCAAGACGTTAATTTGTGCACGGTTAATTACGATAGTTTAATTTTTTAAAAGCCGTTAGCCTACAGTGCTGCCTAGCAATCATTTGCAAGAAGTATTGACAGAATAATCACAAAACAACTTGAATAGGTAATCCCTAATACAATTTTTCTTTGAATTAATATTCGATTTATTACTTTCTTTAACTTATAATAATTTATTCAATAAAACGTTCATAAATAAAAAAGAAGAAAAACTATTCATGTTTCGTTAGTAGAATCACACTAAATAATTAAAGCTCTAGACCTGTTTCAGCAATATGACATCACAAATTACGCTAAAAACGTAATTCACAAAAATAAAATAGTTATCATAAATTTTGAAGATAGACGGTGAATTAAATTCCAGCGATGAATTAAAACTCAAAGGTGAATTAGAAATCAAACAATGGTTAAATAGGCACGCATGATTAAATATAGAAAGTTTATTT
Organism: Abscondita cerata; assembly: GCA_030710515.1. Taxonomy (NCBI): domain Eukaryota; kingdom Metazoa; phylum Arthropoda; class Insecta; order Coleoptera; family Lampyridae; genus Abscondita; species Abscondita cerata. The sequence goes on along the minus strand of JALBCR010000799.1, from coordinate 331,516 downwards.
AATCAAAAACGTTTTTATGTTCATTCAGACTCTTTTTCATTGTAAAGAAACTTTTGATCTAGTTTTTTAATTGACTTATTTTTTAAAAACTGAAAAAGTTTAAAACTAAAATCATTTGAGTTCATGCATAAATTATTATGTGAAAACCGATATAAATAGCCGCAACTACCAATTCCACATGAAAGTTATACACAAATGCTATAAATGTAAATCCCCAAAGCACATATTTAAATATTTTGCGGTGCGTTAAAAGCTGCGTAAATAAAACGGCGAGCGTTTGAAAATTTTTAGCCAAGTTTAACGTGTACAGCTCCCACGATAATTTATTATGTTATTGTGCACGCTTAACATTGCGTAAACAAAATTCAGTTTGAACTGCTAATTAATTGATTACATTTAATTTGGTAAAACCAATCGTTCATTGAATTGTTTTTTGCGTTTTTATTCTGTATTAAAGCTTTTTTTAAGCTCACAAACCCAGTAATTTTTTAAGTAATTAAACTTAGAAAAAGTATAGTGTGCAGTACGTACAGAAATACATATAACTATTTCTTTTTATGTAAGTACTTGAAAGCACAATACCATCGAATTTGCCAACTAATTTACAAAATGGACAGAAATGCGAGCTGTTAAGCTTATCAACACTATCAACTGACCGGATTTTCTAAGGTATAAACCCATTTATGTTGTCTATAAAGCGGTGTGATTACATCTACGCTTTCAATTCTATACCATTAGCATTTGTGACAATCGTTGTCCCGATCAAAAGTAAATCTAACTGAATAATGTTTACAATAATTAATTGAATGGAAATTTGATTGACGTTTAGAGTTGGTCGCGACGCTATCAGACAATTCAAATTTTCGAAAGTGAAAAGCATTACATGCAAAACGTCTTTTTGACGGCGCTTTATTTTAATTACTTAAGCACTCATCTGGTAACGATGTTTCACTTTGAGATGAAATGAATGAATTCCATTTGTAAAGCTCAACTATTACTTTAGCAACAGTATGTCGGCATTTTCTTAATTAATCCCTAGCAGCCTGCAAGGATCGATCGGGGAAATTAAATTAGCATCAGCTACTTAGATATCTGATATAAATTTAAAATATCTTTATTAACTGCCAACTGATCCAAAATATTTTTTGAACAATAACAATTTGATTAACCTAAAAAAAAACAACCAAATGCACTAAAACCGAATCAATCAGAAGAGAGTAATAGTTCAACCCCTTCAAAGACGTGTTTTACCCGATTGGGAGTTATTAGTGCGAGAAAGCTCAAATCTGAGTTTTCAATAATCAAGTTCTTTCTATGACGAATAAAAACTTATTTCGTTTTTGAGTAAAGTGTATGAAATTTAATTTCATTTTGTAACAGAACAACTGCGTTGATAAATCTATTGTGCATCAACATACCATTCAACCGTCGCGAATAATTATTCAATCATCATTTAAATGGAAAACGACTGCTTTCCGCAAAATTTAGAGAGTACGGTACTTTTAATTCTATTCTATTTACAAATTTGAGTACTCTCTGAAGATTTTGTGATTACAATAAAAAAACTTGAATTGATTTGTGATGTCATACAGTGCTACATAATACATACCATAGAATTTCGGAAAGTTCAACTATACACCAAAAGACGAAAAAAGGATTATGTATGAGCCTTTAGTTATAGCAAAAATCAAAAGTCTAAAGACAATATCGTAAGTCATACCACTTACAGGCAAAAGTAAATTTTGTAATACAGAATGTAACGGTTGTAGTAATAATAATAAAAGAAAGCGATGGCTCTAGCGATACAACTTAGAGGGAAAAACTATACTATTTGGCTCGAAGTAACGCACTAAATTTGTGGGGAATTCAGTATTTGTAGAAGTTAGCACAACAGTGTCCGGGTTAGTCGGTGAGTTGGGGAGGTCTTTAAGAAACTGTAAAGAAATAAACTGCTGCCAACAAGGCGCCACCTGCTGGTTACAAGAAAGAAAAAAACCGACTACCAGGAATTCAATAGGTTTTACTAAAGGTCTAATACACTAAAACGAATACAAATAAGAGAGACAAATAGACAATTAAATGTAACAAATAAAACTTACATTACTAGGAGAATATGTGAGAAGTAAGAAAGACTGTCGTATAAAATTTACAGGGTTAGCAACAACAATTTAATTAAAGCTCGCAATCAATGTGTCAAAATTCAGTTAAACTTTTGTTTGTTACACACCAAATTAAAGTTAGTGTTCCAATTGAGAATTGGTTACTAAGAAAACTCGACGTACACATGTCACTTACACACGGTAAGTAGCTCCCGCCAACCCAAAAGGTCTTTTGTTTTAACTTCAGCCACTTTATCAAAAGCGTCCAAGCTCTTATGGAGCTAGTTAAAAACAAAACCGAACGTCGGTGGTAAAGTTTACTCCGAATAAAAATTTACTTATATGCTAGGGATTCAAACCGTTTAATGTCACATGTACGTGAGCTTCATACGCATAAATAGTGAAAAGGTTTCTTAAACAGTAAATTTAGCTGTATTCTGTAGTATGCAGTTCCGAAAGTTCTTGTTAGCGACAGTATTTGACAGCTTCAAAAAATAGGTAGCACCAGGATTTCCTTTAGAAGATATATACAACGAAAAACGGAAGGCAGATATGTTCCCTCAAAGCAGCAAGTATGCAACGTAAATGATCCCTCAGCCTGTTAGGTTCATCGGCCGTTCGCAGCTTAAATGTAGGCGAAACCGTGGTAGTCGTCAAGTTATAAAGCGAAGAATTCTTAACTAGCTATTCCAGCACCCCCAGAAATTATCCAGATCGTATTACACAAGTAGAGTATGAGGTCAAGACACGTGCTAAAGCATACGTCGTAATTAGAATAAACACAACCACGAGACAACAAAAGGAATGGAAAAGAAGTACTTTCTGCGAATGCGGTCGGATCTGCATTTACTTACCAATTTAACTTAAAATTATTGAAGGACACATTAATAATTTACGTGAAAATATTAGCTTCACGAAGCACCAACAGGAAAATCGCAACATGCGCGACAAATTCAACTTTCGTCGTAAAGTGTTATACACGACACACGTTTCTAAAAAAGCTCTTGACGAACGTTTTACTATTGTAAATAAACCCGTAACAAGAAATTTCTTCTAGGTTTGAAACGTTGATTAACAGTCAACACAAGCTTCAGATGAAGAGACACTAATCAGTAACTTTACTCAACCTAATTAAATCTAAAAAAAAAAATAAAATACCTCAAATACGCTAATTAGATAGTACGTTACAAGTCGAATCAGGTAACAGTCAAATCCAGTACTGTATCTGCAAGCACAAATGAGAAAAAAAATGTATGTTTTAGTCACAGTCAGCCTGTCACCATTAATAAAGATAACAGAAAACAAAGAGAGAGAGAGAGAGAGAGAGAGAGAGAGAGAGAGAGAAAATTTATACGTCCAAGAAGAGACAGCAGTTTTTATTTGATGGGGTACCCTAAATTTAGAATAAATAATTTGGAGCCGAGTACAATTAAAAATTCTATTTCCACATTTCACCACTAACAAAGATTGTAACTGTTTCTTCTATCATTAGGCAAGGCAAAAGTTATGACGTTAAATTTCTGACTAAACTAATTCTAGCTGATGGTAAGCTTTAGACCCACAATAAAATATAAGTTGATTTTTACGGCCAATTTATAATAGAAAAGATAGAGCGCCATCTGTTCGTGTCTTCTTTAGTTATTTCCTTTCATAAACAGAAATGAAAAAAAAAATGCGCCATATTTAATTCGAACAAAGAAATTTAATATAATAGTTAACACAAACAAAACAATCAAGTTTCAAACAAATAAAAGTCACTTAGATAAACATTTATACAACAAAATATCACAGAAAAGTCAAACGTTATGACGTTAAATTTTTGACAAAATCAAATCTAGGTGATGGTTAGATTTAGAGTCACAATAAAATATATATTGATCTCTAGTTCACTTATAATACAAAAGGGAAGGCGCCACCTCTTCGTGTCTTATGTAGTTATTTTCTTTATAAACAGAAATGAAAATAATATGCCAAATTTCATTCAAACAAAGAAATTTAATATAATCGTTAAGAAACAAGACAATCCGGTTTTAAACAAATAAGAGTTTTATTGATAATTTTTTACACAACAAAATATCACAGAAAATTAAATATGGAACTTATCGTACGCTTTATAATTAGAGAAACAGTTCGACTAGATTACTTAATAACTTGACGTACGTATTCAATCTAATGTGGTTAGAAGAATAAGTAAACGAGAATGTTAAGTTTAAACTATATTGACTTGCTATTTAAGCCGGTATAGCTATATTAATAAAATACTGATAACCAAGTGAACCGTGACCGTAATGAACATTTAAACAAACGAAAATTGCAAAATGTAGTCTCGTTTCGATAAAATAATCAACGGTACCTCAGCCGCGTCTCTTTACATAATGTTTATAACAATTGATGTGTTTTAAAATTTGTTGTACAAAAATTCTACAAAAGTCAGAATAGCGTTTTACCCAAAAGTCTAACAACTGATAGCGTCTATCCACCTCCAAACTGACAAAAGTCACCACAAACTTCTTCAATGTGACTTACGTCACCTCTAATTCAAAATACCCCATTTGACCCAAACACGTTCCTAGGTTACAAGTAGTAGCTCTTATCGATAAAGAATATGTAAAAAACTTGAAGTGTGAGATAGGCAATTTAAAGTGCATTACAAGAAAGAAGATTGTCTATATTTCAAAAAATATTGTTTTAAAATTTTGGGTTTCGTTAGAGAACGAAAAAAATGTCTATTTACGATATGTTCTCTACAAAAAAGTGCATAGAACACACATTAAATCACCATGTATTTCGTGATTTGGATCACATGAAATCTACGTTGGTTAGATATAGTATAAAGAGTCAACATTGTCTTTAATACACACTTAATACGTTTTGATGGGTTTGACCAAGAATGATAGTGAGCCGAATTAATTCCATAAATGGCCGTCTGCAAAAAATATGAGAAAATGAATTTAGAAAAACAGTAAGCTACATCAAAGATATACGACCGGTAGGTAGAAGAGTAAAATAGTTTGGAAAGCCATTTTGCTCCACTTAATGTTTAGAACAGGTAACATAACGACAAACACATCCAAAGTACACTTCGTCCAGTAATACCACTGTAAAATACGAGTAACACCTCAATGGCTATTAATAGTAGAATTCTAGTTGTCATAGATTATTTTCTTACGTTGTACTTATTCAATTACTATTATTCACTCACTCCTTTCCCCAAAGGAAAATTTTACTCTTTGATATAAAACGCTTCCACTACCGATTAAGAAGATTGTCTCTTAGAAAAAGACTTTTTAGAAAGAATTGATCTTTGGTAAAGTAATACCCAGGTCAAGATTATCCTAAAAAGTAAAAGAAGAAGTATAAGTACGAAGCGAGATAGTTTGTTAGAAACCACGTAATTCTTCCTTTTCCAGTGTAAAATGGAAAACCATATTATTGAAGATTTGATGCCCATCAAGCAAGACGTCCTCAGTAAATCTGTAGCTTAGTGGCTAATCACGCTAAAGTATGAGTATTCTGCATAAGGACGAAGTTTTTCAATCGATCAAAGTAAAGCGAACTACTCTTTTTCGTGGTTGAGTAATTATGCTCAGTATTAGTAAGTGATTGGCTGAGATCACAGATCACTTTCTACGCTCCATCCCTATTTTGACCAAGGATCGCGCCTAACCTATTGATTTCTTTGTACTGGCTATGTATTCTATACTTTCACTGAGTCACAAATTCGTGATACTGGCACTAACATCGCTGATATGTTAATATGTTAAGAAGAAAGGAAGATCATAAACAATTGTTAGAAAAAAAGGATGGGAAAAATTAAAAAAATTAAAAACAGGTTTGGGAATTTATAAACAAAAGCAAAAAATATAAAAAAGATAAAAACTAAAATAAAAGAAAGCAAATGGAAAGAAGAAAAATATAACAGACAATAAAGTCAATAAGAATATTATAAAAACCAGAGATGGAGAAATGGAAAAAGAAGAATTGAAACAAGCATTAAAAAATGATAAAGACTCTAAAAAGCAGATAGAAAACAAGAAAATTATTAAAGATACACTGAAGAAAGGGTGAAAGAAAATTAAAACAATTTATGAGAAAATAATAGAATTTTATAAAAATGTAAGGAGACAGTAATATGCCCAATCTATAAGAAAGAAGATACAAAAGAAGCAAAAAACTACAAATTATTCCATACTGATAAAACGAAAAGAACACTAATTTTTTTCCATATTTATAGATAGAAAAGCAACATTCAATAATCTAGATAGAAGTCTACTATAATAGAGAAACAGAGATGAACGAAGATACAAAGTAGGACACAAAGTAGTTCTACTAGAAGTCTAAGTGTAGAACAAAGGTGGGGAAGAATTTTAAACCCAAAAAGGCTAAAGCAGAAATGTGCGTTTTGCGTTAGTCTGAGAGATCTAGATAAAGAATTGGTAAAAATCAGGTGGTAATAATAGCAAGAAAAAAGGTATGAGTGTTGACGTACGCGGATGGCATTGTGACATTAGTAACAAATAAAGATGAAAAAAGTGATTTCGGTTTTGAAGACACATTTTGAAGGAAAGTTACCTAAAAAACTGAGAAAGAAAAAAAATAGAATAGTAGGGATAACTTAAACAAAAAAAGATGATTTTTTAAGAGGTTAGTAAGAGATGTGCTGTTATATGTAGTCGTGATTTGGAGGCAAATATGAATAGAAACAGCCTTGAGATATGAAGAAGGATAGAATATAGAAAATACAATAGAGGTGTTACTTTTGAATTGACTCTGTCCTTTGGCTTGCACATTTGATTCATTGTTTCCTCGTGAGATAAGACTGTTGGTTTTATTATTAGAATTTTTTTAAGGGTTTACTTACCTCTGTTGTTGTTTAGGACTCTTATTTAATCTCACTTGAGGTATGTCCTTGTGGCGTTTAGATTATATACTCTAGACACCGAGTCAAACCAGAGAAAGAATTTGGAATCGAGTCGGTTTTTGCTTGCGTTTATTATTTGCACATACCGTAATCAAGCTGCACTATTTACAATTATAAATAAAAGCGGTGTAGGTCAGCAACATAGTAAGTCGCGTACTATGTGTTGCGTGATGATATTCGCTACCGTTACTGGTTACTACCCATTACTGTCGACTGTGACTGTGACTGATTGACTCTGACTGTTTTTTGTTATTTATCTAAGCAAAGTCGTTAAGAAATGCTGTCAGCGTTTCCTTAATTGCAATCGTTTGTTTAATTTCCGCGTTTCCTTTGTAATATACGGATGTAAAATTTGTGTTGATTACGATGGGGTTGAAACCTCAACCCCACATAAGTCCCTCCTTATTGGATTGATCCAGGATAAACAGTGTCGAAGATTGTTACGTGAAGATAAACAAAAAAAAGTGTTTTGCGGTTGTCTTCTTGTTGCGTTGTGGGGCGTTCTTATTGTCGCTGTTGCAAATGCTTTGGTTTGTTGCTCTCTCGTTGGCGCTGTTGCGGATGCTGCGGTTTAGTGCGTTTTTGTTGGTGCTGTTGCAGATGCTTTGGTTTGTTGCGCTTTCGTTAGTGCTGTTGCAGATGCTGCGATTGAGGGGTTTGTCGTTGCTGCTTTTTGTTTTGTTGATGTTGCTGCTTCAGAGGTGAATTTGTGCGTTATGTGTGCTGTATTCGATGGCTTGTGTGCGCGAGTTCTTTGCTCCGCGCGTTCTGTATGCAACAAGCAAGTGAACGTCAGAACCAGGCGTCCAAGTTTCGTGACTTGTGTGGGCGAACATGCGGCTCCAGCGCAAATGTTCGTCGAAGACTTGGGTTTATGGGTTCCGTAACGTTTATGCGAGTGCGGTTGACCGTTGACAGTAATGCGCGTCGTGATTGTTTGTTTCTCTGAAGCAGCGGTCGTGGCGTTCGTGGTCGTTGCGTTTTACCTTGGCGGGTTTTTCTTGAGCGGTGGTGTTGATAAAACGTCTTCGTTTGTGGTTCATCAGCCCAAGTTGATGTGTGTTACATCATTGAATGAAGAGAAGGTCTGTGCCGACGATGTCCATGGCGGACACAGAGGTGTCACACGTTGTGTTGGCAGACCTTGTCATGGCCAGCGTGATGTGGTGGCCGTGTTGTCGTTGACGGGCGTGTTGTCGGACGGCGGTTGGGGCGGCAACAAGCGTAGCGGGTTCATTAGAGGTAATTTTCCCGTTCATGTCATAGCGTAGGTATAAAAAAATTTCGCGATCATACCTGATGTTGTTGCCGTGTTGCTCCTCATCAAATGTTTGTCTTTCTTTGATTTGATCACGTTGGGGTCACCACTGTGGCGTTTCGGGTGTATACTTTAGACGCCGAGAAAGAATTCCAAATCGAGTCGGTTTTTACTAGCGTTTATTATTTGCAGATACCGTAATCAAGCGGCAGTATTTACAATTATAAATGAAAGCGGTGTACGTCAGTAACATATTAAGTCGCGTACTATGTGTTGCGTGATGATACTCGCCACCTTGTATGTTGAGCTGAAGATCGCAGGCCGGGTTGAACTGGACCGATGGATTCGAACTTGAGCCAATACTTCAAGTGATGTCGGCGGAACTGAGTTATTGATTGCTTTTCCTTGACTGTTCATTCATGATTTAATGACTGGTTACTACCCGTGACTGTCGACTGCGGTTCTGACTTTTCTCTGTTATTCTACCTACTTCGTTTTATACGTCCAAAGTAGGTTAGTTTGCTTTGTAAGCAAGGTTGTCAAGGAATGCTGTCAGCGTTTTCTTAATTGCAATAATTATTTGGATCTCTTTCGTAATATGCGGATGTTTTACCCTTCTAAAGGTTCTTTGCAGTTTGGTGTTTTGGCTAGGTTCAACCTTTTTGACCGTAGTTGTGTCACCTTCTCTTCTCTTTCTATATAAACTTATTCACTACCTTGTTGATTATCCCAAACTGTTAGATAGATTGTCTTCTTCTATTCCCCGGCCTAGGTCTCTTTTCTCCACTACTTTCTACCAACACACTCCTCATACGCGTGCGCTCGAGTCGTCCCCTATTTCTGTATGCGGCAGCGGTGCTCTACGTAAAATTGATATCTTTTATATACTTGCGTTATCTGCCTCTTCTGCCTTGTCTTCCACCGTTTCATAACATTACCACTGTATTATCCAAGTTTAACTACTTTTGCTTTTATATGATCTGACTCGCTATTTAACTTTTTTTACTGTTGCTGTATTTTGCTGGTCCCACCCATTAATAGCTTTTGCTGTGGTGCAGCTGTATTTAAATAAATAAATATTCTGTATAAACGCTAGAACGAAGTGGAGGCACAGAAAATATAATACGGGGGATAAGAAAGAATATTATGAAAGAAGTGATGTGCATAAAGAGAGATAAGGATAATAAAACAGGAAAGAAGATGTGTGGAAGAGAATCTAATGTTGCAACACACATGGGAAAAAGAAGCAAAACTATAAAAGGAGGTAAATATAACAAGAAGTGTAGAAAACTAACAACTAAGAATAACAGAGAAAAAAGATCTAGAACAAAAAGGTTTAAAACAAGAAGCAATGAAAAAGAGAATAACTACTGAACGAAGGATATAGAGTGGGTGTGCAGATTGTGTGAGGATAAATGGAAAAACATAGAACACATCAAAGCAAGATGCCGAGAATTGCACCAAAAGAAACGGAGGTGAATACTACTTAGAGAGCAAGGGGAGGAATTCAATGAATAAGTGGTAGAGAGAAAGTAAGTAATGAAGAAGAGTGTAGGGTTAGGAAGAAAGAATTATTATTTTTAAAACATGCATAAAGAAACCAAACCTTTGGTTTTTAAAAAACAGAATTGACTGATTGAGTAATGAGGGTAGTTGTTTGTCCTTCTGATGAAAAAGATTTGAAAATTTTCGATGAGCTGGGGTAGTCTGCCACAAATTATTTAGAAAATGTTGTTGGGATTTCCATCTTCAATGAAGGCAATATGATTTAGAAACTGACAAAGTTGGGTTTTTATTGCTAAAAAATAATAATAATTTTCGATTTTATCGGAAAAGACATTTGCCGCCTCCAAGATCAACAGGTATTAATGGTTAAACAGGAATAAGTTTTGACTTCGACTAGACTCTAACCCATTTGGCACCAAATTTTCAAAGAATGTAATAAAATGCTAAGAGAAATTAATACAAAAGGAGAAAATTTGCCCAAATTTGAATGAAACAAAATCACTGATATACCCCCTAATAAGGTAAAACACATTTATGTAGGTGCTGTTGATTATCGCTACAACGCATTTAAAACGCTGAGTAAATAAAATACAAGACGCTCAAAATACATTTTTCCATTTATCACGGTTCAACAACCCGAAAAAAAAACTAAGTACATTCATTTCTCTTTTAAACTGTGTGCGTGACTGCAATTGTAAATACGATACAACCGATATTAGTCAATACTTACATCTTTCCACCATGACAAGAACGAAACAGTAACAGATTTTCTATTTATTCCGCCTATTTGTAGTCGGTGCGTGTAGTTTTAACAAAATGTTCACAAGGTGACGCAGCTAAAAAAAAATCTAGATTGTGAGTCCGCGATGTAGCACGAATACAAAAGGATTTGATTTGCAAACCTTTTTCTTTCGTTAAATTAGGACATAAAACGATATATTTGTTTGTCAGAAAAGGCAAAAACATCAAGATTGAATAAAAACGGTTTTATTGAAATCTCAAATAAATGCAAATAAAGTTAGACGAGTTTCGGAAACGGCGGATAATTTATTAAAATTGCACGAATTATGCCTCTACGTGTACAGTGTCGTGATTAAAAAAGAATCGAACATGAATTTTCTATTACCCTCTTTTTCGTATCGTATGTAAATTTTCATGATTGAAAAATTGTACTGAATATGGTAATAGTTACAAAAACAGCTATGCAGACGCTTTCCACTTCGAAGAGTTTAGTGAATGCCAGCACGTCTGCTATTAGACAGAAAAAAAATATTTTTAATATTTGTTATGTATTTTTCAGACTATTATCTTTAATGACGAGTCTAGTTTCGGATGAGACTATAAACTTAACGTTGATTTTTTGTCAACAAATACCTTTTTTATTAAATCTTTATTCTAAGTTCTAATAATGTATTGTTATAAAATGTTTCAATTTCTGCAAAGTTTTAGCTACTAAGCGTAATTTAAAAGAATATTGAAAAATAAAACAATACTACTATCTGTTGATTTTAATTTGCATTTAGAAGGTTTTAATTTCGTCGCGGTTATTACAGTAGCGACCTCGCTGTGTGATAAAAGTTTGAAACTTAATTGTGTTTTTAACATTACAACAATTCTCATTTAATACGGAGTTTATAAGTTATAATCACCTTAAAATTACTTATTTATTTATAATAGGTGATCAACCAAGAAGTATTTTTTTTTATAATGCAAAACACATAAAAATCAAATAAATCGTAAAATCTACATTACCAATTTAAAGAACTATTCTTGACATTTACTTTTTAAAGATTATTTCTTAGAATCGCCAATGTTGTTCCATATGACAGGCTAAGTTGTTGAGAACGGCACCGAATTGATTCATTACGATTATCGCTTACACTGTCAGCTACAACCGCTATATTTTGAACATTATGCGCTGGACAAGGCCTATTTTGTCGAGCGTTATCCAATAGTGAATATTGTAAATTTGTTGATGGTATGGCGAATAGTTGCTTCAATGGGACGATTATGAACGCCATAAGTTTGCCAAAGCGCACGAAAAACATTCCTCACAGAACGTGAATTTTCGTAATATAATTTAATGATTTGTAAACGTGTTCGGGTGTAAGTCTTTTCATGATGAAATGTCAATTAACACTGAATAAAAGACACAAAGCAACTTGACCCGACTCACGCGTTATCTGTCAAATAAACCCTACTGATAAAAATACCTCTTGATTGATCACCCATTATACATTTACATATTTTCTAAAAATATATGTTGATAGATTATTATACTGCATTTTATAAAAAAAAAATTTTATTTAGCAATGAGACTCTTAAAAAATTTAATCATATCATATACATCAACTTCAAATTTTATCCTGCTCTTATATCTCAGGTCTTGGGTTTGGTTTTAATTAAAATTACTAATTTAGTATAACAATAAATTTATTTAATTATTTATTTATTTAACTCTTTACTCTCAAGTTTTTAACAGAAAAATCTACGTAATTGATCTTATTTACATTTAAATTTTGAATACAAATTTGTTTACAAAATTTTGGTAAAACTAACCTTTTACCCAATTGACGTTTATTTGTTGATAATCTCCGCCGATGAATGAACATTTTAACGGTTTTCTGGCTGGTAACAGCATTTTCCCCATACTTTCTATACATTTTTATAGTTTGATTTGTTGTTATCTGTTTATAACAATTTCAATAAACGACGCACCAGTTGTAATACTATTATTATTAATTCATAAAATTATTCACAATAGTTTTAGTTACCTTTCGGAAGCGCTTTTCACGTTTATTCGGAAATGTATAACGTCTTTAACTATTAACTAGCGTTTTAATTTTAACACTTTCAAATTTCAAAGTTCAAACGTCGTCTTTATTAATTTTTACATGTTAACGCTTTGCGGTCTTAAAAACAACTGCACTTTTGTCTTTACTGTTTACACTACGACCTTTTAAAAATGCATTTGTACGAAAACCTTGAATTTATTTTCACGTACATCGCACTTATCTTTTTAACCGCTCCGCAACGTCATGTTTTTTGAGTTTGCCGAAACACTTTTTATAAACAGTCTTTATTGCAGACTGTCAATTTAACAATTTTATTTTTACACTTGCAAATGTTAAACTAAATTCTACTTACTATTAAGTTTTAATGAAATGAAAAGACGATTTACAAAAATAAAAACAATTATTTTTCTTAAATAAAATGTTGATTATTTTTAGAAAATTGTATCTAAATTTAATTATTTCATTAACGATAGATTGGAATAAACATTTACTATAAATTTCTATGTTAATAAAATTTCGGTTCTAAATTTTTTTTGTTTAAAATAAAACTTTTTTAGTGCAATATATTAACAGATTTATAATTAGTTTTTGTCGCTTATCGTTCTCTTTATATTTTTTATTTGGGAATAGATTTAGATTTATTTCAATGCAAGAAGTAACAAGCAACAACTTTTACCATTTTATAAACCAGTTAATTCAGTTAGTTAATTTGATACTTTATTGTTATCAGTTATCATTGAACTAATCATATTTATCAATTCTTCATGTAACATTAAAGGGCAAAGTGACTGAAGCCACAAAATGTCATTCAACCTATATTGCGATTATAGTGGCCGTTATGACCACATGGGCTATGTGAGAGGCACTTTCGTATCTAATCATCAGTGTCAGATATAAATTAAATTGCCGTTGTGATTAAAACTGTAGGTGGCTGTTGTGATCATGATGACCGCAGTGAAACACCAAAATTATAGTTTACATACTGAAGATTCTGGACGTGTCGTGAATATATTTATAAACATAAGCGGATCTTACAAATAATGTGAGCATTGAGAAAGGCGTCGGTATTGTTTCTCATAAAAATACATCGGTGGCCGATATCAACAAGGTGGCCGCTATATAAAATATTTGTGGTCGACGTTGTTAACATGTAGAAAAGTGACATTAACAAAATGTTGGCCGTTATAAATAAACGTCAAAAGTGGCCGTTGTGAACATTGTGGGGAATATGAATTGAAAAAATGGCCGTTGTAAAGGGTCAATACGTATTAATGGATAATGTATAAATGTAAGTTTTCTGATTTTAGACAAGAAGTTACGTAAAATAATTTTTAGATCTCTCAACTATTCTCTCAAAAACAAATTTAATTTGCAATGTCATAGGACGTACTTTTTTTGTTTTTCTTAAAATAAAAAAATCTATGATGACCGTTGGGCGCTGGGTCAGATATGAAAAAAGTGGTCGTTTCGATTAAAATTGTGGGTGATCGTTGTAATCACAAGGACCGCAGTAAAAAAAATCTATAGTGGACGCTCTGTAAATAGTGTTTATACCAAAATAGCTGTTGTAAAAAAGTTGGCCGTTCTGAACAAAATTTGCTGGCCGATATGATCAAGGTGGCCGTCTCTGTTCCAATTTTGAAAAATTTCACAAATACGCACGTATTTTTTAATTTTTGAAAAATCATGAATAAGCATCAAACATTTTGAAACTTGTAAATTTTTTTTATAAAAATGCAAACATCTACATAAATTACTGTTTTCAAAAAATTCCTTTGTCGTAGTTTTAAAATACTTTAGTGGGTTTTTTATGATGGCGAAAAATGTTCACAAAAATGTTTTTAATTTGTAAACCGCGGTGGTTTTCTATAAAATTTAAGAAAAAATGTTAGCATTAGGTGTTGGTACATTGAGTAACTTTCGCATTTTTGGAAATTCTTCAAAAAAAACTGTTATTTAACAATTTAAGAATTTATTTCAAGAAATAATTAGAAAATCTTGAATAAAATGTCAAAAGTTGTAAAAGAAAAACAAAAAATATTTTTAGATTTCCATAAATGATACCTTGCTTAAAAACTAAGTGAACCATTGCTTTAAAATTGTAGGTTTTTAATTGATTTTTCAAAGTGCCAACAAATTAATTTTCACGAAAATGCAAAAAGATTTTTAATTTCTAAACGGTGTTTTATATCAACATATGCGGTGATTGCAATACGGAATTTTACAAACTAAATTCAATTTACTTTGATTAAACATAAGACTATGGTAATTCTCTTATTTATAATTAAATTTCAGGATCTTGGCTTCTTAAATAAATTAGGTGGTTTGAAATTTTAAATCAAATTTTAATAAACTAAAGTAATAAAAATGCAAATTTTCTTTATTGAGTAAATTATAATGAATTTTAAATAACGTAACGTGCATGTTTAAAAGCAACTTTAAAAAATATTTCCGCTACAACTTTTTTTTTGTATATAGAATTTCTTTATTTCATTCTTAATACATTAACCTTATTTATATTTACTGATGTCTTAATGGGTGCAACCTTCTGCAACTTTGAACGTTGACTTCCATAACTTCTTTGTTCTTTGTTTGTTGATAACCTTGTTGCTCACTTTCCATACTCTCTATATCTACTTTCCATTAATGCTTCATTTATTAATTACCCCGTAATACACTTTTTGGCAAGGTTAATGATAAATTTCACATATTCATTGTTTCGTACTCCGCCCTAACTTTACACCTCTCATGGTTTGCTGCTCAAAACGTAATGTTTCCCACTTTCATTTGGTTTAATACGTACATTTTATAATGGTTTATCCTCATACTATGCAATATAAAAGTTTATCTTTATACTGTACGGTATTCATGTTTCAAAATTGCAACAACCTTGCAATTACTACAATATGCCAAAAAAGTCTGTGATGGCGGTTATCAACAAAATGGGCCTTGTTTGCACTAATATACACTTTTATAACTAAACATTAAGGTAAGATATAAAGATAATCACCGTTGCGATTAAAACTGTAGGTGGTGATTCTAATCACTATGACCGCAGTAAAAAAAGCTATGGTAAACGTTCTGAAAAATGTGGGCGTTGTGAGTATACACCAAAATGATCGTTTTGAAAAATCTTTGCTGACTCATACAAACAAAGTAACCATCATAAAAATGATCAATCTTCGATTTGGAGATTATACTTACGAGTAAACTAATATTATGCAAATTTGAAAAATACTTTCCTATTTGCTTAGAAAAGAAATAAATATAAGGAATAGAAATGTATTTAAATCTTAATTTATTATCAATAGGTGAAAGTGTAGTATAAGATTTTAAATGATGTTTGTACAATAATTTTTATATATAAATTGTTAATTAAATCAAAAGGGTAATTATTTAATTTAGCTATATAAAAATTTAGTTAAGTTCTTTAAAATAGTTGTCATTTGATAAAGGAATATTAAATAACCTATTAAAAGAAAATGGCAAAAAAGAAATTTTATGTAAAATAGGATGACAAGAATCAAAAGGAATAATTTGTAGTGTTGTGGTAGGTTTTCTATATATATATCAAAAGAGAAAATATTATTATTTTGTATTAAATGGATCCATCATTCGTTTATAAAATAATAAGTTTGAATTACACCAGCACGAATCATTTACAGATTTTCCGCGGCTGCTTATTTGTATATAATGAGCAGGGCTATCATTGAGAAATGTATTTCTTAATTGTAACGTTCATAATTTTAGAAATGCGAGTACACTCATAAAATTTAAAACTTGGACGCCACAATTTCTGTAAACAAAAGTGTGCACATTGTGAAGCGGGCTTAAGGGTATCATTTACAATTCTAACAGCAGGTAGTCTCAGCAGGGGTTATCTTATAGAAGGAATGTTTAGGAAATGTTTACAAAATAAAATTAGAAATAATTTTGA